>JAJKFI010000013.1:16537348-16642848 GCA_029204185.1 Lerista edwardsae
GGTCCACAAGCCCCCAACTCTGCTATAAACACTCCAAATAAACAACAAATCTGACACAAGAACCCTTGACTTTCGAAGGGCAGATTTCCCTCAGATGAGGAGGCTAGTTAGGAAGAAATTGAAAGGGAAGGTAAAAAGAGTCCAATCCCTCCAGGCTGCGTGGAGGCTGTTTAAAGTGACAGTAGTAGACGCCCAGCGGGAGTGTATACCGCAAAGAAAGAAGGGTTCAACAAGGTCCAGGAGGGTACCTGCATGGCTGACAAACGAAGTTAGAGAAGCTGTAAAGAGCAAGGAAGCTTCTTTCCGTCAATGGAAGTCTTGCCCCAGTGAGGAGAATAAAAAGGAACATAAACTCTGGCAAAAGACAAGTAAGAAGGTGATACGGGAGGCCAAGAAAGCGTTTGAGGAACGCATGGCTAGCAACATAAAGGGGAATAATAAAAGCTTCTTCAAATATGTTAGAAGCAGGAAACCTGCCAGAGAGGCGGTTGGCCCGCTGGATGGTGAGGGAGGGAAAGATGAGATAAAAGGGGACTTGGAGATTGCAGAGAAATTAAATGAATTCTTTGCGTCCGTCTTCACAGCAGAAGAACTTGGGCAGATACCACAGCCCGAACAGCCCTTCCTAACTAAGGAATTAAAGCAGATAATGGTGAATAAGGAAGATGTTTTAGATCAAATTGATAAACTACATATAAATAAGTCACCAGGCCCAGATGGTATACATCCAAGAGTTATTAAGGAACTAAAGAACGAAGTTGCTGACCTCTTAACTAGAGTATGCAACTTGTCCCTTCAAACGGCCACGGTGCCAGAGGATTGGAGGATAGCCAATGTCACGCCAATCTTTAAAAAAGGGAGAAGGGGGGACCTTGGAAACTACAGGCCGGTCAGCCTAACGTCTGTTCCGGGTAAGATGGTGGAAAGCCTTATCAAAGATAAAATCCTAAAACACATAGAAGAACAAGTACTGCTAAAGGAAAGTCAGCATGGCTTCTGTAAGGGTAAGTCTTGCCTCACAAACCTTTTGGAATTCTTTGAAAAGGTCAACAGGCACGTGGATGTGGGTGAACCTGTGGATATCATATACCTGGATTTTCAGAAGGCGTTTGACACGGTCCCCCACCAAAGGCTGCTGAAGAAACTTCACAGTCAGGGAATAAGAGGGCAGGTCCTCTTATGGATCCAGAATTGGTTGAGGGCCAGGAAACAGAGAGTGGGGGTCAATGGGCAATGTTCACAATGGAGAGAGGTGAAAAGTGGAGTGCCCCAGGGATCTGTCTTGGGGCCCGTGCTTTTCAACTTATTCATAAATGACTTAGAGACAGGGATAAGCAGCGAGGTGGCCAAGTTTGCAGATGACACAAAACTTTTCCGGGTGGTGAAAACCAGAGAGGATTGTGAAGAGCTCCAGAAGGATCTCTCCAAGTTGGGGGAATGGGCAGCCAAATGGCAGATGCGTTTCAGCGTAAACAAATGTAAAGTGATGCACATTGGGGCCAAAAACCAAAACTTCACCTATAGGCTAATGGGTTCTGAGCTGTCTGTGACAGCTCAGGAGAGAGATCTTGGGGTGCTGGTGGACAATTCCATTGTGTGCGGCAGCAATTAAGAAAGCCAATTCCATGCTCAGGGTAATTAAAAAAGGGGTTGAGAATAAAACAGCCAATATTATCATGCCATTGTACAAAGCAATGGTAAGGCCGCACCTGGAATATTGTGTCCAGTTCTGGTCGCCGCATCTCAAAAAGGACATAGTGGAGTTGGAAAAGGTGCAGAAGAGAGCGACAAAAATGATTACGGGGCTGGGGCACCTCCCTTATGAAGAAAGACTGCAGCGTTTGGGGCTCTTCAGTCTAGAAAAAAGGCGCCTGAGGGGGGACATGATTGAGACATACAAAATTATGCATGGAAGGGATAGAGTTGATAGAGGGATGTTCTTTTCCCTCTCTCACAACACCAGAACCAGGGGGCATCCGCTAAAACTGAGGGTTGGGAGAGTTAAAACAGATAAAAGGAAGTACTTTTTTACCCAGCGGGTAGTTAATCTGTGGAACCCCTTGCCACAGGAGGTGGTGATGGCATCTGGTCTTGATGTCTTTAAGAGAGGATTAGACCGATTTCTGGAGGAAAGATCCATTGTGGGCTATAGGCAATGATGGATTGTGCAACCTCCTTACAAAGGTGGTGGGCTACAGGTACCGGGTGTAAGGGAGTGGCAACAGGATGCAAGCATCTTGTTGTCTCCTGCCTCCCTGGGGCACCTGGGGTGGGCCGCTGTGAGATTCAGGAAGCTGGACTAGATGGGCCCTTGGCCTGATCCAGCATGGCTCTTCTTATGTTCTTATGTTCTTATGTTCAGGGGAACTTACTCTTAGGGAAGTGTGTATAGGATTGCAGGATAATTGACTATCATAGGAGAGGAACTTCCAGTTTTCCTGGGATCACCACTTTTTCTTTCCTCCTCGCCACTATACTTCAGGTGTTTTCGGCCCTGACCACCACACACAGCATGACATCAGTGGCATAGCTAAGGGGGTGCAGGGGGTAGCAATTGCACTGGGCAACAAGCTGAGCTGCAAAATCGTCTTTGCCCCTGGTAGCAGATGCTGTAGCAACGCCACTGCAAGGCATGGCTGATGCTGCTCCTGCTTCCTTGGAGACAATTTCCCTGGAGATGGTTTTGGCACTCATTTGAGGGCTCGCTTATAGAGCTGCCAGTTCTTACAGTCCTACCTGATGTTGCCGAGGTTTTGCTGTCCACTTTCTCACATCCTTCATGTACACAGCCAGTTCTTCCCCTGAGAAGATACTATCCTCAACTTTCATCCAATACAACTAGGTTCCACCCCAGCTCACCAGGCCCCACCTTCATTTGGCCTGCTCTCAGTCTGCGGCTTCCAGGCTTTCCTGCCGCATCTTAGGAGACCTGGCATCTTTGGTTCAGGGGGACATACTCAGCGTTGTCATTCAGCCGGAACGCTGGGCGGGAGGAACGGGTGAGCGCCCCCTGTGGGGGCGGGGAAGACGGTGAAACGGACCGGAACGCAACGGGCAGGCTGCCCCTCACCCGTTCCTCCCGCCCAGCGTTCCGGCTGAATGACAACGCTGGACATATTCCACTGTAAGTGTGCACAGGCCTGCAGCCTTCATTTATTTCCATTCATCTTTGTACTGCTTCCCTACACAGAGAGCAATGCATTTGAACAGGCGCACAAAAGTATTAAAAAGAACATGACGCCATTTAAAACTCTCAAACAATTAAGCACTAAACCTGCATTAAAAGCACAATATTAGCAATACATTGACAAAGGTTCTGCATAAAATCCCTGTCTGAACAGCAACAATAAAAAGGCTTCACAGCTCATCTAAATGTGAGGTGAGACAGTGGTGTTTTTTTTTGGGGGGGGGACACAAAATGCGAGGTTTTGCAGGAATCAAGCTCCTGGGTAAAGCGCCCCTCATCCCTCTGATCTTTGCAGTTGCTGGGGAGGAGTTCTGCAACTGTCGAGCCCCTATTGAGAGAGAGCTGTTTCTTGTACCCAGTTGTATTTCCAGTGAAAATGGGGAAGAGAGCAGGGCTTCTGAGACTGAGAGCGCCACCCTAAACTGGAGTTGGGCCGGCATAAGCTAAGCCAGCAAAGTTTGGCCAGCACAAGGGACACCATAAAGCATGTTTGGACCACTCTCGGAGTCAGGGAGGATGGTACAGGTCTATGTGCTGGCTTCTCGACTCCAAGAGTGCTCCAAACATACTTTACGGTGTCCCTTGTGCCATCCAAACTTTGCTGGCTTAGCTTATGTCTGCCTAACTCAGTTGAGGATTGCACCCTGAATTAGGCAAATTTATTTTATTTATTTCATTTTTTACTCACATTTTTATACTGCCCTTCCTCCAAGGAGCTCAGGATGGTGCACATGGTTCCTTCCTTGCCTCCTTTTGTCCTCAACAACAACCCTGTGAAGTAGATGAGGCTGAGAGTGAGTGAGTGAGTGAGTGAGTGAGTGAGTGAGTGAGTGAGCTTCAAGGCTGAGTGGGGATTCAAGGTGACCTGGTTGCAAGACATTAAGAACTTTAAAGGTTACTATCAGCACATTAATTTAGAACTGAGACAACATTTCCCCTTACACACTTTTGCTGCCACATTCACAAGAACACACAAAAAAGCGGGGAGGGAGGCATTTGATTTTTTGGGGTGTGTGTAAAAGGGGAGGGCAGTTTGGAATGGCTTCCTGGAGTGGTAGCAGTGGTGGTGTCATGTCACTGTTTCCATGGCTGCCATTTTTCTCCCAGAAGGCTTTGTGCTCAGTGCTACATGGAAGCATAGTATCATGCCTCATGCTTCTGGAGATGGTTCCTTTTCACCAGAAGTAATGAGAAGGTGCTGCCATTATATCCAGCAGAGGAAAGGAATGTGGCCAAAAAAAGCTGAAACTGTAGGAAATACAGTAATAAGGAAAGCCCTTTCACTCCCCTTTTGCCCCCAAGTCCCCAAGATTTGGGCAAAGGTTCTCCATGGAGAATTCTTTCTGCAGATAACTATTGGCCCAGCGCTACTAAAACTGAGCCTAGTTATATGAGGCTGGGGTATGAGGAATTCAGTCAGGAAAATTCAGTTTGGCTTGAGGCCGTGGGCACTAATCCAATCCACAGGGGATCCGTGTTCTAGTCAGTGATGAAACAGTGAAGTGAAGGGAGGAACCATATTTGCCGAAACACTTTCGTGTCATTCTTTTCACAGTTTGTGTCCCCTTCGTCTGCTCCCTCCCACCAAGGGCAGAGTCAGTGGCAGATAATTGTCATGTTGCCGAGAAGAAACTCGCAGTGTTGGCCGGTGGGGGGATTTCACAGTTTTCATCTTCAAAAGCTGTGCTTGCTGGCAGTCGTGGAGGGAAAAAAAAATCCCACCTTGGCACACATCCCCAAATGCTTAGGAAAATATCATGCTTTGTTCATGTGCCAGGAGAGGATGTTGTTACCAGCGTCACAAAGATCTGCTTGCTCTCTCCTGTTTGAATTAGGATTAAAAGATAATGGAAATAGCTGGGGAGAAGGGAAAGAAACTCAACCGGGCTAGCAGAGAAGAGCCATGAAGCAGCGGTGGACGAAAGGGATGGCTCAAGGGGGGGTGTCATAAGAAGAGCCCCACTGGATCAGGCCGAGGGCCCATCTAGTCCAGCTTCCTGTATCTCACAGCGGCCCACCAGAAGCCTCAGGGAGCACATGAGACAACAGGCTGCTCCCCTCCATCTGGCATTCTGAGGTAAATTCTGAGGTAAACACACTGGTGGCCAAGATTCTCCACAGCATTTCTCTTTGACAGACACCATAACCAGACGCTCCTCTTCAGTCATGTACTCATAGGAACAGCCACACTGGATCAGGCCAAGGGCCCATCTAGTCCAGCTCATTTATCCCACAGTGACCCATCAGATGCCTCAGGGAGCACACAGGACAAAAGGTACTTGCATCCTTACACCTGGCATTCTGAGATAGCCTGCTTCTATAACCAGGAGGTTGCACATACCCGTCGTGGCTTGTAACCTGTGATGGACATTTCCTCCAGAAATCTGTCCAATCTCCTTTCGAAGGCATCCAAGCCAGACACCATCACCACCTCCTGTGGCAAGGAGTTCTACAAATTAATTACCCGCTGGACAGGTCTCAGGCGGTGGGCCACAGGGTGGTATCTGGGGGTAGTGACACATGGGGAGGTCGGCTGGGGTAGCATTTGCCCCTACAGTGCTTCCAATGGTTCATGTGTTCTTGGTGTGGGGGGGCATGTAGTTGACAAGTTCTAAAGTGCAGTGCTAGCTGGTAAAGTAGTATGCAAATAAATGGTTAAGAAAGTCAGGGGAAGAAGCCAAGTGATACTGTGGTGTGAGTCAGTCTCCAGAAGTCACCTTGTTTACCGCACAGCTGAGTGTGCCCGCCATGTCACGCTAGTTTAGGGTACTCGTCATCTACTAGGGAATCAGGGTGACTCTGCCCCCTCCTTCTCATGTTGTGGGAAACACTCCATTTATTCTCCACATTTGTATCCACTTCTTTAACCCACAGGGCTCCTGGAACGGCCTGCAAAGAAGCTAAAGCAATCTCCAAAAAGGAAATAAAGGAAAGTAAACCCCCCACCACCACATCAACACAGCAGCCAACAACATAAGAACACGATGAACCAGCTGCTCTCGCCCCACTAACATCACATATGTAAGGAGTGGGCGGAACGGGGTAGGGGAATGCTAGCTGGGCACTTTTCCAAGAGGTGCCCCCAGCACTGTCATTCAGCCGGAACACTGGGCAGGAGGAATGGGTGAGCGGCAGCCCGCCCATTGCATTCCGGTCCGTTTCGCCGTCTTCCCCGCCCCGGCGAAACGGACCGGAATGCAACAGGCGGGCTGCCGCTCACCCGTTCCTCCCGCCCAGCGTTCCGGCTGAATGACAACGCTGGGTGCCCCCCTTCGTTTTTCCGGGGGAGAGTCACCATCGCTATTTGCCCCAGCACAATGTCTTTTCTAGTGCTGTTGGTTTGTGATGTTCTGCACTTTTTTTTTTTTTTTTTTAAGATTGTGAGCCCTTTTGGAACAGAGAGACTTCATTTTTATTTTTGCCGTGCCTATAAACTGCTGGGTGAACGTTTTTGTTGAAAAGCAGTATATAAATATTGATTGATTGATTGATTGATTGATTGAGGGACAGAATGGGTAGAGTTACCAGACGCAAACTAGGACAGAGCACCTATACCTTTAACCATGGTATAGAAGAGGGAATTTGGGCAGGTGCAGCTCATCATGGAAGGGTTTTAAAAGCTGCCCTTGCCAACATTCCATTCTATACAATGGTTAAAGGTAGAGGCACACTGCCCCTAAGAATGGGGACCCCCATTTGTATCTGGGGACCCTAAGAATGGGGCGAGGGTTAGGGTGGGTGTCAGAGACAGGCAGGACGGCACACAGCACGAGCGATGTAATCAGTGGTGTCATCCAAATGATTTAGGAACAGGTACTCACTTTTGATTGGCACTTGTCGGGGTCCGCCCACCGGAAGTGACATCATAAACCGGAAGTGATGTCATGATTGTTGCCATGGATGTGATCATGTTTGTAATAACTTCAGCTTGGGGTTAGTGTTGATTTAACTTCTATTGCTTTGCTTTCTAGAAATGTGTATATACATATTTTGCTTCAACTGTTCCCTGGTTAAATAGCAGGGGCCAGCTTCGAGTGGGCGGGCCCAGCTCAACTTCTAGAAACCGGTACTCGCGTAGTGGTGCGTAGTGGGTGCATGACATCACTGGATGTAATCCCTCTGGATCCAGCCACCATACCCCCTTTGACTCCTTGGTCTGCTAAAGAGCTGGCACAGGACCAAGGAAATCAACTGGGGGTCAGGGGGCTACCCTTACCTCTCCCAAGCCTCCCCATCACACACACACACCCCATAGCGCACAGCGCAGTCTGTGTGCTGTGGCAGAGAAAGTGTTAAGGTCGGTCTGTGAGGTCCCTCCGAATTGCCCAAGAGGGACCTTGAGCGGCAGGAAGCCGATCCAGAGGGTCCCCCAGAGACCGGAACTGCGCATTGAGACCTCACCCGATCAAGCAGCCGGGCTGGCAGCAGCTCCCTGTGGGGGCTGATATAATAGCCAGGGGATCTGGCTATTATAGATCCTCTGTCATCCTCTGCTCCGAAGAGACTCCCTCCTTGCCTTCCTCCCCGTCCCAGCCCTTCTGGAGTGGGGCGATGGCTTCAACTCCCCAAAGAACGAGCCTGCCTTGTTTGCTTGAACTCAGCCCTGCCTGCACTTGCCGTGAACCCTGCAGGGAAACCCAAAGAGTTCTGGGGAGAGATAATTACCAGTCTCAGGGGTGAGCTGATAATTAGTACTCGAGTAAAAAGCGCTCCTGGTATGTCAGGGGATGCCGCGGCAGCAGCAGAAGGGATGGGGAAGCCCCGCACAGAATGAATTTGTTCCTTAATCTATGATGGGGAAAGCAGAAGCAGGAACAACATTCTGGACTGAGAAACCCCATTTGCAGGCCTGGAAGCATTTCCCCCCTCGCGTCGCAGTGCAATGCCACATCATGCTGCTCAATTCCTGGAATACTGTGGCTTTTAAAAGCTTTGCCTGTCATACGTGACTGAGCAGTCCCTTATTATTTATTTTCTTGGCGTACCTGGTGCTTTATAGAGTATTGTAAACACAGAAAGACAGGACCTGCCCCAAGACGCCTACAGGCTAAGTAAAGCAGAGAGGGAAGGCAGGCCAGAGTGATGATGTAGCAGGTGTCTGTGGCACACATGGGCCAAACTAGGTGTTACTTCTAAACCCACCTTGAACTGACAATCTGAAGTCGGAAAAGTCTGAGGACGTTGTCCTCAGAAGCCCCAGAACGGCTGCACAGAGCTGGGCTTAGTGCGTTCATCCTCCATCATCTCCAGGGCAAAAATCCCCTTCCTCAGCAGCAAGGATAGAGTCGAAAGAGGGATGTTCTTTTCCCTCTCTCAAAACACCAGAACCAGGGGGCATCCGCTAAAACTGAGGGTTGGGAGAGTTAAAACAGATAAAAGCAAGTACTTTTTTACCCAGCGGGTGGTTAGTCTGTGGAACTCTTTGCCACAGGAGGTGGTGATGGCATCTGGTCTTGATGCCTTTAAGAGGGGTTTGGACGGATTTCTGGAAGAAAATTCAATCATGGGCTATAGGCCATGGTGGATTGTGCAACCTCCTTACATTAGCAGTAGGCTACTTCAGAGTACCGGGTGCAAGGGAGTGGAAACAAGATGCAAGCATCTTGTGTCTCGTGCCTCCCTGGGGCACCTGGTGGGCCGCTGTGAGATACAGGAAGCTGTGCTAGATGGGCCTTTGGCCTGATCCAGCAGGGCTCTTCTTATGTTCTTATGTTCTTAATTGTCCCTGAAATGTTGATTTCGGTAAATGGCAGATTTGGAGGGGAATTGCTGCTTTGAGAGGATGGAGGGGGAAACTATGAAGCCCCTTATTGCGGGTCACAACGCTCTCCCCCCCCCGGTATCTGTGCAAAGGACCATTTCTGGACCACCTGCCTCTTCAAGATGGGTTTAAAGCGGTGGTGTTATGCTGCCGGAATGCTGGGCGGGACATCTGAGTGATCGACAGCCCGCCCGTCGCGCTCCGCAGCGTTACGCCATTTGCGTAACGTAACCAAGCGGCATAATTGGTTACGCAAATGGCGTAACACTCCGGAACGCGACGGGCGGGCTTTCGATCACCCGGATGTCCTGCCCAGCGTTCCGGCAGCATAACACTGCTGGTTTAAAGCAACACGTAGTTTGGGCCTCAGGTTTCATTTTAGCTGGAAATGATGAATGAGGCACATGACGAAAGAGGGGCTTGGAGCAGAGCTGGCCCAACAGCAGACATCCTGACATCCGAGGCAGCGCCCAAATGCTGCCCCCCTTACCTGATCGTGTTCCAGCCTCTACCCATCCGCACGCCAAACTCAGCACCCTCCTCCCCTCTGCAGTTCCTCTTTCCATCCTGCCTCTTCCTTTTCCCGTCCAGAGAATGGAAGGAAAAGGAGGAGATGTGGAAGCAGGAGGGTGGACACAGGTAGGCAGAAGCACAGAAGAGAGCGACCAAAATGGCTGCCGGGCTGGGCGTCTCCCTCACCCGGAAGGATGGCAGCAGTGATGTCATGCAGGGGGTACGCGGGGGTACGCAAGTACCGGTTTCTAGGATTACAGCTGGCCTCGCCCATTCGCCCGCCCACTCATCGACTCTGCCCTCTGCAACGTTTGAATTTCCTGCTTGTTTGAGTTGCCTGCATGTTCTCAGAGCCAGGCAGGCAGGCAGTCAGCGAGCGGAGCCTTTCCTTTCCTTGCCACTGAAAAATGAGTTGCTCTGGGGTTTTAACATGATGCCAGGCCTCCTTAACCTGTTCTGGGGGTGCTGTGGAATACTGTTGCAACTGTTGGGTCAGTTTAAAATCATCTGAGGCCTCAAAAAGGGCTTTTTTCATGTCACTTCCTGCCACGACATCACTTCTGGCTTATGACATCACTTCCGGTGGGCGGGTCCCGACACGTGCCAATCAAAAGTGAGTACCTGTTCTTAAATCATTTAGATGACACCACTGGATGGCAGCGTCCGGCGCTCTTCAGTCTAGGAAAAAGCAGCCTGAGGGGGGACACGACTGAGGGCGCCATCCTAAAGTGAGTTAGGCTGGCACAAGCTTAGCCAGCAAAGTTTGGCCGGCACAAGGGACACCGTAAAGTCTGTCTGGACCACTCTCGGAGTCAGAGAGGCCAGCAGCACACAGACTGCGCCGTCCTGCCTGTGCCTGGCCTCTCCGAGAGTGGTCCAAACACACTTTACGATGTCACTTGTGCTGGCCAAACTTTGCTGGCCTAACTGTGCTGGCCTCGCTCCAGGTTAGGACTGCGCTCTGTCTTACCCATCAAATGATATATAACATGATGGCATTATTCAAAAATAATTTTCACAATTTCGACCAGTAGTGGTGTCACACACACACCTCGAGTGCATCACCTGGTGCAGTCTGCGCCGCCTAGCGGCATGAGTGAGTCACCTAGTCCAGCACCCAGTGTCCCAACCAGAAGGCCTGAGCAGCCCACAAAGAGGGCCTGAAGCGGGGAGGAGCCAGGAGCCAGCAGTGATGCTGGATCCCAACCCCCATCCCCAGGTTGCGCAGCCCCCATTCAAGCCGCTGTGGGCTTGTTGGACTTACGCCTTTTGAGCAGCAGGCACAGATCTGAGGGCCCCCATCAGCCCATCACCCCAGGGCAAGAGGACAAATGTCACCTTGGTCTGTGAGGCTCCAGCAGCCTTCTAACCTGCACTGAAAAACTCAGAGCGCAATCCTAATCTGGAGATAGGCCGACACAGTTAGGCCAGCAAAGTTTGGCCAGCACAAGGGCCACCATAAAGCACGTTTGAACCACTCTTGGAGTCAGAGAGGTGAACACACAGACATGTGCCATCCTCCCTGACTCCGAGAGTGGTCCAAATGCACTACATGGTGGCCCTTGTGCTGGCCAAACATTGCTGACTTAGCTTGTGCCAGCCTAACTCCAGTTTAGAATTGCACTCTGAGACACATAAAATTATGCAGGGGATGGACAGAGTGGATAGAGGGATTTTCTTTTCCGTCTCTCACAACACCAGAACCAGAGGACAGCCACTAAAACTGAGTGTTGGGAGAATGAGAACGGATAAAATGAAAAATCTTTTTACCCAGCATGTAATTAGTCTGCGGAACTCCTTGCCACAGGAGGTGGAGGTGGTGTCTGGCTTAGGTACCTCGGGGGAATGGACAGATTTCTGGAGTAAAGTTACACACCATGATGGGTAGTGCAACCTCCTTATTTTAGAAGCAGGCTACCTCAGATTGCCAAGTGCAAGGGAGAGGCAACAGGACATGAGTCTCTTGTCATGTGTGCTCCCTGAGGCATCTGGTGGGCCACTGCAAGAGACAGGAAGCTGGACTAGATGTAATGGGCCTTTGGCCTGATCCAGCAGAGTTCTTGTTCTTATGTTCTTCTTACATGGCACCAATCTGCTGACTGAGGCAACTGCTTCAGTTGGCCTCATGGATGGACCCTGCCCCGTTTGGGGGGGGGGAGAGAGAGAGAGAGAGAATTGATGTTTTTGCGAATGACCTACATTTTCATGGCTTAAGAGATAGTACAAAAGAAACTGGAAAATGTCATTGGAAAGAGGTCATGGAAGGAAAAGTTCCGCTGTGTTACTGTAGTAAAAGGTAAAAGTTTCCCCACGACCGAATGGTCTAGTCATGACCGACTGTAGGGGGTGGTGCTCATCTCCGTTTCTAAGCCAAAGAGCCGGCGTTTGTCTGAGGACAAACTTCTGTGCTGTGGCCAGCATGATTATACGTCGTAGTGCACGGAACGCCGTTACCTTCCCAGCGAAGTGGTACCTATTTATCTACTTGCATTTTTAGTGCTTTCAAACTCCTAGGTTGGCAGGAGCTGGGACAAGCGACGGGAGCTCACTCTGTCATGCAGTCTCGAGCCCCCAACCTTCCGGTCAGAACACCCAGCAGCAGCGGTTTAACCTGCAGCGCCACCCTGTCCCTTATTACTGTACTAGGGCATGATAAAAGCAAAAAGAAATTTCCTTGTATCAACAAGTGGAGATCTCTTCACCCTAAAGACTCAACCCGCTAGAGCTTCTTATCCCTTGGGGAAATGGTGAATGCTACTCCAGATCTGACCAATCCAGAGGCTTTAAACTGCCAGCCAATTACCAGAGTTAATGTTGCATCTCTATTTACTTCTCTCCTTCAAAATGGCTCTGGGGCCTTGACACACACAAGCCTGGGATGCTCTCTGGACTAAGTCCCAGCCTTGGGCCATGATGGTCTGAATTCAAGTGTTGACCGTACAGGCATGCCCTGGCATCCACTGATTTGCTATCCATGGTTTCAGTTATCCACTAATACCATAGATACTGGAACACCTGTTAAAAAGAGAGGGGAACATTAAACAAATCTATTTTTTTACCTTGTTGCAGTCAAACCACTGATGTTCCTCTATCTTTAAAAAGGCGTCCCCAGTATCCACGGTTTCAGGTATCTACATGGAGCTGAACCCCAGCAGATACTGGAGCATGCCTGTACACCTTTTTTTTTCCTTCAGAAACTGGTTTCCAAAAGCAGTGCACATTTTGGGGAAGGCAGGTGAGAAAGTCCCATTTCATCTCGCTTGTTTGCTCCTCTGCCTTATGCTTTCATTAGTATTATCAGAGGCAAATAAATTTGTATTTGGGGTTTAATTTTGTCCCCTTCCATCCCTGCACCTGCTGAGTCTCTTTGCAGTAATTTGACACTTCAGTTGTGCAGTTTTATGCTGGACTGGAGTATGCCCGGCAATGTATTCATGCCACAATGGCAGAAAACCTCTCCAGTTTCCCTGTCATTCACCCTAATTTAAAAACCCATTGCTCACAAGAACGTAAGAACATAAGAAGAGCCCCACTGGATCAGGCCAAAGGCCCATCCAGTCCAGCTTCCTGTATCTCACAGTGGCCCACCAGGTGCCTCAGGGTGTTCAGTAGACAACAAGATGCTTGCATCCTGTTGCCACTCTCTTGCACCTGGCATTCTGAAGTAGCCTACTATTAACATAAGGAGGTTCCCAACCCATCATGGCTTGCAATGTGCGGCAGCAATTAAAGCCAATTAATTAAGGCCAATTCCATGCTTGGGGTAATTAAAAAAGGGGTTGAGAATAAAACAGCCAAAATTATTATACCATTGTACAAATCAATGGTAAGGCCACATCTTGAGTATTGTGTACAGTTCTGGTCACCACACCTCAAAAAGGACAGAGTGGAGCTGGAAAAGGTGCAGAAGAGAGCGACGAAAATGATTACAGGGCTGGGCCACCTCCCTTATGAGGAAAGACTGCAGCGTTTGGGGCTCTTCAGCCTAGAAAAAAGGCACCTGAGGGGGGACATGATTGAGACATACAAAATTATGCACGGGAGGGATAGAGTCAATAGAGGGATGTTCTCTCTCACAATACCAGAACCAGGGGGCAGCCACTGAAATTGAGTGTTGGGAGAGTTAAAACGGATAAAAGGAAATACTTTTTTACCCAGCGGGTAATTAAGCTGTGGAACTCCTTGCCACAGGTTGTGGTGATGGCATCCGGCTTAGATGCCTTTAAAAGGGGACTGGACAGATTTCTGGAGGAAACATCCATCGTGGGCTACAGGCCGTGATGGGTTGGGCAACCTCCTTAAGTTAATAGTAGGCTACTTCAGGATGGAAAGAATTACTACAGATGACTATATACAATTCCGTGAGAGCCTTGGGCACAGTTTTCTGAATGGATCTTCTAATCTTTCCTAGGGCAAAGACATGTTGTGATCTGGTCTTCACAGCCTTCCCTCCACAAAATGGAGTGTTCCCCTTTTAGAGGCTCTCTCGCCCCCACATGTGCCGGCTGATTTCGTGACCCACGGGTTTAGCTGTTCTCTGTTAAGCACACATAGTGGCTGCTTTTTTTCATGGCAGACTTGGAGTTCCAGTTCTGCCTGGCACAAAATTCCTGATCTTTCCCAAGATGGTGGAAGGGGAGAGAGAGAGAGAGAGAGAGAGAGAGAGAGAGAGAGAGCGAGAGCGCAATCTGGGGCTGGTAGTGCTCGACATCATTCCCTTATCCCCAGGAGGCCTCGAGTGGTCAAGGATACAGCAGAATACGGCACTGATGCAGCTGCATTGCCACACAAGATTCACTTAGGATTGGGCCTGCCGTCTCATGCACGGGCTGGCTCTCCATTAAGGAAGCAGCGATAATGAGAAATATCATTCTGACCATGCTTTTCTAGGTATTCTGGCTGGGGGGGGGGTAGGAATGTGCAAAATTTTGCCACCAACACTGGCACCCAACCCATAGCAGCACTTCTAAGAGCCTGAAAACAACAGCTGTTAGATGCATGAAACATCAGAGAAGCCTTCCTTTTAGTATTGTGCGCACAAGTCCTTTTTAATATTCTGCGCAAGCACAATGCCTGCAAGGAGTGTATGCCGTTTGAAAATAGTTATGAAAAATGACAAGGTACTTGGCAAATATAGTGAATTATGGTAAAGGCGGAGAAAATGAATTGTGATCTCCGGTAAAAAGATGGGATGTGAAGAAGGGAAAAAAAGGGCAATATCCCACCAAAATGGGTCATTTTAATGAACAGAACCAGGGGCATAATCCTAACCTGGAGTTAGGCTGGCACAGTTTGGCCAGCGAAGTTTGGCCGGTACAAGGGCCACCGTAAAGCTCGTTTGGACCACTCTTGGAATCAGGGAGGATGGCGCACGGCTGTGTGCTGGCCTCTTTGATTCCGAGAGTCATCCCAACATACTTTACGGTGTTCCTTGTGCCAGCCAAACTTTGCTGGCCTAACTGTACCGGCCTAACTCCAGGTTAGGATTGCGCTTTACATTTCCAGGAGAGGAAATGTGGCTGTTTTAGGGGTCGTACTGGTAGGCTTTTCCCGTTTCCCGACTTTATTGGCTTTTCTGGATTGCTCTGCAAGAAGAAGTTCCACTTTTTTGAATTATTTTTTTAATTAGGAGAACTTCTAATATTTCTTTTAATTCTGAACTCAGAACTCGAGCAGCCTACCATTCACCGACTTTAGACCTTTCCCCTTCCGTGATGCCGCCAACATACCTTGATAAAACATGCAAAACAGCAGAGTCCAGGACAGCTGCATATACTGTATGATTGCCCAAAAATTCATGTGGTGAGTCTTTTTACTGATGAACAACATTTTTGTGATGTTTGACTCCTGTGCATTGGAAAAACACTGGGCAAAAGGCTTTTGATGCCATATTTCAAGGCTTAGTGTTGTCTTTGGCTCCTTTCTATCCTTTATTACCTGCATTTTGCCTGTCACCAAATCATGTCGCGTCTCCCTTCACAGCACTGCAGACATGTAGCTAATCCTCTCTGCCTGGCCGTCTCTTACCTTGACTTCTGCAAGCGTCTCCTCTCTGGTTTTCTATTGGTGTACCTCAGCCCCCTAAGCTCTATCCTGAGCTTTACCATACTTTAGAGCACAATCCTAACCTGGAGTTAGGCCGGCATAGTTAGGTCAGCAAAATTTGGCCGGCACAAGGGACACCATAAAGTCTGTTTGGACCATGCTCAGAGTCAGAGAGGCCAGCACACAGACGTGCGCCATCCTCCCTGACTCCGAGAGTGGTCCAAACACGCTTTACAGTGTCCCTTGTGCCGGCCAAACTTTGCTGGCCTAACTGTACCGGCCTAATTTCAGGTTAAGATTGCAACCCTTTGGGTGCAACCCTAAACTGAGTTAGGCCAGCATAAGCTAAATTAGCAATGTTTGGCCAGCGCAAGGGCCACCTTAAAGTATGTTTGGATCACTCTCGGAGTCAGAGAGGCCAGCAAACAGATGCGGATCATCCTCCCTGACTTTGAGAATAGTCCAAACATGCTTTACGGTGGCCCTTGCGCTGGCCAAACTTTGCTGGCTTAGTTTATGCCAGCCTAACTCCAGTTTAGGATTGCGCTCTTAATCTCTGTTCTCTACTGCAACTCAACCTGAAGTATGTGGGGCTAAAAATATAATGTGGTGTTCTCTTACGTATCCTTCCACCCAGAGGCGTCATTCAGGTGGAACGGCCCGGTACTCCGTTCCGCTAGTTCCGCGGAGCTCCTGGGCCGCGCCGCTGCCTCGGAGGACGGGCAAGCTGCTGCTGGGCCCGCCCTCCCTCCCTTGCATCCGGAATCGCTCTAAAATGGAGTGATTCTGGCGCAGTGAGGCTTGGGGAGGGCGTGGCAGCCCTCCGCCATAGGGGCGGAGGGCTGTCAATCATCCGAGCGTTCCGGTAGTTGGCGCGCTCGGATGACATCACTGCTTCCACCCCTTCCTTTCCTTCCTCTGCTGCTTCTGTTATGTCAATATCGATAACACTGATTTTCAGCCACTATGTCGTTGCACATTGGTGTGCCACAAGTGGACTACAAGTGTGCTGCAGAGGTCTGGGGCAGGGCCAGATATACGTAGGACCAGTGGGGGAAGCGAGTCCCTCTCCAGCAGTGCAGCGTGCCATGTTGATTGTCAGAAAGCAGATGGTGTGCCTTGACAATTTTAGCATCTTCTAAGGGCACAATCCTAGCCTGGAGTTAGGCCAGCACAGTTAGGCCAGCACAGTTTGGCTGGCACAAGGGACACCGTAAAGCGCATTTGGACCACTCTCAGAGTCAGGGAGGATGGCGCACGTCTGTGTGCTGGCCTCTCTGAGAGTGGTCCAAACATACCTTTCCCTTGTGCTGGCCAAACGTTGCTAGCTTAACTGTGACCACCTAACTCCAGGTTAGGATTGTGCTCTCAGTGTGTCCTGAGAGTGTGTTGACAATTGCTGGTCCAAAACCTAAACATGTTGTGCAGCACACAGAAAACATGAGGAGGGGGGGAAGACGTGAATGAAGGAAAAGAACGGCAATTTGAGGCAAGCTGTGCATGCACACTGCTCTATACAACATTTGGAAAGAGAAAATCAGAGACTTGCACACACTATCCCTTTCCCATGATCTTGGAAAGAAGATCAGGTAATCAAGAACTCTGAAATCTGGGGACAAATTTGGAAAAGGAGAATTTCAGAGCATTTCCAAGCTTCTTTGCAAGTGACACTCCTATGTCTCATTCTCTTCACCTCCCATAACCTATTCAGCGCATAATGCCAGGTCATGGTGATCTCACTCCACTGCACTTAGCTGGCTGTCATTTGATGGAGTGGAGACATTAGAGTGGGTGATGCGGATGCCATGCTTCTTGTAGTACTAGATACTGCTGTTTCCCCATGTAAGCAGGTTGAAGAATGCAGCTTCAAGGCAATCTTAATTCCAATGGTAGCCTCTGACAGTTGTCAGGTTACAGATGAAATAGCTCACATCCGTGAAGGAGTGACTTTAATATGCTAACCATAAGCGCTTGCAAAGAGGAAGGTGGGCCATATAAGTCACGGTACAGGGAGAGAAATGAATTGATGGGCCTTGTCTTCTTGCCGTTTAATTGTTCCAGTAAGGCTCGGTTGTTGAGAGGTAGCAATGATGAATCACTCACTGTTTATGAGACAGCCCTTCCAGAAACATGTTGTTTGAAAAATGCTTTTTATCATTTATGGTAACCAGCCTTGTCTGTTTACTCTGTGCTGAAAACATGAATGCTCTGCATCCCGAAAGAGCCAAAAAGCTGAATTCTGTTTAAATTATGCAGATTGAGCAAATGGGGATGGGGCCAAAATTGGGGATGGAGCCAACATATGGTACAATATGTTGCACACGGGATGTCCTAGGTTGAATTGCTGGAATCCTCAGGCAGAAAGACACCCCAACCCACCCAAAGACTGAGGAGAGCTGACTGCCATTTGTATAAGACCGTCAACCTTTTTCATCTCACAGCACACTGGCAAGGTGCTGAAATTGTTACACACACTCAGCTTTTTGACAACGGACACTGTGCTGCTGGTGGAGGGCTCACCCCAACGGCCCAACCAATAAATGACCTCCAAATTCCCACTGCCCACCTGTAGACCATTTGTGAAGCCAACCCTAGTTTTTACCATCAAAGCCCTCCAGGGCCCTGTCTTTACACCCTCTTCACTTGATGCATGCCTTTGCGTGACATTTGCTCCAGCCTCACCACCCCCAGCATTCAAAGCTCTCCTGGTTCCTAACCCCCTCCTCCCTTTTCTCCCTTGCAATCCCTTATGTGTGAAATTGCCTCCCTGAACACCCCTCTTTTCCTCTTTGGCACAACTCCATGGTCCTACTCAGTGGTGTCATCTAAATGATTTAACAACAGGTACTCACTTTTGATTGGCACGTGTCGGGACCCGCCCACCGGAAGTGACATCATAAGCCGGAAGTGATGTCGTGGCAGGAAGGGACATGAAAAAAGCCCTTTTTGAGGCCTCAGACAATTTTAAACTGACCCAACAGTTGCCACAGTATTCCACAGCACCCCCAGAACACATTAAGGAGGCCTGGCATCATGTTAAAGTGACCCAACAGTTCCAAAACCCCAGAGAAGCTCATTTTTCAGTGGCAAGGCAAGGCAAGGCTCCGCTCGCTGCCTTCCTGGCTCTGAGAACATGCAGGCAACTCAAACGTGCAGGAAATTCAAACGTTGCAGGGGGCGGAGTCGATGAGTGGGTGGGTGAATGGGCGGGGCCAGCTATAATCCTAGAAACCGGTACTCGCGTACCCCCGCGTACCCCCTGCATGACATCACTGGTCCTACTGGAGAGGGGCGGTGTCTGCCTCTGGGCTGCCTGAATCTGCTGCCCACTCCCCCCTCGGCCTGCCTCACCCTTGCACACCAAGAAGGGAGGAGAAGCCAGTGGGGGCAGTAGCAGCTTCCCCCCTTGTTCTTCCTCCTGCAGGCTGGAGATGGTGGCAGGCAGATGGGTGAGGAGCTGGTCTGTCCGCAGCCTCTCCACACAAAGACGTCAGGTGGCCTTACGGTTGGGCCGCTCCTGCCACTGTAAGAAAGCTGTTACACTGACACAACCATGAGCATCTCTGAGTCCTCCAGGCATTCATTTCTCCCAGGCTCAGGAGAAGAGGATGGTTGTCCCCATCTAGCTCCCTCTTTCTCATAAGAACATAAGAAGAGCCCTGCTGGATCAGGCCAAAAGCCCATCTAGTCCAGCTTCCTGTATCTCACAGCGGCCCCACCAGGTGCCCCAGGGAGGCACGAGACAACAAGATGCTTGGATCCTGTTGCCACTCCCTTGCACCCGGTACTCTGAAGTAGCCTACTACTAATGTAAGGAGGCTACAACCCATCATTGCCTATAGCCCACGATGGACTATAGGCCCAGAAATCCGTCCAATCCCCTCTTAAAGGCATCTAGACCAGATGCCATCACCACCTCCTGTGGCAAAGAGTTCCACAGATTAACTACCCACTGGGTAAAAAAGTACTTCCTTTTATCTGTTCTAACTCTCCCAACCCTCAGTTTTAGCGGATGCCCCCTGGTTCTGGTGTTTTGAGAGAGGGAAAATCCCTCTTTCGACTCTATCCCTTCCGTGCATTATTTTGTATTATATGTCTCAATCATGTCCCCTCTCAGGCATCTTTTTTCTAGGCTGAAGAGCCCCAAACGCTGCAGTCTTTCATCATAAGGGAGGTGCCCCAGCCCCGTAATCATTTTTGTCGCTCTCTTCTGCATCTTTTCCAACTCCACTATGTCCTTTTTGAGGTGTGGTGACTAGAACTGTACACAATATTCCAGGTGCGGCCTTACCATCGATTTGTACAATAGCATGATAATATTGGCTGTTTTATTCTTTTTTATCCCTTTTTTAATTACCCCAAGCATGGAATTAGCCTTCTTAATTGCTGCCACACACTGGGTCGATACCTTCATTGAATTGTCCATCAGCACCCCAAGATCTCTCTCTTGAGCTGTCACAGACAGCTCAGAACCCATAAGCCTATAGGTAAAGTTTTGTTTTTTTGCCCCAGTGTGCACCACTTTACACTTGTCTACGTTGAAACGCATCTGCCATTTTGCTGCCCATTTCCCCAACTTGGAGAGATCCTTCTAGAGCTCTTCACAATCCCCTCTGGTCTTCACCACCCGGAAAAGTATTGTGTCATCCGCAAACTTGGCCACCTCGCTGCTTATCCCTGTTTCCAGGTCATTTATGAACAAGTTGAAAAGCACCGGCCCCAAGACAGATCCCTGGGGCACTCCGCTTTTCACCTCTCTCCATTGTGAACATTGCCCATTGACCCCCACTCTCTGTTTCCTGGCCCTCAACCAATTCTGGATCCATAAGAGGATCTGCCCTCTTATTCCCTGACTGTGAAGTTTCTTCAGCAGCCTTTGGTGGGGGACTGTGTCAAATACCTTCTGAAAATCCAGGTATATGATATCCACAGGTTCACCCACATCCACCTGCCTGTTGACCTTTTCAAAGAATTCCAAAAGATTCGTGAGGCAAGACTTACCCTTACAGAAGCCATGCTGACTTTCCTTCAGCAGTACTTGTTCCTCTGCATGTTTTAGGATTTTATCTTTGATGAGGCTTTCCACCATCTTACCCGGAACAGACGTTAGGCTGACCGGCCTGTAGTTTCCAGGGTCCCCCCTTCTCCCTTTCTTAAAGATTGGCGTGACATTGGCTATCCTCCAATCCTCTGGCACCATGGCCGTTTGAAGGGACAAGTTGCATACTCTAGTTAAGAGGTCAGCAACTTCTTTCTTTAGTTCCTTAATAACTCTTGTGTGTATACCATCTGGGCCTGGTGACTTATTTATATGTAATTTATCAATTTGATCTAAAACATCTTCTCTATTTACCATTATCTGCTTTAATTCCTTAGTTAGGAAGGGCTGTTCAGGCTGCGGTATCTGCCCAAGTTCTTCTGCCGTGAAGACAAACGCAAATAATTCATTTAATTTCTCTGCAATCTCCAAGTCCCCTTTTATCGCCTCTTTCCCTCCCTCACCATCCAGCGGGCCAACCGCCTCTCTGGCAGGTTTCCTGCTTCTAACATATTTGAAGAAGCTTTTATTATTCCCCTTTATGTTGCTAGCCATGCGTCCCTCAAACTCTTTCTTGGCCTTTCGTATCACCTTCTTACTTGTCTTTTGCCAGAGTTTGTTCTTTTTTATTCTCCTCACTCGGGAATATTCTGGAGAATATTTTATTCTCCCTCATTGGTCTCAGCCGCCTCATCTCCAGGGGTCGAAACCTCTTGTTGCCGGCCATACCTGGGTCCATCATTTAAAGGGCTCAATAGAGTGCTGAGCTTCAGTGGCGCTCCTGTGTGTGTGTGTGTGTGTGTAGAGGGGTAGGAAATGCGAAGTTTCTCAGGCTCCTGAATGCCTGTGTAAAGCGGCCCTTCCCCCTTGCCCTTGGAACTATTTGCAGCTGTGAGATGCGTCTCTGCTGCTTTGTTCCCGCAGCCACCAATGGCTCTGAAAGCTAGGGGGAAGGGCAATCAGGAACCTGGAAAATAGTGCATTTCCCCTCCTCCCAGGAGGAGGCGCCACTGCCGTGCTTGGAGCATGCATGCAGGCCCTTTCCCAGGCCCTGCAACCAGGCTCTTTCTGGAATGTCACTGCATAGTTCGTCGCACCAACAACTTTGCTGCTCTCTGCCTCATTGTCTGCTTCAGCCGATGGCTCCTTCCTCATCAGGCATCACAGCCGACTGCAATCCTGGGAGCTGTGGTCTTTGTGGCCCCTATAGCGAGCCTCGGGCAGCTATAGGAGCAGATCTGCTGTCATTGATTGAATCAGGCCTCTGGGCTAAATGCATATTCCCACCCCACCCCATTTCCCACTGCTTCTATCTCCTTCTTCTGTTGTTTCCCCGTGGCCAATTTTAGACCATAGACCCCTTCTGTATTGTGCTATGAATATTTATGACATAATTCTAATGGTGATATAAACTTAAAATAATGACACAAAGACATCAGGGCCGGCCCTTCCATAAGGCCAGTTGGGAGAGTTGCCTGAGGCAGCAGATTGGCAGGAGGCATCCACCTCTGCCCACTCGTCTCCACTGCTGCTCTGCCTCTCCAGTCCCTGGACTGAAAAAGGAAGAGGGGAACAGAGCAGAAGACAAAGTGTGGCAGAAGGGAGAGTGGTGGGCTACGGTGTCCCAACTGGCCCATTTCCTTTTTCAGTTCAGGGAGGGGAGGAGCAGAGGCACCTCAACAGGTAAGAGGGAAAACATTCAGCACATGGACCAGGAGGTCTTGAGCTGGCTCTGGATGATATGTGGAGAGTGTGAGCTGGGAAGCCTCTTTCACCTCCGCTACTTAGAGAAGCCACTAATTTCTCAGTCCCTGCAGCATGAGATCAACAGTACTGGCCTACCTTACAGGCTTGTTGTAGGGACCACTGGGTTAATACGAGCAGCTCAAAAGGGCTCCCTAAACATGAACCGCAATTACGACTGCAAGGAGGACATTTCATTCTGTCCTTTGACTTCTTTCTATGCCAGAACTCCAACGCTCCCATCGTCACCATCCCGTGTAACCTTGATGTTTAAAAGGGGACTGGACAGATTTCTGGAGGAAAAGTCCATCGTGGGCGTTAGGCCATGATGGGTTGGGCAACCTCCTTACATTACTAGTAGGCTTCTTCAGAATGCCAAGTGCAAGGGAGTGGCCACAGGATGCAAGCATCTTGTTGTCCACTGAACTCCCTTAGGCACCTGGTGGGCCGCTGTGAGATACAGGAAGCTGGACTAGATGGGCCTTTGGCCTGATCCAGCAGGGCTCTTCTTATGTTCTTATGTTCTTATGATGTTGAACAGTGTGACATCAACATGGTGTGCCTGCGTGAGTGAGAGCACCGAGCCTCTTGGGCTGCTCCGCGACTGTCATATTTCAGAGCAGCGCTATTGAAATGGCTTTCGAATTGTCGCTCTCCGCAGCAGATGGCTCTGGAAATAATGAAGGCTGAGCAATGCAAGCCGTGCCCCCCGCCCCCAGCATCATCTCCCCCACCCCTTTTCACTGCTCTCTGTTGCCATGGCAGACCATGAGGCTGAAATGGATTCTGCTTATTAAATTTGCGAGCTCTTGTGTACTCAGAATGAATGGTGCTCAGTCATAAAGAGGCCCCGCCTCCTCGCGACACTGGGGTAGTTTTTATCTTAGAAAACCAGGCACTCAAACAAAAGCAGAGGAAGGTCTCATTAACCTATTAACAGCGACCTCGGAGAGTTCAACTGTGGGGGCTTTTTAACTCTGAGTGCAAGGTGTTTTCCAGGAACGCTAATAAAAGCCAACATTCCTGATGAGAGCTGCTAATAAATGGTTGTTTATTGGCTCAGAGAGGAAGGAAAAAAAAATTGCAGTGCTTTTCCTAGGTGATCAGAGCAAAACCCACCCTGTGCGCAGGCTTTTCTTTGTCAAGGTCCAGAACATTCTGGTGGAAACCACAGTGGACATGGGGATAAGGGCAGAGACAACCCCCAACAATGAGACCGAAAATTTAAATGGTCTCCACCACGGAGATAAAAATATTCTAATATGTAATTGGCAATGAGCCACAGATAGTTAGCAATTGGTCCGAGTCCAAGGTAATGCGCTGCAGTTCATGGCTGGCTGGGTATTTGAACCCAGAGAGCTCTGCTCCAAGTCCAGCAGAACCTGGGGCAGTGGCGTTTCTGCAAGGGGAGGGGCAAAATGCTAAGTGTTGCAGGAGCCTGAGCTCCTGTGTAACATGGCCCCTTCCCCTTGCTTCCAGAGCGGTTTGCAGCTTGGATTGCATAGCCTCTGAGCCAGCTCTGTGCACTGAGAAATGCTCTGGAGGCAAGGGGAAGGGCCACAATACACAGAGGCTCAGCCTCCTGTAAAACGTGGTATCCCCGCCCCATAGGAATGCCACTGACCTACGGTACAGATAAAGTGAGAGGAGGTTGCACATTTACTACCCAGAGGAAGAGTAGGATAAAAATGTAATGCACCATTTTTTAAAAAAAATTGTTATTCTTTTTAGGTGTGAAGCCTTAGCAAAGCTTGTCTTGGTTTTTAAAGCAGTCACATAAGAACATAAGAACATAAGAAGAGCCCTGCTGGATCAGGCCAAAGGCCCATCTAGTCTAGCTTCCCTGTATCTCACAGCGGCCCACCAGGTGCCCCAGGGAGGCATGAGACAACAAGAGGCTTGGATCCCGTTGCCACTCTCTTGCACCCAGTACTCTGAAGTAGCCCACTACCAATGTAAGGAGGTTGCACAATCCATCATCGCCTATAGCCCACAATGGACTTTTCTTCCAGAAATTTGTCCAATCCCCTCTTAAAGGCATCTAGACCAGATGCCATCACCACCTCCTGTGGCAGAGAGTTCCACAGATTAACTACCCGCTGGGTAAAAAAGGACTTCCTTTTATCTGTTTTAACTCTCCCAACCCTCAGTTTTAGCAGATGCCCCCTGGTTCTGGTGTTTTGAGAGAGCAAAAAGAACATCCCTCTATCGACTTTATCCCTTCCGTGCATTATTTTGTATGTCTCACATATGCTTGCAAGGCTTGTATCTTCACAATCTAACAGGTAAGAATAATTAGCTTGTTATAATTAGCAAGAACAGTGGTCATCATGCTTTTTAGATTAGGACCCACTTTTTAGAATGACACTCCTGTTGGGACCCACCGGAAATGAGATCATTAACCTAGAAGTGCTATCATAGCAAGAAGTGACATCACCAAGCAGGAAGTGCCATCATTGTGATGTAATCAAATGACACGTCAGGAATGCCAACTGACATTATTGAACTGCAGCAATTGCATGACCATGGAACATCCTTGACAGAAGGCAAGATTAGTACAAAATATTATGTAAAAGTACTGAACTTGATTTTTTTTAAACCCTCACTTGCAAAGTCAAACTGTTAACACTCACAAAAGCAATACAGTTAAGAATAAGGTCTGCAACTTCCAAAATGACTGTTCCCAGCTTTCCGTGACCCATCTGACATCAGGTTGTGACCTACCAAGTGGATCCTGATCCACAGTTTGAGAAACACTGAGCTAAAAATCAGGTGAACTCTTGAACGATACCTCAATACTTTGTAATGAGATCTAACCATCAAGCAGCTCAGGTATAGAAGAGTTTGTTTTAATTCGATCACTGAGCAGATTTATCTTAATAATGGCTTTGTTGGGATCTAGCAAACTCAGCTCTTGTATAGCTTTCCTTAGTTTTCCAGCATTGTCATTTGGGATGCCTCAAAGGAAGGGACGCCAACCAAACCAAGGGTGCAATCCTAATCTGGAGTTTGGCCAGCAGAATTAGGCCAGCAAAGTTTGGCCAGCACAAGGGACACCATAAAGTATGTTTGGACCACTCTCGGAGTCAGGGAGGATGGTGCCCTTCTGTGTGCCGGCCTCTCTGACTCGGAGAGTGGTCCAAGCATACTTTATGGTGTCCCTTGTGCTGGCCAAACTTTACTGGCCGAACTCCAGGTTAGGATTGTGCCCTGAGGCTGATCCTAGATGCTTTCTCTTCATTGGCTTCACCCCATTCAATGGCAGCAAAATGGGGGTGGTGGGAGGGCATTTCACCATTTGGGGTGGCAAGTATCTGATAAATAGCTCACTGGTGATGGCAGTTCTTTCCCCAGAAGCCCCCTTGGGACCAGACGTTGCCTACTTCATGGGGTGCTCAGTGGGGGGGGGAAAGAGAATTCAAGGCAGCTGGTGGCAGCCAACAGCTGCCAGCCACCAAGAAGAGCCCCATGTCTGTTCTTGCCACCAACAAAGAGATGGAGAGAAAAAAATTAAGAAGAAAAGGCAGAAACTCTGAGAACAGTTCAAAGGCAACCACCAAAGCCAGGCTGCCTTTGAAAGGTTCTTGGAATTTCTTTGGCCTCCTCCCTGCAAAGCCACCTCTGGTTTCAACCCCTGGAATTTTGTCCAGATTCCAGACCAACAATTCAACGATGATAATTTTGGGTCCAGCACAAATCCAAACTAAGGCAATGCTGGGAGACTGGATTTCAACCCAGGAAACGGGGGCACCAATCTTCAAATGGAATAAATGCTAGAGATGAAATGAAGTCCCTCTGCTTCTGGGTGCTTTTGGGTCAGCTGTCCACCAGTAACAGGATCCGTCAGTTTGCATGCAGTACCATCAGTAGTGTCGCTATGGAGGTCAGCATTCCACGAATCTTCCGAGCCATTCTGGACAGTGACGGCAATGCGCAGAGCATAGATCCTGCCTCTACCCTGGCATTGGCTCTCTGAGGCTGAGAGTGTTGAGCCCAAGCTTTATGGGTTGCTGAGCCAGGGTCCTCTGCAATATTAGTCTAGTGCACTAACCACTACACCTCATTGGCTTTGGGGAATGCTATGTTAACATCATTCAGAGCGCAATCCTAACCTGGAGTTAGGCCGGCACAGTTAGGCCAGCAAAGTTTGGCCAGCACAAGGGCCACCGTAAAGCACGTTTGGATCGCTCTCAGAGTCCGGGAGGATGGTGCACATCTGTGTACTGGCCTCTATGACTCCCAGAGTGGTCCAAACATACTTTATGGTGTCCCTTGTGCCGGCCAAACTTTGCTGGCTCAGCTGTGCCGGCCTAACTTCAGAATAGCATTGCACCCTCATTCAACTCAACCAGTCTAAACAGCTAAATTGTGATGGCCCAGTTGGACCCTGAAATTCAAATGTCAGAGTGATATATCAACATAAAAGAAAGCTGAACTCTGCGGTTGGAGCGTTTGCTAGCAATGTAGCAACCCGAACATTTTGCAAAACGTTGCGTCAGCTCTTTCCTTTTTCCAATTGCAGGAATTGGCAGGAGTTCTTTAAAAAAGTTAGGCACACCATGTTGTTGTTGTTGTTGTTGTTGTTGTTGTTGTTGTTCAGTCACTAAGTCGTGTCCAGCTCTTCGCGACCCCATGGACCACAGCACGCCAGGCCTCCCTGTCCTTCACTAGCTTCCGGAGTTCGTCAATCAATCAATCAATCAATCAATCAATCAATCAATCAATCAATAGTATTTATATACCGCTTTTCAACACGAAGTTCACAAAGCGGTTTACAGGCAAATAGTAATAATAAAGTTAAATGGCTCCCTGTCCCAATAGGGCTCACAATCTAAAAAATGCAGACCACCACCAGCAACAGCCACTAGAAAAGACACTGAGCTGGGGTGAAGAGGGACAATTACTCTCCCCCTGCTAAATACAAGAGGAGCACCACTTGAAAAAGTGCCACTTAAATGCACCATAAAGCATGTGTGCAACATTCTCAGAGCCAGGGAGGCCGGCACACACAGACTCCTGGGCCAGCACTGCTCTAACTCCAGGTTAGGATTGTGCCCTCAGTTTTGCAAGCAGCCGCTCCCCCTCCTCTTCAGAGCCATTCCCGGTGGCTAGAGCAAAACGGAGGCTACGTTGGCTCCGAATGGCTTCGAGGAGGAGGAGGAATGGCTGCTTGCAAAACTTAGGTATCTATCTATCTATCTATCTATCTATCTATCTATCTATCTATCTATCTATCTATCTATCACTGCACTTGGCCTGACCACACAGCCTCTGTGTGCGCTTTTGTCCTCCGCGTCAACAGCCAGGCCTGGCTGTCAAGAGTGGAGCGAGGCGATGGCACGGTTCCATAAACTTCAGCCCGATTAGAATAACAAAAGGCCCTCCACGCTTCTGGGAGGAGAGACCTCTCCCTCCTTCCCGGCTGCAAGCATCATTAAATAAGTGGGCACAGCTAATGGGCTTAGGCCCTCAAAGGCTCAGCCTTTCCAAACCCAGCTGTCGAGGACGGAGTGTTAAAAAATAAATAAATAAGAAGTGCCGAGGCTTCCCCCAGCCCTCTCTCCCCCTTTTAAAAATTTATTTCAGAAAGGAGCAGGGCGGAGACGGTCTGGGCAAAGTAGCAAGCAATTACTGTGAAACAAAAGGAAATGAATCCATGGGGCTAATTATATGGGGTATAAATCCAAATAAGAGGAGTTGAGGAGAAGGAACTGGAGGGGGGTTGGGGGGGGAGGCGGGAGGGCGGCCACAATGTCCTCGAAGAAAGCGATCGGTTGGGGTGATGAATACGCGCACATTTCTTAGAGCAGCATAAAGAAGCCACAAAGTAGTGGGAGGTTTTTGGGTCTGTCCCCAAGTGAGTCATTCTTTGGATGTCTGTCGGCTTGGAGCAGCCCCGGCGCCTTCTTTTCTTTGTGAGGAGGCCTCCTGCGCACACGGAGAGCAAGAGGAGAAGTTAAAATAGCGGAGAAGGAGCTGTACTGTTCTCAGTTCTCCTTTGGAGGGATGATCTGAACAATCTGTTCCCAGCACCCGGCGTGCGCAAGTGTGGCATCTAAGTCAACAAAGACAAGTTGTCCATTAGGGTGACGTAGTGTTCCATCCTAACCTGGAGTTAGGCCTGCACAGTTAGGCCAGCAAAGTTTGGCCGGCCCAAGGGCCACCGTAAAGACCACTTTCGGAGTCAGGGAGGATGGCGCACGACTGTGTGCTGGCCTCTCTGACTCTGAGGGTGGTCCAAACGTACTTTACAGAGTCCCTTGTGCTGGCCAAATTTTGCTGGCCTAACTCCAGGTTAGGATTGTGCTCTTAATTTTTTTCCTTTAACTTACCGGTCAACATTTGCAGAATCATAATAGAGGCACATGGTTTTCACTCATCATCCAAATGGGCCTGGATGATTTCATTTTTGAAACAATGGACCCAATCCTATCTAACTTTCAAGCACCAATGCAGCCCCGAGGAAAGGGAATAAACATTCCTTTACCTTGGGGAGCCCTCTGTGCCTGTAGGATGCAGTGCACGCCCATTGGCACAGCTGCACCAGAGTTGGACAGGTGGATGGGTGTGCGGGGCCGGGATGTGGCTGTCAGGATGCATCCAAGGCCTTGTCCCTGGGCCACATGGTCCTGATCTGGGCCGTACGGCTTTTGCGGGTGAAGATCCGAGGAAGCCACTTGGGAGGCAGGAGCAGCAGTGAAATTCAGCCAGTTCTCACCTATTCTGCAGAACCGGTTGCTAATTTTAGGTTGGGAGAGGGAAGAAAGGCAGAGGATGGGCCTGAAGGCCGCCCTGAAGGACATAGAACTGGTTGTTAATTTATTTGAATCCCACCACTGGGCAGGAACCTCCTATGGTGGAAGGCTTCTGGCCGCTCCAGTGCTGCTCTGGATATAGCGCAGGACCGCCAGCCTGCCTGTTCCGGTGCAGCGTAGGATTGTGCTCTCTCTCTCTCTCTCTCTCTCTCTCTTAGCCTAACCCACTTCACAGGATTAGTGTGAGGTTGAAAGGAAGGTGTATGATGAAAAGAGGGAGAGGGTATGTCCAGCGGCGTCATTCACCCGGTACGCTGGGCGGGACTTACCTTTGAGCGGCAGTCCGCCCATTGCGTCACACTGCGTTCCGCCGCGTTCCCGCCCGTCCCGGCGGGCGGGAACGTGGCGGAACGCGGTGTGACGCAACGGGCGGACTGCCACTCAAAGGTAAGTCCCGCCCAGCGTACTGGGTGAATGACACCGCTGGGTATATCCCTTTGGGTTCCTTGGAGGAAGAGTGGGGAAATCCCCCCTCCCCGGGTTGACGGAAGATGAGCCTTGCAAAAAAACAGCACAACAACTCCCATGACTGACCAATTTTGTGGAGGCTTGACAACGTCAGGAATAATGGCAAATTGGAGAGCGTCTCCATTTGACACAGAAGATGAAAGCGCATAGCTGCTCCAGGTGCATCTTCCCAGAGGCAGAATTTACTCTGTGAGTAAACATCTATTGAAGGAGGTTGTGGTATTTATTCACTGAATGGATGCCAAGGCTGTGTGGATATACCAAGCACTTTGCGTTTGAAGAGTCCCTGTGACAAAGGGATGGCATCTCCCCTTCCTCAAGGCTACGCTTTTGAGAAGAACAGAGAACGTCTGAAAAATGATGAGCACCGGGCCAAACACAAAACAAACACAAAACCCAGCCACATCTGCATTGTCTTGGGTTCCTTTTTTGTGAGCAAATGAAATACTGAGAGGGGGGAGGAAATGGGGGACTGCGTTTGCTCAGTTCACAATTCACAGACACCCCCTTCCCAATTCCTTTCTCCAGCATGATGTAGCACAATGTTCAAGTGACGGAGTCAAAGCCAGTGGGTCAAGCGCTTCCTCATACTTCAACTGGGATTTCAATTTTGCGCAACAAAAGGCAATGAACTGTTCTGGGGAGACCTTCTGCACCCTGGGAGTGGAAGAGAAATTCTCTCTCTGCAAAGCAAAGGCCAAATGAAGCTCTGAATCTGCCAGGTGCAGCCCTTCCTCCTTCCTCCGGTGTTTCAACATGACTGGAGTGGAGATGGCAGTGGCCCTCCTCGAAGCCAAAGAACTCCCCCTCCTCTGCTGTTGTGTCAGGAATGGTGGATAATGTGCTTCTGCACACCGTGGCAGGCAGGCCCTCAACCACAAGAGGGGCCCTTCTGTGCCTGGCCAAGAGAACGACCTATGTCTATGTGAAGTGAAACATTCCTTTCAAGGTTATGCTTCTGAGGGCGCAATCCTAGCCTGGAGTTAGGCCGGCATAGTTAGGCCAGCAAAGTTTGGCTGGGACAAGGGACACCGTGAACCAGTGGTATTCAAACTTTTTAGACCGGGGCCCACTTTTTACAATGGCACTCATGTCAGGACCCACTGGAAGTGATGTCATTAACTTGGAAGTGATGTTGTGGCAGGAAGTGACATCATCAAGCAGGAAGTGCTGTAATTGCAGGATAATAAAATGACACTCCTAAAATGCAAATTGGCATTCTTGGACTGCAGCAATTGTACAACCGTGAAACATCCCTGACAGAAAGCAAGATGAGGACAAAATATGATGCAAAAGCACTGAACTAAAAAAAACTTACAAATTTTGAAAATCACTTGAAAATTGATTAAGGTTTGCAGTTAAGAGTGAGGTTTCCAGTTTCCAAGGTGGCTGCTCCCAGGTTTCCGTGGCCCACCTGACAGCAGGTCCTGACCCACAGTTTGAATAACACTGCCATAAAGTATGTTTGGACCATTCTCAGAATCAGAGAGTCAGCGGTGTTATGCTGCCGGAATGCTGGGCGGGACATCCGGGTGATCGACAGCCTGCCCGTTTCGTTCCGGAGCGTTACACCGTTTGCGTAACCAATTACGCCGCTTGCGTACGTTATGCAAACGGCGTAACGCTCCGGAACGAGACGGGCGGGCTGTCGATCACCCGGATGTCCTGCCCAGCGTTCTGGCAGCATAACACCGCTGCAGAGAGTACACTATCCTCCCTGACTCTGAGAGTGGTCCAAATGAGCTTTACGGTGGCCCTGGTGCCAGCTGGCCAAATTTTGCTGGCCTAACTGTGCCAGGTTAGGATTGCTACCTGAGCAGAACATAGAACATGGAAAATGACCACTGTGCCCATCTTCTGGAAGGAGAAAATGCCACCCGGCCTCACTGGGAGCTACACTGCCAGGCTGCATCAGACTCTCTGTGGCTGTTTCAGGGTTTTAAAGGACTTCCTGTGGCCCACGTCCTGCTTTACAGCTCAATCCTAAGCCAGCCATCACTGGCAGGGGGCGCAGGGACACTGTTGCAAATGTGCCATAAGGCACATTGTGGCAGTGCAAAGGATTGTGGCCTGAGTGGAAAGGCTGCTGCTGTCCTGCTTGTGCCAGTCAAAAGCCTGTACCGGCAGGAGCAGGTACGCTCTCCATGGGCCAGTGGAGGGTGGCAGGAAGGTGGAAGAGGTGGTGACGGGGTGTATTAGGCAGAGAAGGGTGGGAGTGGGTGGGAACAAGAGTTTCTGACATGGGGCTGCTTGGACGTGCCCCAGTGATGTTGCTGGTGTGAGCCTGAGTAGCCCCATAGTGGTTGTTTGGCCAGCGCAAGGGCCACCATGAAGTATGTTTGGACCACTCTCGGAGTCAGAGAGGCCAGCACGCAGATATGAACCATCCTCCCTGACTCTGAGAGTGGCCCAAACGCGCTTTACGGTGGCCCTTGTGCCAGCCAAACTTTGCCGGCCTAACTGTGCCAGCCTAACTCCAGGTTAGGATTGCGCCCTTACTTCTGAATAGGATTGCATTGGATGGTGTTCCTCCTCATTGCTGCGGTCCCAATCCAGTTCGTCACATACCCCACACAGCTGCTTTTAAAATCAATTTTAAAAGATGCGAGATCTGTGATCGGGTCTCCAACAGCTCATCTCGATTGACCAGAGGGAAATGATGAATGCTTGTAAAATTACAGAAAACAAACATACAATGAACAGAGAAATAATTTTCTTCCTATCTTCCTGAGATCTCAGGGGCATCCAATGAACATGATTGGCTGTATGTTCAGGGCGAGCAGAAGGGAGAATTTCTCACACAGTGAACAAATAGTAAAGATGAAATTTGATTTATCACCACAAGACGTACTCATGACTATGGATGTGGGTTTGAAAGTATTGGCTAACTATACTTTTTGGGTGTTGGGGGTTGGTTTGCAGGATTTAATTTGGCAAAGTTTGTGGGGCCCGATTCAACAATATATTCAAGAAATGCTGGGGTTTATGGGGTGGCTTGTGGTGGTGGCGAAAGTGGCAACCCACCCTTTTGCAAAAAACATTGCACTTTTGTGGGCAGTGTTGGCAGCAGCATCAGAAATAGTTGGTGGCAGTAGTGCTATCCAGCCGGTACGCTGGGCGGGACTTACGTTTGATCGGCAGTCCGCCCGTTGCATCACGCCGCGTTCCGCCGCGTTCCTGCCCGCCGGGGTGTGCGGGAAAGCGGCGGAACGCTGCGTGATGCAACGGGCAGACTGCCAATCAAACGTAAGTCCCACCCAGCATACCGGCTGGATAGCACTACTGGTTGGTGGTGACCTGATCCCCTGCTACCTGGGCAAGAGGCACTTTTTCAAGTGGTGCTCCTCTTATATTTACCGGGGGGGAGTAATTGTCCCTCTTCACCCCTGCGCAGTGTCTTGTCTAGTGGCTGGTGCTGGTGGTGGTCTGCATTTTTAAGATTGTGAGCCCTTTTGGGACAGGGAGCCAATTAACTTTATTATTAGTTGCCTGTGAACTGCTTTGTGAACTTTGTGTTGAAAAGCGGTATATAAATATGATTGATTGATTGATTGATTGATTGATGATGATGTCACCACCAACCGCTTCCAGGAGGCCCATTTTGGGTAATTCAGAGACTGGGGCAGCTGGGAGGGCCCAAGTAAAGCTGGTCTGCTCGCCCCACTGACTTACAGTTCATAGAAATCCCGGCTGGAGCAACAGGCAATATGCTCGCTGTGTTGGTGTGGGGCCCAATGTGCTTTGGCCCCCAAAGCATTTTGGGGCCCAATGTGATGACATTGGTCACATTGGCTTAAGGCCAGCCCTGCTTCTGGGTTCCGGGCAAAAACCAGAGGTAACCTTTTTTTTTTTTTTTTTTTTTTTTTTGCCCTTATAAGGAATTATTCCCCTGGCCTCAGAATGCCTTATAAGTAGGGATAGGTTTTTTGGGAGATCAACACAGAATGCTAAATAATGACAATTTCTACTCCAAACAAAATTTAGAGCAAAATGCGAAATAACACCACTTTTGTTTATTTTTGACACAGTTTGACAAATTTAGATCAATTTCACAAAAATAACACAACTTGTGCTTACTTTTGACACAGTTTTGAGGAATCCACAAATAGTTTTCAGTAAGGGATCAGGAGGAGGAGGGAGCAGAAACAGGAGGAAGCTTGCTTAAACTATGAACACAAATGTTCACAGTACAGTACATGCTGGGCAACTTTAATGGAATGTGGAAGTAGTAAGCAGCAGTTTCTTGATGCTCCAAGGTGCAACTCAAGAAAATTCTGAGCAGGTCATTTCGGGCTAGGGTGCAGGCACCAGTGATTGCTGGCCTTTGTAAGGCCATTCACCCTTATTTATTGCTCTGTTTGTACAATCTTCTATATATATATTTAAAAGGGTGTGTGTGTGTGTGTGTGTGTGTGTGTGTCGCATAGGTTCCGCAACGCCTGGACCGATCGACACCAAACTCGGCACGCAGACACCTTGCGGCCTGGTGACAAACACTGCGGGGGTCAGCTGATATGTGGTGTCCTGAGGCAATCTATTATTATGTCATTGCTGATGTCACTCTGATTATGACATGCAGAGTATAACCTGTCCAGCACCTGAAGTCTTTGAAGTGTTGAACAGCTGCTGAACAGAAGTCCTGAGGAAGGGATCTGGGATGTTGGGATCTGGGAGAGGGATGTTGGGATCTGGGTGACGCTCCCCACGCCATTGGAGTCCAGGTTTGGGCCCCCCTCAATGTGGGGGGCGAGAAAGGGTCCGCCAAAACAAAATGTCCGCCATGCCCTGCTGGAACGCCTGGAACGATTTGGCTGAGCTGATTGGTAATTTGGTAATTTCGTGTGTAATAGAATCTTGGGATAAATAACTACCCGGGCAACGCCGGGTACCAAAACGCTAGCTTGCAATAAAAATTTGGATAAAAACATGTAACGCCGCAATTTGCTAGTTCCATCAAGAAATGTTGGGGAAAATATCACCCCCAAACCCCACCCCTACTTATACGGGCAAAAAGGTTTTCCCCTGAAAACTAGAAGCAGTGTTTTTGTGCCTGACCCCCCCATAGGAACACCACTGCCCCAAATTAAAAAAAACAACTCCCTCCACCTTAGAAACCTAGCACATCAGGGAGAAAGTTCAGCTGGATTGCACTTTATCCATTGTACTGCTTTTTTGCAGGAAGCTCACAGTGTCTGAGAGCATTCCCAAATATGACCTTCCACCTGTCGCCTGACCTGCTGCGGTCAATCTGTGACCTTGGCCTGCTGCCCCCACATTCTGCGGCATGTGCAAGATAGGCCTAAGAACAACCAGGCTGAACATCCTGAAAGTTCCCAGTTTAATTTCCAAGCCTTGAGCCATTCGCTCCTTTCCTCTTTGCCCCAAGAGGCTGCGATTTGCATACAGATGCTTATGCAGATCGTCACCATCACGGCCACACGGAGGCTGCTTGCTGTGAACTGGTGCTGGTGGAGGCAGGGAGGGGGAGGAGGAGGAAAGGGAGTCTGGCTACCTCCAGCATCTGCCTAGTAGTTGCAGAGAAATCTGCCGGCTCCCAGAGTCCAGGTGGCCGGACAATGATTATTCAGAAGGGCTATTATAGCCTCTGGAGCGCCAGATCTTCCCCTTCGCTTGAAGAGTACAGCTATTGCCAAGCCCTTCAAGGACCACATGGCTTGTCCCATTCACTGTTAGCTGCCCTTGAGCTTATGTGCCTCTGTTTTCTGCAGGCCAGACTAGCCAGGGATCTGGGCGCTTTTGTCCGGCAGTTTGCTCAAACGTGCTTCCCTCTTTGGAGCAAATGTGTGCTTTTTTGTCTTTTCAGCCATCTCAGTTTTGGGGTTGTGACTTTGGTTGTGACCCTGTTCTCAGCGCCCAGCACCTTGCAAGTTCACCTTCCCTCTTCTCGGCCTTCCTTCTCTTCCCTTCAGAAAAGGGCTATTTTGTTTCTTCGAGTGCGTCCTTCGAGAAAACAATCATTTTAAAAACTACTAAACGGAACTGAACGTTAAAACAGCAGAAAAAATTCAGATTAGAACCCAAAGAATGTGTAAATTTCTACACATTTACACTAATTTCCACCTAAACCTCCAGCTGGAGCATTGCGTACAGTTCTGGTCACCACATCTCAAAAAAGACACAGTGGAGCTGGAAAAGGTGCAGAAGAGAGCGACGAAAATGATTCCGGGGCTCAGGCACCTCCCTTACGAAGAAAGACTGCAGCGTTTGGGGCTCTTCAGTCTGGAAAAAGGCGCCTGAGAGGGGATATGATTGAGACATACAAAATTATGCATGGGAGGGATAAAGTCGATAGAGGGATGTTCTTTTCCCTCTCTCAAAACACCAGAACCAGGGGACATCCACTAGAATTGAGTGTAGGGAGAGTGACAACAGATAAAGGGAAATACTTTTTTACCCAGCAAGTAATTAATCTGTGGAACTCCTTGCCACAGGAGGGGGTAATGGCATCTGGCCTAGGTGCTTTTAAAAGGGGATTGGACAGATTTCTGGAGGAAACGTCCATTGTGGGCTACAGGCCATGATGGATGGTGCAACCTCTTTACATTAGGCTACTTCAGAACACCTGTTGCAAGGGAATGGCAACTGGAAGCAGATAACTTGTTATCCTATGTGCTCCCTGAGGCATCTGTTGGGTCCTGTGAGATACAGGGAGCTGGACTAGATGGGTTTGGGCCTGATCCAGCAGGGCTCTTCTTATGTTGTTATGGAGTTCCACACCCAAGAGGCCCAGTTATGATGGGAACAGTAATGGGATCTGGGGATTGACTACAGGAACGCTGGGCGGGACTTACGCGTGATTGGCAGCCCGCCCGTTTCGTTCCTTCGGCTGCCCGCCGGCCGCGTGGGCTTCTCCTGGGGAGCGCACCCCACCGCTGCTTGTCCAATCACCCGGCGCGCCCCCCGTCCCCCCCCAGCAAGCCGGCACCCCTCCGAGGCCAGGGCGGGCGGCGGACCGAACGGACAGGCAGCCAATGACGCGGAAGTCCCGCCGAAGTCCCGCCCAGCATTCCTGTAGTCAATCCCCAGATCCCATTACTGGATGGGAAGGAAGTTCCTTAGTTTCCACAGCTTGGGCTACTAGTTCATTACCATGAGAAAATAATGGAAGCACTACAGCAGGCCTTCATTATTCGCAGGAGTTCTGTTCTAGGAAACCCTGCAAATAAGAGGACCCAAGGATAATTAAATCCTCTGAACCCGACTAGCACAGCAACTATTCGAGGGATCAACCAGTGATCGTGCAACCGTTCAGGAACTGGGTAGAGCATGTGAGCAATCACAGAAAATTGCAGCGTGCACACACTCCTCCCAGTTTCTGAGCAATTGCAAAATCACAGGGGAGGCTGAGCTCTCATCGGCTGCAGGTCTAGTCTTTCTGTATAAAGTCTAATGCTACAGCAGTGGTAGCTCAGCCTCTGCTGTGACTGTGCAGGTGGTGCAGCTTCCGGGTAGCCTCCAAAATAACCTTGTGCCACCGCAAGTGCCTTCCCCGCACATCCCTGATTTGTACCCTCCTCTGACTGCATTTACTCAGCAACTGGCAACCAGGTATAATTTTGAAGAGCTCACTGTGCAAATCTTGGCTAGCGTATCGTTTCTTGACTCCTATAAATGGCAACCATTGACAAGAGCAAACTCAAAGGAATATACCCTAAGAGCCTGATTTAGCACGTGCTGGGCAGGATGGGTTTACAGGGTGGGTTCCACCAAATGTGACATCTAGGGGACAAAAAGAAATTGCCACAAGGATGGAAATCAGATGGGATGGAGAGCCCTGCCCACTGTGGGTTTGTCCAAAGCAGATTCCTGCACCCATCCCTTCCATGTGCCGTCACCAGCTTGGGTACAATCAGAAGCCTTCTCATCTCATGATCTGGTCCATGCTTTTAGGTTAGGATTGCAGGCTGAGTTCCCAACGCCAACATTTCTACAGCAAAAGCAGGGAAGCGCACGCATGCAGTATTCCCTTTTAAGTTGCTGGAACTTAATAAGCATTTGCAGAATAAAGAGGAAAAAAAAACCCAAGCAAATTAAAGACATTTGCAAATGTGTCCTGTTTGTTAAAAGCATAAACAGTTTCAGGGCTGAGTTAATTGGGATGAGCAGAAATCAAACAAGAACGAGGTCTTCATTAGTATGGGACTACTGTGGGGATGGCGCATGAGGCTTGCATGCTCATTGCACAGAACTCCTATTTTGAATCAAATAGACTTCTTAAACACTTGCTTGGTCAATTTATTCCTTAATTATTCCTGTTGACAAAAGCTTGGGAGCAGAAAGGAGCCCCGAATGACTTGGCCAGCTAGATATGGGCTGATGCTGCAGTGGTTTTTGTTGTTGTTGTTGTTGTTATATTAATAGTAGTATTTATATACCGCCTTTCTTTGGTCATTAGATTGCTCCTCTGGCTTTAATTCAAGGCGGTTTACATAGGCAGGCTTTATTTCTCTAAACCCGCAAGGGGTTTTTACAAATTACAAAGAAGTTCTATCTTTCAAAAACTACAACTACATACAGATGGAACTTCCGTGCTCTAGTCCTTCTTTCTGGCCGCACGATTGCCTTCCTGCTGGCTGATAATAATAATAAAATAATAATAATACTTGGATTTATATACCGCCTTTCTTAGGTCACCAGATTTCTCTAATGACTATAACTCAAGGTGGTTTACATAGGCAGACTTTATTCAGAACCCGAAGGTTTTTACAATTTTACAGAAACGTTCTATCTTGCAAGAACTACACACATACAGATGGATCTTTCTGGACTATACAGATAGTCTTCTTTCTGGCCACCCGTTTGTCTTCTGCTGCTCCCACCAGAGAAGCAGCTGACCCAGCACACTCCCCCTCTCACAAGGCAGCCGGAGACAGCTCGGCTGTTAATCAGTCGCAATTTACAAGGTCTGCCGCTCACAGAGACTTCCGGTAGTCCCGAACTGGTGACGTTCAGATCTTCAGCTCTTACCTTCAGGCAAACAGAGGCATTAACCCTCTCGACTAAATCTTCTGTCCAAATCTTCTCGACTAAATCTTAGGCCTCTTATCGAGTCCACCCAGCTTTTACCCTCTGTGGTGGGTACACTGAGGGTACAATGAGAAACAAGGGGGCACCAAGTGGCACTCAAGTGGGAGTGGAATTGTAACCAAGACATTCTTGAGAACTGGAGCATTGTCTAATATTCTGCTGTTACTGAGCAACAGCTCTTAAGCAATAAAGCATTTTAGCTTCTCTCACATTCATCAGCATAACACAATAGTTCCCAAACTGTGGGTCAGGACCCACCAGTGGGTCATGAGCCAATTTCAGGTGGGCCGCGAAGCACCTAGAGCAGCCATGTTGAAAATATGGGAAGATGGAATGCTGGGAAGTGGGAGGCCTGTGCGGTTGTTTTGCTTGTGTCAAGGTTGTATGTTGGCTTTTCTCTTTTCTGAGTCACATTGCTACTGGATAATGGCTGAGAAATAACCCGGCTAGTTTCTACATTCTCAGGAAAGCAGCAGGCTCTGGGGTCACAATGACAGCATGTCCGGTGATTACATCACTTCTGGTGTTTCCAGGGCAGATAGTCATTCTAAAAAGTGGGTGCCGGTGCTAAAAGGTTTGAGAACCAGTGGAATAGCAGATTCTAAACCAGTTTGGGAAGGCAAGAAGGAAACATTACGTCCACTTTGCAAGTTGATTTAGAACAGCTCTCCTGAGACCCTCTCCACAATGCTGCCTTAGTTCTGTTGATGACCTCATCCTATGACCGTAGGAGGAATTCTCCCAGCAAGGGGTGAAAGGTAAGGCCACCCACTTCGAGAAATCAGAATGCGCTTTTGAATTATAAGAATAGTCTTCCATAAGTACAAGGGAAGGTGGAGTGTTGTCAGAAGTCACTCACTTGATCTGAACCCGACTTGTGAGTCCCTTAGACCTTTGTTGGTCTCACATTCAGAGCCAACATTGTAGTTCAGCTACATGATCAGAGGTCAAAGGCCATTGCTTCCTCCACGGACACTTCTATCCTAGTTTCACCTCTTTCTCTTTCTCTGTTGACCTTTGTCTCTGAGGCTTCATGATGCTGCATCCTTTAAAAAGCCTTTGAAAAGGAAAGTTTCCATCTCAATGAATAGAAACCTTCATGTGAAGATGATTTACCGTAAGTAACATCTGCCTGTTGTGGCGGAGGTTGTTCACCCTCAGATCTCAAGTTTCAGCAAAGTTCCTGAGCATGTTTTTTTTTTTAAATCAAAAACACAAAGTATTCAAACCATATTCCTGGAAAGATTTTTAAAAGACTGAAAAATGACCTGAAAATGATTCAAAAGGCATTAAAAGGTTGAGTTGGAACCCACAAGTGGTATGGAATCTATATGCACATTTTGGGTGGTATAAATTAATTTTGTTAAACAGTAAACAAACAAATGTTTGTTGAGCTCAGTTGAGTTTCCATTAAAACTTCCTAAGAGTCACAGCAGAACGTGGGTTTTGGTTCTGATCTTTAGTGATCAGAAGACAAATTTACACTGGTAAATCCAGACATTTTGCCATTTTGTTTTTAAACAAATGAACGGCCAGTTCAATTACTTGCATGCCCCAAGATGCAGTTTTCACTGGGCATATATACAAAGTGGCCAATGGTATGAGAATAAGAGCGCAATCCTACCTTATGCCTGCCTAGTAAGGCCGACATACCAGGCCCATTCCACAGGCCCATTCGGAGGCAGCAGCAGCAACGTGCAGGACAAGGGGAGGTTTTCCCCTTGCACCTGCGTAAGCCCCAGTCATCCCTATGGGCCTGCTTGGATCTGTGCCAGCAAAATAGCAGGCGCAGAGGAACATGCATGCAGGGGCGTAGTGTGCCTTGCCCGCGCCCAGGGCAAGGCACACGTTGCACCCCCACGCCGTGACGTCATGACGCCTTGCGCCATGACATCAGCGACAGAGGCGGGGCTTCAGCAGAGGCGGGACTGCCGTGCATCTCCCCCTGGCTTCAATTGAAGGCAGGGGGAGACGCATGTATGCTCTCCCAGCCTGGGCGCGCCTCCCCCGAAGTCGGGGGAGACGTGCCGAGGCTGGGAGACCCTCGCCTCCAAGGACAACACTTCCGTGCACCCCGCAAGCCGGTGGAGAGATGGGAGCTTGCCTGCTGCGGCTGACGGAGTCTCAGCTGTGGTGCGCATGCCCAGGCAGCCGCTTTGCCTTCTGGGACTTGAAGTCCAGTTTGTCGGAGCTGCCTTTGCACCACTGCTGAGCCTCCGTTGCCTGCAGGCAAGCTCCCATCTCTCCACCGGCTTGCGGGGCGCACGGCGGAGGAGAGGTGGGCCTGGGCAGTTGCAGGGGAGGGGCGGGTGCCATTTGAGGGGCAGGGCGTGCCATGTGAATGGCGCCCCCACCTTATGGCACCCCAAGGCTCGTGCCCCCTGCTGCCATAGGCTCCCTCTGCCTGCATGCATAGGAGCAGCCCCAACCCCCGGCCCTGCTTGTTATCTGACTGCCAACGAAGTGAAGCTAGTGGGCGGGGTTAGCGGTGACTAAATATACCCAAAACAATGCTGATTCCAAGCATTTCAAATGGGTTTTCGCATGATGTTTTGGACTTAATAGTTTACTCCTGAAGTAAAAACTTATCAAAATAACAACGTGTGATCGTGGAGAAACATCATTGGTAACCTAATTATGATTCAATATGCAATTCCAAGGTTTAATTCTGCAGAATTATATTACTGAACACACCGGACGAAATGCCGCTTGCTGTCTATTTAAACTCGGATTGCACTGCTTTGACAGACTTATTTTTTGAAATCTACACAACCAAAAATAATGTGGGAACGGGAAGGAAAGAAAAAAAGGGGGAGGGTGGGCAAAAATCAGATAAATATGTAGGAAAATTACATTAAAATCTCTCAATGTATAACACAAGTAGTTGTCAATATGAGAGTAATTCTTTTTTACTTCTAGGCTATTAAGTGTATTTTTTTAAACTTCTACACTCACCCCCCCCCCATAAAACAAATTCTGTTAATGTTCGGAATTTCAAAAATATTACAGTAGAAAATGGAAGGCGGGAAAAAATGTGTAAACGGGAAGGGGGAAAAAAGGAGGGGGGAATTTTTTTTTATTTTTATTTTTATTCTTCATATCTACTTCAGTTTGTGAAGGGCTGCATACTTTATGAAGTAATATTTTTCTGTAGCAACGAATCACAATGATTTTAATTACCTGTGCAAAGTAATCCCATTTTTCGTACAGCGATTCGTGCACCCGTATGCAGAACACGCAGGCATGCTTAAAGACGTTGAGATTAACTTTACCACACGGGCAGGGAGATTTTTATTCGTGACGCCGTGGCGGCAATCCTCCTTCGCGGCAATGATCTGAGCTTATACCCATGGCTTCAAGTCTGTGACGTCATGGCTTATCCAGTGTATCTAACATCCTTGAGCAGCCCAAATCAGGCGTTAGGATATGGCACTACGGCCATCCTGCGTCACAACCCCGTCATACCCGCCGTCTCCGCCTGCTGTGCCACCCAGTTACGCCCCCGGAATGCCTCTGGAACGCCCTCGCAGAGGCCCTGCACTGACTGAGCGACGCCAGCACTCAATTGGAGCACAGCCAGTGCTGGCAACAGTTGCGGTGGCGCCCGAGCATTGGCGCTATCGCTTGCGCTGGCCGAACGCCATAGCGCCAACGTGGACGTGCTTTACGGCACTTTTGCGACAGTGTTCGGCTGGCGCAAGAGCGCAGCGCCGGCGCTAAGGGGGGTATAGGATTGCGCTGCCCAGGTGTTTTAAACACACAGGCACACAGACATACGCAGAGTGTGCTTGTAACTCATTTACTAATTTACTGTTACTAATTTAGGGCGCAATCCTACACTGCACCAGAATGGCAAGGCCAGAGGCGTTTCTAGGGTGTGGCAGGGGGTGGCACGAGCCATGGGCGCCATCTTGCGGGGGGGCGCCGTTCGCATGGCGCCCGCCCCCACAAAATGGCACCCACGGCCCGCCCGCTCCCGCCCAGACCCTGCGCCCCATTCTCCTCACTCCGGCTGGCCTTAGAGCCAGTCGGAGGGAGGAGAATGCGCTGCCACCCGGCGCCCCCTCCCGCTTTTCAAGAGGGGCAGGGTGCTGGGCGGCAGCGCATTCTGTTCGCTAATGCCAGCTAATGCGCCCCAGCCGGCATTAGAGAACAGAAAGAACGCGCCTCTTAAAAGGGGCGGGGCTATGTCATGACGTCACGATGTGATGTCATGACGTTGCGTGCCCCTAGGGGCATGTTTTCATTGGGCGCCATGGGCGCCCTTTCAAAGAGATCCGCCCCTGGGCAAGGCCAGCTGGCCTGCACCATATCCTAGCGCAGTACAGATGAGGCTGGAGCCTCCCCACGGCAGGGGTACATTTGTGCCTCCCCTATGTCCTCCCTGGATCTGCGCCTGCTACGACGTAGCGTCTGTAGGACGGGCAGTGCAGGATTGCGCTGTTAAAGGAGTAACCCGACTCCTCTCTCCAGCCCTGTAGAGTAGGGCCACTGCTAATCATGGACTCTGTAGGCAGAGGCGTCACTAGGGTTCGCGTCACCAGAGCTCATTGCGTTATCCCTGTGATTGACATGACATGAGAACATGACATGAGCCCCGCTGGATCAGGCCAAGGGCCCATCTAGTCCAGCTTCCTGTATCTCACAGCGGCCCACCAGGTGCCACAGGGAGCACATGAGACAACAAGATGCTTGCATCCTGTTGCCACTCCCTTGCACCTGGTACTCTGAAGTAGCCTACTGCTAATGTAAGGAGGTTGCACAATCCATCATGGCCTATAGCCCACGATGGACTTTTCTTCCAGAAAACCGTCCAATCCCTTCTTAAAGGCATCTAGGCCAGATGCCATCACCACCTCCTGTGGCTAAGAGTTCCACAGATTAACTACCCGCTGGGTAAAAAAGTACTTCCTTTTATCTGTTTTAACTCTCCCAACCCTCAGTTTTAGCAGATGCCCCCTGGTTCTGGTGTTTTGAGAGAGGGAAAAGAACATCCCTCTATCGACTCTATCCCTTCCATGCATTATTTCGTATGTCTCAGTCATGTCCCATCTAGCCCAGCTTCCTGAATCTCATAGTGGCCCACCAGGTGCCTCAGGGAGCACACAAGACAACAAGATGCCTGCATCCCGTTGCCACTTTCTTGCACCTGGCAGGTGGTGCCGGCACATTGGGGAGCCTCCCTTCGCTTCCACAAGAGTGAGACCCTTTCTCCTGTCCACAAGCGTGCTTTCAGTCTGGGCCCAACTGTTGGGCAGGCTGTGGCCTGCACAGAATATTGGCCGATGCTGGCCTTCTGCATAAAATGGCAACGCTACCAAATGCGGGCATTCACCTGCCTCCCTAATGGACTTCCCTATGCCGGACTGTTATTTTACAATAATGGCCTGCATTTTTATTCCGTGCTCTTCCCCTCCTTCCTGCATTCCCTCTTTTAAAATGCACGCCGTTACCATGGAAGGGGGTGGCGGTGGAACTGGAGCAATCAGAAAGTCTCGACTAAGAGCAGCATCTGGGCCTGTGTTGTTCGTAAGAGTGGACACTTTCTCTGAAACAATTACTGCTAATCATGAGCTCCGAGAGGCCGGCCTCTAAAAGCACTTCAGAATGGCAATTCAGAGCTTGTCACCACAATTCACCCCCCGAGTCTGGTGAGGTTACACAGAACAGCACCACTTCCAATCGCCTTAATGGAGAAGGGGTTTCTTGCACCATTGGAGGTGAGTGGCTAACTGGGGAGATCCTGAAATATTTTTTTTATGGACTCTCTGCTTCACGTACTGTATATCCTCTCTCCCTCCCTAAGGCTACTTTGGAGCTAAAATGTAGAAGGCAGGCAGAGGAGCAGGAAATACTAAACAAACTAACTCCGGTTGGCTTGCAAATGTTCAAATCCTTATTTTTTTCCAATTAAATATAGAATCATAGAGTTGGAAGGGACCTACAAGGTCATCTAGTCCAACCCCCTGCCTGTAGCGGAAAATCCTCCTAGAGCAGTGGATCGAAACCTTTTAGCACCAGCACCCACTTTTTAGAATGACCATCTGTCCAGGACCCACCAGAAGTGATGTGCTGACTGGAAGTGCCATCGTCGTGACACCAGAGCCTGTTGCTTTCCAGAGAATGCAGCATTATTAAGTTGGGTGATTTCACAGCCATTTTCTCGTGGTAAGATTTTGGGGAAGGTTTTGCAGAGCGTGTCCAAACAACTTATGAGTTTTATCTTTTTCTGCTTTGTGTGCACTTGTGTCAGTGTGCATGTGAGGAAATAAGTGGAAGGTCATCTTACAACTATCTACATTTAATTACAAAAAAAGATAGTACCTTATGTCAGGAACTCGTTTGCATTACTATGTGGGAAATGCAAAGAGAGAGAGAGAGAGAGAGAATCACTTATGAAATTGACACAAATAAGTTAAAGCTATGAAAAGATGTTTTCCAAAGCTAAACAGCTGATAGGTCAGAATCAGCATGATTCTGCAATTTCCATTGCATCAGTCATACTTCTTCCAGGAGCAACCAGAGGCGCATAAGTGTTCCACGAGGAGAGGCAGGCACATCAGGCACCATTTGAGGCAAGGCAGAGTGGGTGGGGGAAAAAGCAGAATGCTTTCATGCCCACCCTTCCCTCCCTCATGTCCAATATGCTCCTAAGTGGAGCATTTCAGGACACTGCGGTGTGGCTGGGTGACGCAGGGGGTGGAGAGGCGGCACAGTGACGTCACCCTGCCCCCGGCGCAATTTGAGCCTGTTACGGCTCTGGGGACAACCCCTATTGCTAATGCAAACTTAAGACTACAGACCCCTGACGCCTTCTATTACGATGACAATATGCATGCATGAACTCTACCGCCATTAAGGCTGCAAAAGCCAAGATGCAGCGCCAAGCCTGTAAGTATGAAAACCCCCAAGCAGGGGTTAAGCCTTAAGCCAATGCGACTAATGCCGTCACATCGGGGCCCGCGCTTTGGGGGCCCGTGTACCAGTGCAGTGAGCATACTGCTTGCTGCTGCAGTCAGGATCTCTCAGGGTTGTAGGTCAGTGCGGCAAGCAGAGTAGCTTTCCCTTGGGCCCTCTCACCTGCCCCAGCTTCTGAAGTGCCCAAAATGGGCCTCCTGGAAGCAGCTGGCAGTGACGTCATCCTGTCACCACCATCTGTTTCCAGGTGCCACATTTTGCGTGTGGCACCACAAGTGCTCTTCTTGGTGAGGTGGAGACCCTGTGGGGAGTGTGGGGAGCCCCAGGGGGCCGCCCCCCCATTGGCCCCGCCCAGCATTCCGGCTGAATGACGACGCTGGCCCTGCACCTAAGGACTGCAGTGTGTGTAGGATACAGTTGTTATTACTGTGCCAGGCTGTTGGTCCAGGCTTCCAAGCAGGAGTGTTTCCTGTGGTGTATGTGAAAATGCCAGGAGATTGTACCTAAGACTTTCTGCAGGCAAAGCATCTGCTCAACCACTAGCCCCTTTACCCCCTGTCCCAATGTAAATAATGAACTGTCAATTAGCAGACCGGATCTCTAAACCTGCTTAGCTTATCAATGGAGCACCATTATTCTGGCCCTAGAAATAAACCCCAGAGTAGATTCATATAGCCCTAGAAATTAGAGAAATTAGAGACCTTCCTGTACCTTAATGAGAGTAACTTTACATTTGCATCTCCTCTCACAGGGATATTTGCAGCCAACGCCAGCTTCCAATCTCTTAATTAAGGAAAAGGCGAGCCAGTCTCCCAAGCACCAGACTGCTTATACAGTACATTATCTCAAGTTGGCCACCACAAATGCTCTTGGCCAGGGCTGGGCCCAGTCCACTGATGCTGTGTTGGATGCGGCTCACAGCAAGCGCCAGGCAGTGGAGAGTAGCAACAGACTCGCTGTGCCCGTCTCGCCAGGTTTTGCAGGCAGATCTGCAGGCACGGGCCAATGTGGACGGCAGGGGCCCAAATCAGGGCCACCCAGGCCAGGGATGGGGCTTAGGATACGGCACAACGGCCGTGCTCCGTCACCGCCCCCGTCGCTGCCCACTGCGCCACCCCGTTACGCCCCTGGCGCTCCTCTAGCACACCCTCGGGAAGTCCTACACTGACCAAGTGCCACCGGCGCTCGACCGGCGCCAGTGCTGCTTGCGCCGGTCCAGTGCCCAAATTTGTGGCGCTGGACAGGTGCAGGAGTGCAGCGCTGGCGCAGCGCAAGCATAGGACTGCACTCTCAGAATGGCACCTGCGACCAGTGTGGCCGTTATAAAGGGGCCCGTGCTGGTCGTGGCTGCCATTCTGAAGACCTCTGCAGCATTCATTCATTCATTCATTCATTCATTCATTCATTCATTCATTCATTCAAATAGTACTTATATACCACTTTTCAACACAAAGTTCACAAAGTGGTTTACAGGCAGTGGCGTCATCCAGGCGGAACAGCCCAGTACGCCGTTCCGCCAGTTCTGCGGACGGGCCCGGGCCGTGCCGCCTCTCTGGAGGACGGGCGAGCTGCTCCTGGGCCCGCCCTCCCTCCCTTGCGTCCTGAATTGCTCTGAAATGGAGCGATTCGGGCGCTGTGAGGCTCAGGGAGGCGTGGCAGCCCTCCACCATAGGGTTGGAGGGCTGTCAATCATCTGGGCATTCCGGTTCCTGGCGCACCTGGATGACATCACTGTTTACAGGCAAATAGTAATAAGGTTAAATAGCTCCCTGTCCCAAAGGGCTCACAATCTAAAAAATGCAGACCACCACCAGCAACAGCCACTAGAAAAAACACTGCATGGGGTGAAGAGGGACAATTATTCTCCCCCTGCTAAATATAAGAGGAGCACCACTTGGAAAAGTGCCTCTTGCCCAGTTAGCAGGGGTAGTTAGCAGCATCCAGAGGTCTAGCATTTGGCACTTCCTGCTGCACTCTGCTGGCTTCCTGAGGGTCTCTGCTGGATTCTACTGTTGGCAGATAAGGCACCCCTTGCACCTAACCCCATGGATCCCATAGGATCAATGGCTCTTTATCTGTGTCCACTGGGGTTTCCAGGGTCCTAACCCTAGCGGATAATGAGAACTGACTGTACATACGGATGCGCACTCCACTCAGTTCCCCCTTTCTGCCCCCTGCTCCCCTGCGAATTGGCCAGCTAATTAAAATGTTAATGAAATTAAACTGTTGCCGGCTTTAAGCTGTTGAGCACATTCAAGATCACTTTTAAGGGCCCACTGCAGATGGCAAAGATTCTCTAGTGAGCTGGTTAAACACCCCAAAGTGGGTTCTGGGGCAGGGTGTGCGTGTGGGTGGGTGGGTGGGTGGGTGGGTAGGGGGAAGGTCCTCGGTGACCCTTTTCCATTTCAAAGGGCTGCTGAGAAAACGTTATTCATGGCCTTTCATGTTATTGTGCTGAGCAACAAGATTATCTGCCTCCTTGGGTGAAAGCTGAAGCAAGACAGGAGTTTGGAGCATCCAGCAACCTGCCACTTCTGACCCGCCGTCCTGTCTCCTGGGCCATATGGCACGCAGCTAATCGGCTGAGCCGCTGTCAAAGAAGGGCTACTCCTTTTAGATCAGCTTAGGGAGGAGCCAGCCTGTGCTTCGACTGGAGCCATGTTCATATTCATAGCAGGCACAGGGAGCTTAACCACGCTCCTCCTCAGGGAGGAGAGGGTATCCGAGCCCTGCTTGGAGGGCGGGGGAGTGGGGAGAGGGGTGATGGAGTCAGTGATTTGAAGTTATCAGAATGAGCTGCAGAAGGCCCTTCCAAACTTTCCCTTTCTAAAGGTACCTGATTTCCTATTCCAGGAAAGTTTTCTCAGCTAGGTTAGATGGCCATCATTTGGGGCATCATTCCACGGTCCTGCGCAATGCTTCAGGACTTGCTGGTCCATCACATTTCAGCCTATAATTTCCGAAACCTGGATAAAATGAAAGTAAATGTCTTTGTCAAAGCACCCATGCGTTTAGACCTCTTCCTAAGATCCCCCCCCATGCATACAGACAACACATGGAGATGAATTGTCCCTCTGCCAGCCCCAACCTGCAGGTAGCCTGCATGAGAGGTATACGAGAGGGGAGCCTCTGCCCTATACCCTTATAGGCCTCCATGTGGTTGGGAATTCTTCCTGATTGGCTCCTTTCCCACATACCCCACTGGATGTGAAGATGTTGGGGATGGAGAGAAGCATCTCTAAGGTTTGCAACACCTGGTGAGAGAGCTTGTTGCATCTTCCCCATGATGGAGCTCCTGCCCCCTCCTGTACCAGACCATACAGGATAAATTACAATATCCGCACAACCTAAATACAGTGGCATCACCAGGGTTGGTGCAATTCCCATTAACTTTATTTTACTACTAGCTTGTTGTTACCCAGCGTTGCCCGGGGGACAAAGTATCCCCAGCTTGTATTAGGAGAAGGAATGAATACAGGGACAGAATCAAGAAAAGGAGCGTACTGAAATTGTCACAGTCAGTGATCAATGTCTGCAGGTCCCGTGGCAGTGTGAGACACTCACAGTAATGTTAATTTAACCCAAAACCTGTTTGTAACCCACATTTCTAGTTTCACCTCCAGGAGCAGGAATAACAATGAGGAGACAGGGACACAATCCCGTACAAGGGCAAGATGAAGCAGGCATACTCACTGATCAGTGTCTGCAGGTCGTGTGTTAGGATAGCACTGAAGTATGAGAAAGTGGAATAGAAGAGGTGGCCAGCTAGCTCTCTGGAAATAGGTCCCTCTCAGATCCGACTGGGTGCTGGAACTCTCTGGATCATTTGCAACTCTGTGCAACTCCAGCAGTGCAAATTGCTTTCGGTTTCACTTTCCCTGTGTATCATATACCCTGCAGAATCGTCTGTGACCACAGGGTGGCAGCAGACCTGTAGCCCAATGCAATCCCCTTGGTTCCTGATGATCTGGCCCCCCTCCCCGAAAAACGGGGGGCTGTAGGGGGGTCTGACCCCCGCAGTGTCCTTTGCCAGGCTGCAAGGTACGTGTGTGCCAAGTTTCGTGGCTGTGGCTCAAGGCACGGAGACGCCTATAAATAACATACATACATACACACATACATACACACATACATACCCATGTCCGTTTTTATATATATAGATAGAACAGTAAAGGTCACCCAACAAACCAGTAACCAACAAAAAAAAAAACGGTGGCCAACTGAATAAGAGTTCATAACTGAATAACTGAAGTCCGGCGGGCGGGAAAGCGGCGGAACGCGGCGTGACGCAACAGGCGGACTGCCACTCAAAGGTAAGTCCCGCCCAGCGTACCGGGTGAATAACGCCACTGGGTACCGCGCCTCGTTTGTTGCCCTTTTCTTCGGGTGTGTAGCCATTTCCTGATGAGCTTGGGCGTCCGCTTTGCTCTGCTAGTAATTGGGCTATCCATAAGTCTAATTATTCAGGCATCATAATAAGGATTGAGCCCTGAATGATATAACATGATGGTATTATTCAAAAATACCAGGATTTCACCATTTGGGTCAGTAGTGGTGTCACACACACCACAAAAGTGTCACCCAGTGAAGTCTGCACTCCCACGCCCGCTACTGATGCACAGCCACTGACCCATTTCCCTCCACACATACATGTGGAGGGAAATACAGAAACTCCAGGCACAACCAGGTTCATGTGCTGTATGGAGGGGGATGCTTTTGAAGATGGCTCGGAACCCTCAACTGGTTCCAAATGCAACCATTAATTTATTGCCTGGCCCGAGCAGGTAGCTCTGAGTCCACATCAGTGTGGAATGAAAGCTGTTGATTGGGGCTTCCTTATTCAATCAGTGCTAGGGAATTATCTGCACCTTTGTCCTTGTCCTTGTTCTCTGTCCTCTGTCCTTTAAAAAAACTAAGATCATGGCAACCACTCCCATCACTTCCTGGCAAATAGAAGGGGAAGAAATGGAAGAAGTGACAGACTTTATTTTCCTGGGCTCCAAAATCACTGCAGATGGTGACTGCAGCCATGAAATTAAAAGACGTTTACTTCTTGGGAGGAAAGCTATGGCGAACCTAGACAACTTAATCAAAAGCTGAGACATCACCCTGCCAACAAAGGTTCGCATAGTCAAAGCTATGGTTTTCCCAGTAGCAATGTATGGCTGTGAGAGCTGGACCATAAGAAAGGCAGAGCGCCGAAGAATAGATGCTTTTGAATTATGGTGTTGGAGAAGACTCTTGAGAGTCCCCTGGACTGCAAGGAGATCCAATCGGTCAATCCTCCAGGAAGTCTAGCCTGATTGCTCCCTGGAAGGACAAATCCTGAAGCTGAAGCTCAAGTACTTTGGCTACCTCATGAGAAGAGAGGACTCTTTAGAAAAGACCCTCATGCTGGGAAAGATGGAAGGCAAAAGGAGAAGGGGTTGGCAGAGGATGAGATGGTTAGACAGTGTCACTGAAGCGATGAACATGAAATTGGGCGAACTCCGGAAGCTAGTGGAGGACAGGGAGGCCTGGTGTGCTGTGGTCCAGGGGGTCGCGAAGAGTCGGACACGACTTAGTGACTGAACAACAACCACCAGCATTCACCCCTTTAAAATGACTGACAGAAGCATCTGCCAGCTATGTTTAAGGTCCATGCTGGTCACAGGTGCCATGCTGAAGGTCCCTGCAGCCTCTGGAAGGGCTGTGCGGCGTTCAGAGATCTTCTGCCACTTGCTGCTGCACTCTGCCGGCTTCCTGAGGGTCTCTGCTGGATTCTTCTGATGGCAGATAAGGCACCCCTTGCACCTAACCCCATGGATCCCATAGGATCAATGGTTTGTTATCTGCGAATTTGCTGTCTGCGAGGATTTCCAGGAACCAAACCCTAGCGGATAATGAGGATTGACCGTATGTGGATGGGAAGCCCCTGGCATGGATTGTTGCCAGCAAGCTCTTGCCCTGTCATCGAACTGATCTGACATTCTTGCCAGAGCCCAATCATGTCCTGAACTTGCAGGCAGAACCACCAACGTCCTCATTGCCTTTCACTGAATCCCCAGGACCCCGGAGGTGCGTTCATGTTTTGAGTGTCATGGCAACAAGCATTCTGTATTCTCTCACTGCAGCCATTGCCAGGCTGTTTTCCTCCAAATCACTTCCTGCAATCTTGTCAAATTCTGCTCTAACCTGCCCACAAAGACCCATTGAAAAGGAACCTAGAGGGAAATAGGGCTGTTTGTCAAGGGTGGGATGACTCAAGACTGTGATGCAGGGGAACTTGCATGTGTAAAATAGACACGCATACAAATTTGGAACAGTCCTCAGAATGCTTTTAGACGATTGCTCCAATTCAGTGGTTCTCAAACTTTTTAGCACCAGGACCCACTTTTTAGAATGACAATCTCTCTGGGGCCCACCAGAAGTGATGTCATGGCTGGAAGTGCCATCACTGTGACGCCAGAGCTTGTTGCTTTCCTAAGAAGGCAGCAATAAGTTGGGTTATTTCTCAGCCATTTTCCAACAGCAAAGTGAATCAGAGAGGCGGGAAAAGTATGTTTATAACCTTGACACAAGCAAAACAACCACCCTGGTGGTGGCCTGTGTAGCCTGACACACAGCTGCTCAATTCACCGCTGGCAAAAATAGCCAGCAGTGAGCCAAGGAGCCCCATTGTGGGAGGAAGGGCTTTCCCCAGGGGAAAGGGATGAATGTGCTCTTGAGGAGCCTCTGGTGACTGCCTGGCTCCCGAGGGATGCAGCAGTTGCCATTTGGGTACCATTGCTCCCATGGGAGCCAGGCAGTTCTGGATTAGGCTGTTAGGATTGTAGGAACAACCCCACTGGATCAGGCCATCTAGTCCAGCTTCCTGTATTTCACGGTGGCCCACCAGATGCCTCAGGGAGCACAACAAGACAACAAGATTAAAATTGGACAGATGTTTGCAGAGGCATCATCCTACCGGAATGGGGCAGTACCCCGTTCTGGTAGTTCCGGGGAGAGCGGGAACGGAGCAGAAGACTCCGCAAGCTGTTTTTGCCTGCCCGCCCACCCGCCCCTGTGCCTGGATCGCTCTGTAAGAGAGCTCTTCCGGGCGCAGGGAGGCGTTGCCGGGTGCCGCAAGGGGGCAGGGAGCTACAGCTCATCCGTCCGTCCCCGCAGCGTTCCGGATCCTGGCGCCAGCAGCGTTCTGGTTGCTGGCGCCAGTGAATGACGTCACTGGACGTTTGGATGAAAAGTCCGTTAGAAGTTACAAGTCATGAGAAGTAGGCTGTTTCTGAGTGCCAGATTCAAGGGAGTGACAACAGGATGCAAATATCTTGTTGCTCCCTGAGGATCTGGTGGGCCACTGTAGGATTTGCAGGAAGCTGGACTAGATGGGCCTTGGCCTGATCCAGCGGGGCTCTTCTTATGTTTGTAATCTACTGCTGTTGCAACCACTTCAGGTGGGCTGGCACTGACCACACCTACAGTGCTACGTGATTGTGCAAACAATGCATGTGCACAAGGGCATCCCAGTGCTGTGAAAAAAAATGGCTGAATAGATCCAAAGGCTCAAATCTGAGTTAACATCTGGAATTTCTGCAGAACAAGGCTGGGGAAAAGGAACTGAAAAATTACTAGAGCAGATTTTGCAGACGTCCCGTTAAAGAAAGGGGAAAGCAAAATGCTTATTCTGTTGACAGTAACACATCTCCAATCAATCGGAGACCATGTATTTTCTTTCTCCCATGGCCGCAACGTACCTGGGCCTGATCCAAACTTATGCACGCAGCAGTCTGAGCTGCCTGCACATTGTCCCCATTGCAGACTCGGAACAGGGCCAATCAGCTGTCCAGCACAGTGGGAGCTCAGTGGCGTCAGAAGCTATACTGTATACAGGCAGCCCACCATGACGAGGAGTCAGTTTGCTTGGCAGGCTCCTCGTTCAGACCAAGGAGCCAAAGATACGCTGTATTCTGTAACTGTTGAGAGTCCTTCTCCATCAGAAGGCTGGAGGGGGAGAGGGTGGCTGACAACACCTGTTGCCCCCTCTTTTTGCAGGTACTTGAGCAGCTGCTGGACAGAGGTGTGCGCTGCTGGTGCAAGCCAAAGAGCCAAAGGAAGCGCTGCCCTTGGCTTTTCGTGCATGGTCTGTGGCCTCATGGGTCTAATGCTGCAGGCTCCATATCAACATCAGACCTCTGCTTCTCTGGGAGAGGAAAGAGTCAGGGAGAGCCAGCAGCAGCCCAGCGCCAACCCTGCCTTCTTTTGTGCGTCATCTTGGGGTGGGGAGCAAAGAGCCAGCTGCAGAGGCAGTGAGAATAGCGGCCACAGCGAGGGCGAGAGAATGGCGGGCTAACCCCTCCCCTTGTCAAACTGCTTTCAGGTGCGTCCATTGCTTAGTAATCATCATGTCCATTATTCCCCAGGAGTTTTACAGGCATGTGCATTGCTGCAACAATAGTATCTTAAAACACCATTTTAAAACGATGTCCATTGTGCTGAATGTCCAAAAAATAGTGCTTAAGAGCTTTCTCCATTAAAAAAAAAATACTAAAAATATGGGGCTTTTCCTTCTTCTGTTTTTCTTCCAGTCATCTGTAGCTCTGACCCTATAATATTAGGCTCTGTTCTGCCAAATTCTCCCTGCTGGGCCTCCCCAAGGGCCCCAATGCCCACACTAGGCTGACTAGTTTCCCCTTTAAGCAGCCTCAGAGATAGGCAGAGTAGGCAAGAGGGAGGGGGTTCCTTCACCCACTGGTTCTCCTCTCTTCCAGCAGCCTTGCTTGGATCCACCAGCTGGCCAGCCTCCTCCAGACTGCCCTCATCACCAGCTTAGCTCCAGATACCCTAACTTGGCACCACAAAACTCCACTACCAAACAATAGGCAGTCAGCTTACTTAAGCCACACTTGCCTCTTCCACTCAGTGGCTCCAGGGCCATGGCAGCCATTAAACCAAGGCACCACAGGAACCCACTCACAGCCTTCTTACCTTCCTTTAGCCAGTCCTTTAACACTCCATCCATTGGCCAGTCCCAATCCATCCATCCAGCACCTACCCGGTGCTCTCCTTCAGCACCTACCCAGCTCTCTTTACTGCAGCTCCTGCCTCCAACTTTATATGGAGGCAGGCCAATCGGTGTCTGTTGCTGGGCAGGCTCTAGCTCATCAGCCACACCCATCTGCACCTGCGCTAACCTCCATAGCCAGGGCCCTCATCAGCCTGCAGCTGTGTTCCTGCTGCAGGCAAAGACCTTGGGGGTTAACCCTATAATCCCTGACTTATTTGGACACAGCTGATACCATTCCTTATCTCCTTAGGATATCTCCTGTGTTTTCTAATACAGGCTCCACTGTTTACCATTTTACCTTTGGGCTGTGGACCAAGCCCGTCCCCAGTCAGGGTGCCCCAATTCCACATTCCTCTGCACCTGCAAAACAGCAGGTGCAGATCCAAGCAGATCCAAGCAGGGGTGACCGGGGCTTACGTGGGTGCAAGGGGAAAACCTCCCCTTGTGCTGCACGTTGCTGCTGCTGCCCTTCTGTTATGTCGGCCTTACTATGTCAGCCTTACTTAGGATTGGGCTGTGGATCAATGATATAAGCCTAAGGCAGCTTCATAGATTCATCTAGGTCACAGTTTTGGTCCTTATAGCATCAGCTGCCCCATGACATCACAACCTCCACCTTATGATTTCATCAGTCCACTTTCTGTCTTTGACATGCATCTGCATTGTCGGTGAGGCAGTCACGCCAAGATTTCAGATTGGAGCTGAAATCAATATTGATGGCTGGTTTCTCAACACTTGCGAAAAACATTTACCCAGCTCTCATAGAAATGTTGCAAAGGATGTATTTGTACCTAAAATATAAATTTACGGCAGGGCTGTGTGTTGTTTCCTGGCTTTGAAAATCCAGTGGCCAGACATCTGAATACATTATGCAAATCAAACCTTTTTTGCATTTATCAGTTGGTGTCACAAACCGTATCCCACCCCCATGATTCAGACTTGGCAGGGCAACATAAGCACCAGGATCCAGAACCGCACAGATATTTGGCAGCCATTTCTATTTCCCTTGCTAATCTGCTGCGGAACGCCTGTCCTTTAGAAGGCCTCCCGCCGGCCTCCCACAGTGAGCTGAAATCACTCTCTGAGCTTTATAAATTTGCCATGTTGCATTTTTTGGCTCCTTTTGTCGAAGGCTGCACCATCTGCTTGGCAGCCCCCGGCAACATTGAGGAAGTCTTGGTATCAGGAAGTGGATGCTGTAGGCTCCAGGGAGGCCAGAGAAAGGAACTGTTCCATCTGTAGTTTGGGTAGGATCTTGGCAGTCCCATCCTATACTGCAGCTAAGATGGCGACCACTCGGCCCCTAATTGGATCTCTGCAAGCTAGTCCTAGCCTCCGACCTGCCCCATTGCCATCTGATCCTACCAATGGCAAAGTCAGGGAAGAGAGATCTATCCACCGCTAAGTGGTGCTCCCTGTTTAGTGCCAGGCTTGTGATCTTCCAAAGAGGATCTTCTTGGCTGCCGTTGGGACTAGATACGGACTCTCTCTCTTTTCTTGCAGGGCTGTTCTTCTCCTCTGTCCAGTCCCTTTCTATTGACAATGGGCTGTTAGTCTGCTTGTTCACCTGTGTTCCTGTTTGTTCACCTTACCTGTTTCCCAAGTGAGGTGCATTTGCTGCCCCTTCTGATGTTTGGATAACCTATTTCCGTGTCTTGGCAAGGGGGAGAATTTCTGGTGGAGGCTGCGTGTCAATCTTTGTTGCACTGATTTTTGGAGAAAGGGTACTTGGGACCCCACAAGGATGCCTTGTGTGGTTCCGTAGTGTATATTTGGTTTCTTTGCATTCTTGTTGCTTGTATTTGCACTTTGGGGCAGTAGTGGGATCTGCAAATGAAGAAGTGGAACGTTGGGCGGGACTTACGCGGGACTTACGCGGGATTGGCTGCCCGTCCACTCAGTTCTGATGCCCCCCCCGCTCGCCGTGCGGGCTGCCCTGGCCTCAGAGGGGGCGCCCCCTCCGAGGCCAGGGCAGACCGTGCGGCGAGCAGGGGGGCATCGGAACGGAGCGGACGGGTTGCCAATCAAACCACTTTGGGGTGAAAAAAAATCTTCTTTGGCTCAAAGCAAGGCCATTTTCCTATTAGCTTCCTTTACCAGCAATTAATCCAAACCACACTGGATCATGAACAGAAAGAAGGATCAAACAAGTGGCACAAATCCAGTGAAGTTGTAGAGGGAAACTAGATATTCAGGCCAATCCTATTCTCCCCCATGGTAAACATACTGGTGGCCAGTCAAGATTCTCCACAGCATTTCTCTTTGACAGCCACCAGAACCAGATGCTCCTCTTCAGACAGGACTCATAGGAACATAGAAACAGCTCCACTGGATCAGGCCAAGGCCTATCTAGCCCAGCTTCCTGTATTCCTGTATCCCACAGTGGCCCACCGGATGCGTCAGGGAGCACACCGGACGACAAGATGCCTGCATCCTGTTGCCACTCCCTTGTATCTGGCATTCTGAGGTAAATTCAGAGGTTATCCCACCTTGGCACACAAATGCTTAGGAAAATACCATGTTTTGTTCATGTGCCAGGAGAGGATGTTATTACCAGCATCACAAACATCTGCTTGCTCTCTCCTGTTTGAATTAGGATTAAAAGATAATGGAAATAGCTGGGGAGAAGGAAAGAAACTCAACTGGGCTAGTAGAGAAGAGCCATGAACCAGCGGTGGACGAAAGGGATAGCTCAAGGGGTGTGTGTGTCATAAGAAGAGCCCCAGTGGATCAGGCCGAGGGCCCATCTAGTTCAGCTTCCTGTATCTCACAGCAGCCCATCAGATGCCTCAGGGAGCACATGAGACAACAGGCTGCTCCCCTTCATCTGGCATTCTGAGGTAAATTCTGAGGTAAACACACTGGTGGCCAAGATTCTCCACAGCATTCCTCTTTGACAGCCACCAGAACCAGATGCTCCTCTTCAGTCATGTACTCATAGGAACCGCCCGACTGGATCAGGCCGAGGGCCCATCTAGTCCAGCTCAGGTGGCAGGCCCAAACAGGATTGGGCCGTGAGACACTTCAGGTAATTATGGTGAAAAATGTTCAAGCCAATCGGAATGAATTCTAGCGCCAACCCAATCTCCACCCCAAATATCATGAAATCTGCCTTCGGAGGTGTTATGAATGTCCTTTAGACCTTGCATGATGAGAACCAGTAAATAATATGCCCCTATCCATTCTCCGCAACATAATTAGTAAGCATATATTTAAGAAAGGAGGCAGGTTTGGAGGCATTGGTTTTCCCTCCCCATGCAAGAGCGTCTCATCTTTCAAAAGGCGCCACACGCAATGCCAGCGCAGTGGATTGCTACGTCCTCTAATGGGTATCAAAAGTCATCGCGGCATCTCTCTTTGAAGTGGAAGTTTGCCCTTCAGATGGTGGTGTCCTGCTAAGGAGAAAGTGGTCATTTAGAAAATGAATGGAAGAGGGTGAAAAACCTGCTTGTTTGCATTCCTGCTGAATCCCACGCCTGTATTTGCTTTTCCGTTTGCGCCACCAAGTAATTTAAAAGCAGATGAGGACATTTGTGCATTTACAATAATAAAGTTTCCCAGAGAGATGTTGCAGGGGAAGAGGCAGAATAAAAAAAGATTGCTTCTTGCAAAGAGGGGTAGCAGCACGTGCAATGTGCCATTTGGAATTCAAAAGAAAAATTAGGGGATTTTTTTCAAACTTTTCTGTTCGAGATTCAATTTTCCAGGAATGTTTCTTCCTGGCAAGAAAGAAAGGGAAAAAAAAAGGTTTTCCATCAACCTAATAAGAGCATCGTAAATGCAATTAGAGAAATACTTCACTGCCCATTTCATCCCCCTCCTGCACATCAATTAAAAGCCAGACGGTGGCAAGGTGCACTTCTAATCCATTTATGTGCTCCCCACCCCATTCCAACCTCCAGCCCCCCTGCTAATGTCCCTAGCCTGAAAACAGCTTGGCTTCTACCTTCATTTTGCTGAGGAGCCTGCTCAAACAGGGCATTGTGGGGAGTAAATAAATTTATCAGTGCCCTCTTGCCCTCTTTCAACTGCAGACAGACCTGTTCCAAACAGCTGCCTGTTATTGTATGTGCAGATATTGCAGGAAGAAAAGAGAAACCCTGACTGCAGGTCTATAGGCTTTGGGGTCACGCAGGGTCTTTCCCTTTGCTTGGGATGGCCTCAGAAGGCCTCCTGAATAAGACCAATGCCACTGAACTCTCTCTCACTCACTCACTCACTCACTCACTCACTCACTCACATGAAAACTGTTCTGTGCATCTGTCAAGACTGAACTAGCAGATTGGCCTTCTGTATACCATTGCAAATGAAGTGGTGACACTTCCTTCAGGCATCTGGTGGGCCACTGTGAGATACAGGAAGCTGGACTAGATGGGCCCTTGGTCTGATCCAGCAAGGCTTTTCTTATGTTCTTACTTTTCTGAGGGTGCAATCCTAGCCTGGAGTTAGGCCAGCAAAGTTTGGCCGGCACAAGGCACTCTGTAAAGTATATTTGGACCATTCTCAGAGTCAGAGAGGCTAGGACACAGACATGCTCCCTGAGAGTGATCCAAACATGCGTTATGCAGTGCCCTTGTGCCGGCCAAACTTTGCTGGCCTAACTGTTCAATCTGTTCCACTGTTGAACTGTCCTTATCGCCAAGAAATTCTTCCTGATGTCCAGCCGGAATCTCCTCTCTTGCAGTTTGGACCTAGTTCTTCTGTCAAAGGCAGATGAGAACAAATTTGTCTCTTCTTCCTTATGACAGCCAGAACCGTAAGGAATGAAAAAATGCGCCTGGGGAAAGAAAGTATTTTGCGCCTTCCCCCATGCTTTTCCCCAAACTCACCACCAGGGCATGGCTGCATTCCCTCCAGGCTGCTCTTCACAAAATGGGAGTTGCGTCACCGCCCACTTCCTGATTTGGAGGCTTTCCAAGAGTTTAATGAACAAGGTATTCCAATCCACTCATTTCCGGTTCCTCCAGGTGTAGTAAGGAGGTATTTGAGTGGAAACGAGGGTGGAAACAACAGGAAAACCAGATTGAAAGAAGTCATACAGAGGGGACAAGGGGAGCAATTTTCAAAATACCATAGGTTATTTGCTTTTTGATGTTCCAAAAATTGCACCCCCCCTTTGAACTGCCCTGGAGCAGCTGCCCTTCAGGCTCCACCCACATTACAGCACTGATGACAGCCCTTCAGATATTTGAAGAGTGCTATCATATCCCCCCTCATCCTCCTCTTCTCCAAGCTAAATATACAAAGTTCCCTCAACCTTTCCTCATAGGTTTTACATATCCCTGATCATCTTTGTTGCTCTTCTCTGAACCTGCTCCAGTTTGGCTGCCTCCTTCTTGAACTGAGGTGCCCAGAATTGAACACAGGACTCCAGGTGAGGTTGCACCAATGCGGAGTAAAGCAGAACCACAACATCTTGCGACTTGGAAGCTATGGTTCTATTAATGTAGGCTAACATTGCATTAGCCTTCTTTGCAGCTGCATCACACTGCGGACTCATGTTCATCTTGTGATCCACTGCAACTCCAGCCGGTTCTTTCTGGCTGAGTTCAGGGAATAGGTAACAAAGCAGGAGAAAAGTGAGACCTTGTTGTCTAACCAATGCTTTTTGCAATCGGATAGGACAGAGAATCATAGAGTTGGAGGGTACCTACAAGGTCATCTAGTCCAACACTCTAAATTGAGTTCCCCGCCCCGGGGAAGACGGTGAAACGGACCGGAACGCAATGGGCGGGCTGCCGCTCACCCGTTCCTCCCGCCCAGCGTTCCGGCTGCATGACGCCGCTGGTTAGGACTGCACCCTAAAATATATAGACATGCTTTTAAAAATTGCCAATTTACAATTAATTAATTTATATCCTGTCTTTGCATCTTACCAAGTAGGACCCCCACCAAGGCTTCTTAAAACTAACGTTTAAAACAGAGCAGGTACAACTGCATTAAATTAAATACTAAGAACATAAGAAAAATCAAATTAAATCAAAACACTATCAGCAACCAAGAACGACAGGGTCGCAATTACGTTCTATATAAAAGGCATCTCTGAACAGGAAGGCCTTTGCTAAATAGCATTCAGTAGTGATACAAACTGCAGCTAGTGCAGAATGTGGCAGCCTGGTTGATCGCTGGGGCTCAGGGAGCTGAGCCTGCTGTGGCATTCCTCCGGCAGCTACACTGGAGGCTGCCCATTCCATTCCAAGTCCAATCCAAGATGGAATTTGCCTAGAAGTAGACTTTGAAACTCTAGAGCAGTGGTTCCCAAACTGTGGGTCAGCACCCGCTGATGGGTGGCAAGCCAATTTCAGGTGGGTCGCAAACCACCTAATTGAAAATATGGGAAGATGGGATGCTGGAAAGGGGGAGGCCTGTGTGGTTGTTTTGCTCGTGCCAAGGTTGTAAATAGGCTTTTTTTCTTTAACATAAGAAGAGCCCTGCTGGATCAGGCCAAAGGCCCACCTAGTCCAGCTTCCTGTATCTCACAGCGGCCCACCAGGTGCCCCAGGGAGGCACGAGACACAAGACGCTTGCATCTTGTTGCCGCTCCCTTGCACCCGGTACTCTGAAATAGCCTACTACTAATGTAAGGAGGTTGCACAATCCATCATGGCCTATAGCCCACGATGGACTTTTCTTCCAGAAATCCGTCCAAATCCCTCTTAAAGGCATCTAGGCCGTATCCCATCACCACCTCCTGTGGCAAAGAGTTCCACAGATTAACTACCCGCTGGGTAAAAAAGTACTTCCTTTTATCTGTTTTAACTCTCCCAACCCTCAGTTTTAGCGGATGCCCCCTGGTTCTGGTGTTTTGAGAGAGGGAAAAGAACATCCCTTTATCGACTCTATCCCATCCGTGCATAATTTTGTATGTCTCAATCATGTCCCCCCTCAGGCGCCTTTTTTCTAGGCTGAAGAGCCCCAAACGCTGATTCACTTTGCTATTGGAAACTGGCTAAGAACTAACTCAACTTATTGCTGCATTCTCGGGAAAGCAGTAGGCTCTGGGGTCACAATGACATCACTTCTGGTGGGTCCAGGACAGACGGTCATTCTAAAAAGTGGGTCACAGTGCTAAAAATTTTGAGAAACGCTGCTCTAGAGTTTTGTGATGACTACATTTTCTTTCAGTCTATGTGCAACTCAGACATATTGTCAATGCCTAGAGTCGCAGTGCAATCCTAGATCTTTGTAAGCCCTCTTCTAGGCTGCCATGATGGGCTGGGATGAATTAGCTGGGATGAATTGGCTGGGGCCCTTTGGGAGCCAGGCCCCCTGGCACATGCCCCAGTTAAGTAGACTGGCCCCCTGAAGCTGCCCCTCAGGCTAGAATAAATCCCATCTCCCTGGCACCTAGTTCTGTCTGAAGGCACACTTTATGTACGATGCACCAAAGAGCAGCAAATGCAAACCCACAGCACACTCCCCTCAGAGTTGGCAAAGTTTGCCAGTGTGAATTTATTATAAATGTGGCTGTACTGAAAGCCAAACCAGGCACTGTTTGTATGACACCAGATTCTCCTAAAAGGAGTCATATTTTGAAAGTTTATTCTCAATCTGCAGAATTAAACAAATGTGTTCCAAATACCCCAGTGCTCCCAGTTTGGAAGAGCAAAAGAAGTGGCATTGCTTCCCCTTTAATTTCCATCCAGGCTAAGTCACACTGGCTATGAAAACAACATTTTAATTTAAATTCAATTTCTGATTCCACATTCATTCGTCCACAGGCTCTGCCACAGAGCAGGGATTTCATTAAAGGGTTTAATAGATTTTATAAGACTTGTCAGATCCAAAAAGGTTATGGAGCAAATGCATTCTCTCTGCTTCCAGAATTCCAACGGCACTCCAGTAAACAAATTTACCATGAAAATGGAAACGGGAGGGGGAGCCTTCCCTCTGTCCCCCACCCACAACAATTTTGTACAGATACAGAGAAACAGACCTCAAGTGAATGACTTAAAGATCTCAAGATGTGATGTTAAGCAGCTCAATTCTGACTGAACGCCGCCACACATGCAACCACGCCAATAGAGCGCATCCTGTATCCTTGTTCCCTTACGTTGGGTTAAGCCTCTGCTGCCTCAGTGGGTCCCAGACATGTCATGTAGCGGGTACGCGAGTACCCGTTCCTAGGATTAGGGCTGGCCCTGCCCATTCGCCCGCCCACTCGTCGACTCGGTCGGCGCTCCGCTCTGCCCCCTGCAACGTTTGAATTGCCTGCACGTTTGAGTTGCCTGCACGTTCTCAGAGCCAGGCAGGCAGGCAGGCAGCGGAGCGAGGGAGACCGACGGTAGCAGCAGAGTGAGCAGGTAGGCTGCCTGGGGCTCCCTCCCGAGGAGGTGCGGCGGTTCCTGGGGGGGGGGGAAATCAGTAGCCTGCGTGGCGGCCCTTGGGAAGGCCCAGGACTTCCGGGCCTTCTCCAAGGCCACCGTGCGGCCTACCGAGGAGGCGTGGCGGTTCCTGGGGGGGATCGGTAGCCCGTGCGGTGGTGCTGTGGAATACTGTTGCAACTGTTGGGTCAGTTTAACAGGATGCCAGGCCTTCTTAACGTGCTCTGGGGGTGCTGTGGAATACTATACTTCCAGCTATGACCTCACTTCCTGCCACGACATCACTTCCGGCTATGACCTCACTTCCGGTGGGCGGGCCCCGACACAAGTGCCAATCAAAAGTGAGTACCTGTTGCTAAATCATTTAGATGCCATTACTGGGTCCCCTCAGACCAGGTAGTAATTTTGCTGGGCATCCAAGGCCTCCTCCTCAGGGCTTGCAGTCCTGATTTTGACATGCGGTCTCCTTGGTTCTGCGCCCGCAATTTCACAGGCACAGATCCAAGGAGCACATCAGGGAGACTGGAGCCCTTGTGCCGGGGAGACTTTTGGTGCCTGCTGAGCTGTGCTGGGTACGGCACAGGCCTGCTGGCCTGCCTGCTCCAGCACAGCTTAGGAGTGGGCTGCCCACATAGGAGAAGAGTCGTTCAGCACAAGAATTTCCTTTTCCTGTCCTGTAGGCACAACGGTGAGCACCCACTGCATGCTGTAGTCAGCTCATACTTTCCCTATCGGAGAGTATCTCAATTAATGCTCTGGGTCTAGGACGTCTAGCCGAGAGGGTAAAAGCCACAGTCATGCCCGAAGATAAGATCCGAAGGTCGCCAGTTTGAGAACACCGGAAGTTTCTGTGAGCGGCAGACCTCGAGAATGCGGCTGATAAGATTTGAGCTGTGTCTGGCTGCCTGTGAGAGGGGAGTTGTGCTGGACCAGCTGTTCGTGGTGAGAGCAAGAAGCCGTTTATCAGCTGGCAGGAAGGCAGTTGTGCGGCTAGAAAGGAAGGCTGGACTTGAAAGTGTCATCTGAATGTAGCAGTTCTTATAAGATTAGAACTATTTGTGATTGTAAAAACCCTTTGGGTTTAGAAATGCCTGCCTATGTAAACCGCCTTGAATAATAAAGTCAAAAGAGCAATCTAATGACCTAGAAAGGCGGATTATTATTATTTATTAATAATAATAATAATAATGTGAGAATAAACCTTGAATTCTAGCAGTCTTTGAATCCTAGCAGCAGTGGCGTTGTTAGAGGAGGGGGCCAAATGCTACATTTTTCAGGCTTCTTTCAGGCTCCCACAGATCTTCTTGGCAGGGATCTAAACTAAGGCTACCAATGCAAGTCAGTGGCGTGCTCAGGTGGTAAACCCAGCTAATTGGAGTCCAAAAAACCTCTAGCATCCCAGGTGTGCCTGAAACTGCAAGATATCCATCAACGACACTTCTATAGCTTTCCAAGAAAAGTCAGAGATGGGATGCAATTTCAGGGGTTAAGATTTTCATTCCTAGCAGGGATTGGAAATCTCCCTAAAAAGCAGTACTAAGTCAGAAATGGATTCTGTGTCTCCAGCATTTTCACTGGGATCAGATCACAACGGATAACTGTGCTGCAAACAGAGCTTAACCTGAAATGAATTGGCAAGTACTGAAGGTGCCACAAGGCTCTTGCTTTGGCCATGAATAGAAGCAGACCCATTGCGTGGCTGGCTGACCCTGATTGAAAATGACTCAAGAAGGAACCAATATATTTGGGTCTTATAACACTGGGATCTAACACCAGGTTTCAAATGAGTCTGTGACACGTGGGCTATAGGCAATGATGGGTTGCAACCTCCTTACATTAGTAGTAGTCTACTTCAGAGTACCGGGTGCAAGGGAGTGGCCACAGGATCCAAGCATCTTGTTGTCTCGTGCCTCCCTGGGGCACCTGGTGGGCCGCTGTGAGATACAGGAAGCTGGACTAGATGGGCCTTTGGCCTGATCCAGCAGGGCTCTTCTTATGTTCTTATGAGATTTTCTGCTGAGAGACAATACCCAGGCCCAGCAGCATTGCAAGGGTTGTGCGGGCTGTGTGGGCTGCACTGGGTGATATACTCGGTGGGCAGCTGTGACACTTTCACTTCCCCAAATTGTGAAAATCTTGGTAGTTTCTAATCGCACCATCATGTTATATATCATTCCGATGTGTCATTTACAGCAGAATGCAATGACACAGATCCCATTGAAGTATCTGTATTCTATCAAAAGGTATAGCAATTTTTTAAAAAAAAAACAGAAAAAGAAAACACAACTGCCTTCTGTGACAAGAAGTGGATTTTCTTAATTCAGAACTGACCAATGAAACTGATTGTTCTGAGAGCCAATAAGGTATTGTTACGATACAGCCCCAATGGGAACCAGCACCAAGCAGGGAACAAATAAAACATTATTATGAGCCCGCTTTGATTTGCATGAGTCAGCGCTCATATTAGAACTCTTACTTAGTTGTATGAGCGAGGAATCCTGACCTGCAGTTAGGCCGGCACAGTTAGGCCAGCACAGTTTAGTCGGTACAAGCGCCACTGCAAAGTGTGTTTGGACCAGTCTCGGAGTCAGGGAGGATGGCACACGTCCGTGTGCTGGCCTCTCTGACTCCAAGAGCGGTCCAAACATCCTTTACAGTATCCCTTGTGCCAGCCAAACTTTGGTGGCCTAACTTTGCCGGCCTAACTCCAGGTCAGGATTGCTCCCTGAGTGTCATCAAATCGGCTACTGGTCTTTCATTGATTACTGATTGATGATTTGTTGGGTGACCTGTACTGTTATATATCAAAATAAATGCATAAATAACCCCTAGTGATGGCACTGCATTTAGATTGTACACATGATATTGTGATTTTTTTTGGTATGGTCTGGTATGGGAGGAGGTCCATCATGGGAGTGATAGAATGAGCTCTTGCCCAGGGGGCTCAAACCCTAGTGATTCCACTGGTTGGCCAAATGCCTTGATGTGCTGACCATGAAATGTGCAGAACATGGAGGAAATTTCAAATGCCCAAACTCTTTTTGCCTTCCCCCACAATTCCACCATGCTTTGCCTGCAAAAGGGCTGCCAGACTCACTTTGCACTTTGATTTTTGGCCAGATGTTTGGTGGCAAGTGTCCTGTTGGAATTCCCAAGACCTCTGTCATAAAACTGCTATTGCAGGGGGAAAACAAACCTAACATAAAAGCTTCGGAGAAACTGGAAGCTCCCAGGCTGAAGCAAATGTCTTTTTCTGCTGCCACCTACTGTCCATGCAGTGCAATGGACACTACAATGGATGGGGCAGTTTGCTTTTTGTGTTCTTTGACATCTGCCTTTGAATATTTCTCCTGCCTGCAGCCTTCTGAGGATTACACTTTATGCTGCAGTGGGCTCTAGTTGACAAATGCTTCTGCATTTTGGCAACGCAATGTGGACATGCAATGAATTTAATTGACGCTACAAAACAACAAAGAACTCTTTGTTGTTACTCAAAAGGAAGATGCCCCAAAAGGGAGGGGCAGTGAAATCTGTAACTTTGGAACAAGAAAAGATAATTGGACTGGCATCCCGATCAGGACAGTTTCAGGAATAGACACTGAGAGCGCAATCCTAAACTGGAGTTAGGCTGGCATAAACTAAGCCAGCAAAGTTTGGCTAGCACAAGGGCCACCATAAAGCGTTTTTGGATTACTCTTGGAGTCAGAGAGGATGGCTCACGTCTGTATGCTGGCCTCTCTGACTCCAAGAGTGGTCCAAACATACTTTATGGTGTCCCGTGTGCTGGCAAAATTTTGCTGGCTTAGTTTATGCCAGCCTAACCCTGAGAGCACAATCCTAACCTAACCCAATCCACCAGGGCCACCGTAAAGCACATTTGGACCACTCAGGGAGGATGGCGCACGTCTTTGTGCTGGCCTCTCTGACTCCAAGAGTGGTCCAAACATACTTTACGGTGTCCCTTGTGTTGGCCAAACTGTGCCGGCCTAACTCCAGGTTAGGATTGTACTCTGAGCTGTTTTAGGGCAAACCGGCTGAACTCGACAAAATGCTTGACATACATAATAAACTCCCTAAATGTGGAAAGATGGCTCAGCTGAAGTCCTTCTTCCTGATATGCCCCCTTTCCATATATAATTTATTCATGTCATGAAGCACTTTCAACACTGTGCAGTTCTTACATAAATGCTTTTTGCAGTTTGAGTTCCCCCACTTCCATTTTGAAATGGAACAGCCCAGGAAGGACACTATGGTGATTTTCCTCTGTGCATTACAGTTTCAGTATTATAGTAAGAAGGGACCCAAATTTGTTAACTCCAGCCCTTTTTACATAAGGTTCTGATTTTCCATGGGAGAACGTTTAAAGAGGCAAAGAACTCCCCCCACCTACCATTCAAAGTGCCACAGTCCAGGCAAGAGCATATCCCCTGTATATGTTTGATTTAGCTCCGAGATCGACTTTTAAAAAGTCACTGTTGGTTCTCCAGTAAGCTCAGCTGTCGAAATGTTGCCTCTATCTTTTTCAGCTCACATCAAAACACAAAGGCGGCAGTGAAGGAGATGCACATAATTGCTTTTTTTTCAGGGGGTGGGAGACACACACACAAAGTTCACATGGTTCTTTTGGGCATGGCGATGAATCTTTGCCATTGAGATCTATGCAATTCAAACATGTCAGTCACTTCCACGCCAGTTTCTTTGAAACCAAGGAGCAAAATGCTGGAGCCGGAGTCCCCTGGCTGCCACAATGGAGACTGTGTCGCAGTGCCAACTCTGAGGGAAGTCCAGCATCCTTCTGTCCATTCCATCACAAGCCTGAATCTGTGGCCGTGCACAAAGAGACTATACAGCATCTTCCTCCAGATGCAAAGTCCTTGCTTCCTCCCCTGTCACTACCCCCCCCCCAATGTCCCTGACTTCACCCCTCCCTATTTCACTAACAGGGATCCTATTCTGTTTGCAGTGGCCCTGGTAGTTGGCAGTGGAATGAGCAGTCCATGACTTCTGGGACCTCATGTAAGTGATCATTAAGGCACAATCCACCAGGAAGGTTTTTAGAGTGCAGTTGTAACCTTGAGTTAGGCCGGCACAGTTAGGCCAGCAAAAATTGGCTGCCACAAGAGCCACCGTAAAGAGTGTTTGGACCACCCTTGGAGTCAGGGAGGATGGTGCCCGTCTGTGTGCCGGCCCCTCTGACTCTGAGAGTAGTCCAAACATACTTTATGGTGTGCCAGCCAAACGTTGCTGGCCTAACTGTGCTGGCCTAACTCCAGGTTAGGATTGTGCCCTTAGTTTATTTAACACCCCACTCTTGTTTGCAGACGGCCTCCCAAAGCAGTTCCCAGAACACTGAAAACAAGGAAGGAAGAACACAACACACCCCTATGTCTCAGCAGCAAAATGGAGTTAAACCTAAAAGACCTAAAGATAAAAGGGGCCTCACCTCAAAAAGCGTCAAGCCTGAGGCCACGCACACCTCCCTGAGCAGGGTCAAAGTAAGTGTTCCTGAAAGTTCTGGTCATCACTTGCCAAAACACCTCTGAGGGCAGGGCCGCATAGAGGCTCTACAAAGAAAAGCTCATAGCCCCATCCGGTGCACAGAAAATCCTTTTTTACCCAGTGGGTAATTAATCTGTGGAACTCCTTGCTACAGGATGTGGTGATGGCATCTCGCTTGGAAGAGACGGCATCTGGCCTCTCTTTTCCAGAAGGAAAATCCATCACGGGTTAACAGCCATGAAGGGTATGTGCAACCGCCTGGTTATAGAAGTAGGCTACCTCAGAATGCCAGGTGCAGTGGAGTGACAATGAGACACAACTATCTTGTTGCCTTGGGTGCTCCCCGATGTAACTTCCGGGGCAACGTTTTGCCCTCTGCACTGGGCTACACTTTCATGAGCTATGCCCCTGGAATATAGCTAGAGTAAGGTCTGCAGCTTTCAAGATGGGACTGCAGCAATTGCTCAACCATGAAACATCCCTTTTAAAAAAAAAAAATGTGTTTAGGTCAGTATTTTTACATCATATTTTGTCCTAATCTTGCTTTTTTAGGCAAGATTAGAACAAAATATTATGGGGCCGTTGCTTTTCAACTTGTTCATAAATGACCTGGAGACAGGGATAAGCAGCGAGGTGGCCACGTTTGCGGATGACACAAAACTTTTCCGGGTGGTGAAGACCGGACGGGATTGTGAAGAGCTCCAGAAGGATCTCTCCAAGTTGGGGGAATGGGCAGCCAAATGGCAGGTGCGTTTCAACATAGACAAGTGTAAAGTGATGACCTAACTACATTCTATAAATACAACCCTCAGTTGGAAATTCAGACTGGTCATCTTGGCCTGGGCACAGCCTCCCCGTCAACCCCCAAACTCCCCTCGACCCTCCCTTGTTCGCCGTCAAACGGAAAACACGGTGCCTCTATCCTCCTCCTCCTTGGTTTGAGTGCACTGCTGTGTGCATGTGGGTGATTTTGGTTTGGTTTTCCACCCATGTTAGGAGAAGCCTGGAATCTGCCCCAGATCTCCATGAGGGACCTTGGTGACCTGCTCGAATACAGGCTGCTCAGCTGAGCAGTGGGAGCCCGTTTGAGCAGCGGCCGTGAGAGTCAGGGCCGGCTATAAGCCAATGTGACCAAAGTCGTCACATCGGGCCCCATGCTTCAGGGGGCCCCACACCAGCAGGGTGAGCATGTTGCCTGTGGCTGCAGCTGGGATCTCGATGGGCTGTGAGTCAGTGGGGTGAGCACAGCAGCTTGACCTTGGTCTCTCTCATCTGCCTCTGAACAGCCCAAAATGGGCCATCTGGAAGCCGTTGGCGGTGATGTTACGATATCCCCACCAACTACTTCCACATGCCATGCTTGGCACGTGGCACGAACAGCGCTCTTCTTGGTGAGTGGGGGCCCTGCAGGGAGGGTTGCCCCCCCCATAGGAATGCCCCACATTGGGCCCCGCCGCTGCTAGAGCCATCCCTGGTGAGAGTACATGCAGTGGGAGCGACTGGGCTGGACCGCGCTCTGCAAGTGGGCGAACTGGTTTCACAGCCCACGAAAGGCCTCACCCTGACAGCAGAGAAGCACTGCCCAACCCTGGCTTTTTATCACAGTCTGAACCGCAGGGATCCTGGTCCCTTCTTTTCTCCCCCCACCCATCCCTCTTTCCTTTCCTCAAAGCACCCGTTTTCCAATCTGGGGTTGGGGTCTCGCTGGGAAGCCCACCAGCGGCATCATGCAGCCGGAATGCTGGGTGGGAGGAATGGGTGAGCAGCAGCCCGCGGGGGCGAGGAAGATGGTGAAACGGACCGGAACGCAATGGGCGGGCTGCCGCTCACCCATTCCTCCCACCCAGCGTTCCGGCTGCATGACGCCGCTGAAGCCCACGCAATCTCGTCCTTCCTCCCACCCACCCACCCCCAGCTTCCTCCACAGCACATGTGTTGCAATGTGTGCATTCACCCCTGCTACTCCTACAGCTGGCCCAGGAGCTTCTCTTATATTGAGCTGGGGGAGAGTAGTTGTCCTCCTTCACCCCCAAAATGTTGCTGGTGTACTGCATATGTTTTAGAGCAGTAGTTCCCAAACTGTGGGTCGTTGAGCCAATTTCAGGGGGGTCGCAAAGCACCTAGAGCAGCCATATTGAAAACATGGGAGGCTGGAAAGGGGGAGGCCTGTGTGGTTGTTTTGCTTGGGTCAGGGTTGTAAAAAAACCTTTTTTTTCCCCTTTCTGATTCTCTTTGCTACTGGAAAATGGCTGAGAAAGAACCCAACTGATGCCTGCCTTCTCAGGAAAGCAGCAGGCTCTGGCGTCACAGTGATGGCACTTCCGGCCATGACATCACTTCCGGTGGGTCCCAGACAGATTGTCATTCCAAAAGGTGGGTCCCAGTGCTAAAAAGTTTGAGAACCACTGATTTAGGGCGCAACCCTAAACAGTGCTGGATTAGTGAGGCCGGCCGGCCAGCGCCAAATCCAGCGCTGCTTAGGACAGGCTGGAGCCTTCCTGTCCCTATGTGCTCCTCGGACCTGCGCCCACTAAAGAGTGGGCACAGATTTGAGGAGACCGCATGGCCCGAATCGGGGCCTCGCTGCCTCGCTGACAGGCTTAGGAAGTGGCCGTACGGCAACCTCCCAAACCCGCCCAGGTCCCGCCCAAGTCCAGATCCCCCAATCCCCATCCCGATATGGGATGGAGAATCCCTTGTGCCGACCGCCTTCAGTCAGCGCCTCTCCGTCAGTGCTCTGAAGCCGATGCTGCTTCCAGCATCGGCTTCAGAGCTTCAGCACCGATGCGGGGGTGCTGCTCGGCGCCCGTGTGCCAGCGCTCCACCCCTTGCGTCGACGCAATGACGTCGCGTTGATGCAAGGGGCGCGCTAGGATTGCGCTGTTAGTGTGTGAGCCCTTTTGGGAGAGGGAGCTGCTTATTATTCGTTTTTGCCTGTAAACCACTTTGTGAACTCTTGTTGAGAAGTGGTATGCAAATACTGCTGATTTCCCTTTTAAGTACTTCCTCCCCTTCTCTGCTTTCTCTGTATGCTGCCACCACTTGTCCTTAGGACCAAGCAGCTTGAATGGCTAAGAACCATTGAATTGCTCTATTTGGACTCCCTTTCCCTATTATTGTTCACTTATTCCCCCCCCCCCCATAAAAGTTGCTGTGTTGCTCCTTTTGCCCTGCCCTCCCCTCCCTCTTCCTTCCCAGCTGAAGCATTGAGTTGTGCTCTCCTAGGGAGACAGAAAGGTAGAAGCCAGAAAACAGAAGAAGCTCCCCAGTAAATAGGGATGTTGGAACAGATGCTTGCGTGCATTCCTACCAGTCCAGAGGGAATTATGTTCTGGCGCAGTGATTGCAAATATGGTTGGCATGTTCCTCTGGATGAAGCATGGATCCAATCTGGCCAGCTCCCATTATTTTTCCATTTTACAGGAGCATCTCATACAGCTGACACAGAATCATGTGTATGTATGTGTTGATAAACAGGAGAAGAAAACAGGCACAAAATAGGGAAGTTTTGAAATTTTGTTGTTGTTGTTGTTGTTGTTCAGTCGCTAAGTCGTGTCCGACTCTTCGCGACCCCATGGACCACAGCACGCCAGGCCTCCCTGTCCTCCACTAGCTTCCTGAGTTCACCCAATTTCATATTCATTGCTTCGGTGACACTATCTAACCATCTCATCCTCTGTCGCCCCCTTCTCCTTTTGCCTTCAATCTTTCCCAGCATGAGGGTCTTTTCTAAAGAGTCCTCTCTTCTCATCAGGTGGCCAAAGTATTGGAGCTTCAGCTTCAGCATTTGTCCTTCCAGGGAGCAATCAGGCTTGACTTCCTGGAGAATTGACCGATTGGATCTCTTTGCAGTCCAGGGGACTCTCAAGAGTCTTCTCCAACACCATAATTCAAAAGCATCGATTCTTCGACGCTCTGCCTTTCTTATGGTCCAGCTCTCACAGCCATACATGGCTACTGGGAAAACCATCGCTTTGACTATGCGAACCTTTGTTGGCAGGGTGATGTCTCGGCTTTTGATTAAGCTATCTAGGTTCACCATAGCTTTCTTCCCAAGAAGTAAACATCTTTTAATTTCATGGCTGCAGTCACCATCTGCGGTGATCTTGGAGCCCAGGAAAATAAAGTCTGTCACTGCTTCCATTTCTTCCCCTCCTATTTGCCAGGAAGTGATGGGAGTGGTTGCCATGATCTTAGTCTTTTTAATGTTGAGCTTCAAACCAATTTTGGCACTTTCCTCTTTCACCCTCATCAAAAGGTTCTTTAGGTCTTCCTCACTTTCTGCCAGTAGAGTGGTATCGTCTGCATATCTGAGGTTGTTGATGTTTCTCCCAGCAATCTTGATTCCAGCTTGTGAGTCATCCAGCCCTGCCTTCCTCATGATGTACTCTGCGTATAAGTTAAATAAGCATGGTGACAATATACAGCCTTGTCGTACTCCTTTCCCAATTTTAAACCAGTCGGTTGTTCCATGTCCAGTTCTAACTGTTGCTTCCTGACCCGCATAAAGGTTTCTCAGAAGGCAGATCAGGTGGTCTGGAACTCCCATCTCTTCAAGAACTTGCCACAGTTTGTTGTGATCCACACAATCAAAGGCTTTAGCATAATCAATGAAGCAGAGGTAGATGTTTTTCTGGAACTCTCTTGCTTTCTCCATGATCCAGCGAAGGTTGGCAATTTGATCTCTAGTTCCTCTGCCTCTTCGGAAACCAGCTTGTACATCTGGTAGTTCTCGATTCACATACTGCTGAAGCCGAGCTTGTAGGATTTTGAGCATGACCTTTTATTTTAGGAGAAATTTTAGGAGAAGACAAATGGAGTTTTCATTTTATTAAGAAAGCACCTTTTCACTGCTATGCACGTATCACAAAATAGCATGCAATATTATCAGACTACTGTATGCAGCTCTGTCAGTTTGGAAGGTAAGTATCATTACTGATCGGGACTTATTTTATTCCAGGGCTCAGATCAGTATTCTGTTTTCAGACTAGCCAGGTGTATATGAATAAAGAAAAATGCACCTGAACATGTGCAGAGTATTTTACCCCACACTACTAAGGAACCATTTCAGATGTTCCCAGCAGTGGCACACCTAGTGCCACCAGTACCCATAACAGACTATTTCCACTGCTCCACCTTTGGCTGCTCAAAGCCATGGGGAAACCTGACCTCTGTCTTGAGATTCACCATACAGGAGGCCAGGTCCACCTGACAGTCCAAGGGGTAGGCACACTGGCACGCCCTTATGCATACACCTGGGGCAGACACCCTGCCTGCCCGTCTGTTCTGCCAAATTCCCTGCTGGGCCACCCCAAGGGCCCAAATGCCCACACTAGGCTAACTAGTTTCCCCTCCAGAGCGGCCTCAGAGATAGGCAAGAGGGAGGGAGTTCAGTCACCCACTGGGCCTCCTCTCTTCCAGCAGCTTTGCTTGGGATCACTGCCTGGCCAGCCTCCTCCAGACTGCCCTCATCACCAGCTTAGCTCCAGATACCCTAAGCCTAACTTGGCACCACAAAACCCCACCACCAAACAATAGGCAGTCAGCTTGCCTAAGCCACAGCTGCCTCTTCCACTCGGTGGCTCCAGGGGCGTGCAGACATACAACAATTCCCAATGGTCCCCAAACAACCTTACCTTAGCCAGTTCCTCAGTCCTTCAGGCAGGCAACCCATCCAGCAATCTGTCCATCCAGCACTCCATCTGTCCAATGCCTACTTGGTGCCCTCCTCCAGCACCTTCCCAGGTAACATCTTCCAGCCCCTTTTCTCCAGCTCCTGCCTCTAGCTTTATACCGAGGCCAGCCAATCAGTGGGCGGGCTTTAATTCATCAGCCACACCCATCCGCACCTCCCTTCAGAGCCAGAGCCCTTATCAGCCTGCAGCTGTGCTCCTGAGGCTTGCAAAGACCTTGGGGGTTAACCCTATAATCCCTGGCTTATCTGGGACAAGGGGACATGGCTGATACCACTCCCTATCTCCTCAGGGTATCTCCTGCTTTTTCCAATACACTGCCCACCTGCCCACCTTGGTATACTTCTATTTCCCAGTAACAGAAGCCTACTATTACTCCTAATAGTAATAACTAGAGATATTATAGTCATTATAGGTATTATAATAGGCTATAACTAGAGGTATTTGAAAACACTGTTATTTACTCAGAAATAAGCCTATTCAGTGAGATTTAGGGCCCAGTTCCATCCAACTTTCTAGCACTGATGCAGCTGCAATGCAGCCCGAAGTTAAGGGAACAAACATTCCTTTTGTTTGAAGACTTCTTCTCAGCAGAAGATTTAGCCGAGAGGGTTAATGCCTCCATTTGCCCAAAGATAACAGCTGAAGATCTGAAGGTCGTGAGCTCAAGACTACCGGAAGTCTCTGTGAGCGGCAGACCTTGCAAACTGCGGCTGATTAAAGGCTGAGTTCCAGCTGCCTCATGTGAGGGGGAGTGTGCTGAAGTCAGCTGCGTTTCTGGGGGAGCAGGGAAGCCTCTTATCAGCCAGCAGAAGACAGACGGGTGGCTAAGACAGAAGGCTAAATCCAGAAAGATCCAGCTGTGTGAGTGTTGTTCTTGAAAGATAGAATGTTTCTGTAAATTGTAAAAACCTTCGGGTTTGTGAATAAAAGTCTGCCTATGTAAACCGCCTTGAGTTACAGTCATTAGAGAAATCTAGTGATCTTAAGAAAGGCGGTATATAAATACATGTATTATTATTTTATTATTATGTTGAGGATGCTCTGACTGTTCCTCCACTGCAGGATGCAGCGCACACCCCATGGGCCCGGCTGTATCAGCAACTGGAAAGTTGGGTAGGGCTGGGGGCTCTTGCAGCCCAATCCCATGTCCGTCTGCACAAAGGTCAGCCCCAATGGGGCTTAGTCCCAGGAAAGTGTCCATAAGGGTGCAAATTTGTAGCCCAGTCCTAAGGATGCTGACGCCTGTAGGCACAGCGGCAGCCATAGCAAGCACCTTGGGGGGTGGCCACTGCCAGTCCACCCCCCCAGCGCCCCCCCCCCCCCCCCCCAGTTCCACCCACCCTGCCCACTAGGAAAGAGCACACCGTCAGCCTGGGTGGAATTTACCATCTGCCAGCTCCATGTGAGCTCCCCTGGGCGCTGGAGCCTGGCACTGGGCTGGTGCCGGCATGAAGCCCTTATCGCTGGCAGTGGAAGTGTCTTGCAGCAGTCAGGCCTTACTGCTGGCGCTATCGAGAACAGGGTCAGGCCCAGAGGCTGCCCTCCGATCTTACTCGCCAGAAACAAGCACCTCCAGCTATTATATAGCCTGTGACTGGGCTGACCCACTCTGGAGTGCAGCCAGGGTGGTGCTGACGGAAGGCACCTCCATTCAGGACTGGCACGGGGGCCTGGCCGTAGGCTTCTAGCTAGCCTAGCTCCACCAGCACTGGTTTTTCAGGTATTCTGCCACACAAACCACGTTATGCACGGAAGGGATAGAGTCGATAGAGGGATGTTCTTTTCCCTCTCACGATACCAGAACCAGGGGGCATCCACTGAAACTGAGGGTTGGGAGAGTTAAAACAGATAAAAGGAAGTACTTTTTTACCCAGCGGGTAGTTAATCTGTGGAACTCTTTGCCACAGGAGGTGGTGATGGCATCTGGCCTAGATGCCTTTAAAAGGAAATTGGACAGACTTCTGGAAGAAAAGTCCATCGTGGGCTATAGGCCATGATGGATTGTGCAACCTCCTTACAAAGGTGGTGGGCTACTGGTACCGGGTGCAAGGGAGTGGCAACAGGATCCAAGCATCTTGTTGTCTCATGCCTCCCTGGGGCACCTGGTGGGCCGCTGTGAGATACAGGAAGCTGGACTAGATGGGCCTTTGGCCTGACCCAGCAGGGCTCTTCTTATCTTCTTATGTTCTTAGCAGTCTTAGGGCACAACCCTGACTCCAATCTAATCTAATCTAATCTAATCTAATCTAATCTAATCTAATCTAATGTAGCACAGATGTGGAGATGCCAACCAGCATCCCTGCAGCGGTGCTAGAGCTCTCAGGCCAATGCTGGTAGTATCGTCGGCCTGAGTGCAGGCAGGGAGCGACCCTTGCACCAGCCAAACTTGGTTCTGGGAGGAGGGAGGACGGGCAGGAGGGCGGAACTGGGCAGGGGTGGGTGGACTGTGGGTGGGGTCAGGATGCGGCCATTAGGCCACACCCAAGGCTCTGTCCCCGGGCCACACAGCCCCAATTCAGGCCACGTGGTGTCTTCGGAGCTGCACCTGCTATACAGCAGGTACATTTCCAAGGAACCCAGCGGGGAGGCTGGAGCACAAACGTGCCCTTGCCCCAGGGAGGCTCTTGTGGCCTCCTAGGTTGTGCCAGATACAGCACAGGCCCGCTGGCAGTTGCTTCGCTATGGGGGGGTGGAGCTCTAAGTTTTGCAAGGAGCCTTACCCTCCCATGTAAATTGCTCCTCTCCCTTGCTGCTGTAGCCAATAAGTAACGCCAAGACGTTGCTTTTCCCCCTGAGGATTTCCTAAAGTGGCATGGGGAAAGGAGCTATTTCCATGGCAAGGTAAGGCTCCTTGCAAAACTTAGAGCTTTGCCTCCCTGTAGGGACGCCACTGCCCGCTGGCCTGCCTGTTCCGGCACAACTTAGGATTGTGCTCTCAGTCATGGCAGTGACCGTGGCAGCAGCACTAATACTGTTAGGAGCTGTACAAGTGACAGTGTTGGCAGGAGGAGGAGGAGGAGGAGGAGAAGGAGGAGGAGGAGAGGGGTCCACTGTCTGGAAACTCCATTGGTGACACTTAGCTCAGAACAAGATGACAGTCTTTGGCTTTCTGCTGCCCTTTGCCACCCCCTGCGTGCAAATGAAGTGGAAACATCCATTTCTCTTAAGGGCCAAAGAGCGACAGTCGGAGGCAGTGATGATTTAGCTCCCCCGGCCTCTGCGGTTCTTTGCAGCTCGAAATGGGCCTGGCTAAATAAGTGCTGTAAATCATCCCGCCCGGCTCTGGCAAGGGTGAGCGAAGATGGGCCACGAACGCCGCCTCCACCACTTCGCAGCTCAATTAGCCCAGTCCCTGAAGGGATGTCGAAGCAGTCACGGAAACACACGGTCAAGCAAATTAACTGCTCATTAATTAGGCTCAACAACCTTGTCTGGCTCTGCTCCTATTTTTATGGGGAACTGAGTGGGGATTTGGTTCTCAAACTGAACTTCCCGGATTTTAAGTCAATGACCTGCCCTTACAGCATTCTGACTGTGTGGACCAACACAATGACGATGGGGCAGAGGCAGTGATGTCATTCAGGGGGAACGGACCAGAACGGGCGTTCCGGATCCTAACAAGCTCCGTGGTTGGTTCTGGGTTCCCGACAAGTGCCAATCAAAAGTGAGTTCCTGTTCCTAAATTATTTGAATGACACCACTGGGCAGAGGAGTTGGTGTGGGGCCTCCTGAGATCTGTTATGGTCAAGGATTTTGTGGTCATCATGACATCAAGTAGGTGTGTGCCTTCTTTTGGTTACCCATGGAAAATGGAAATGAAGGTAGCCCATTCGTTTCATTCATTACTGTTAACGAAGCAAATACCGGACTTCCAAAATGGTGCCCAATGTCATGTACATTCATGGCTCATTCTCATAGCCAACTACAGGTTGAATATCCCTTATCCGGACTGCTTGGGATGGGAAAGTTTCTGGATTTTGAATTTGTCTGAATTTTGGAATAATTGCATGACTATAATGAGAAGTGCTTCCTCTTGCTCTTCTCACTGTTACCCATTTGGGTGTCTACTGGCCCCTTCGACATTTCTCAACAATGGCACACACCAAAGAGCAGAGAATAGAACTTACAGCCTGTACATGGGAATGAACACAAGACCTCCTAGTGTTTAAACTACAAAAAGTTTAAAGAAAGTCTTGGACAAAGATGTCTGGATTTTGGAATAATCAGGATTTGGATGTACAGGGATAATCTACCAGTACTCCCCCGGCTGCAGGATATCTCAGGTAGTATTACTTCCTGACCCCCTCCTTTTTCCTTTGCCCCAGTCACAAAGTATTCAGGAATAGGTGTGCATTTTCTGGGCAGTGGTGATACTTCTGGGATTCTTCCATGTCTGTCAGTTGCAGTAGCGTAGCTCTAGGGGGCGCCACGGTACATATTGCAAGCACTGCAACTTCCCATGTAAGCAGCTCCTCCCACTCACCATCTGAACCATTCTGGATGGTGGCGCCACCCGGAATGGCTCTGACAGCAAGTGGGAGGGGGCACTTACACAGTGCTCTGTGGAACTTGCAATACGTATGGTGCCGCACCCTGTAGCTATGCTACTCATCAGTTGGAGCACAGACAATTGATGTCAATACCCTTATACAGACAGAGGGGGGGCAATAAATGCTGCACAGAGCCCCTCCTTTCCATAGAGTGGTGGATGCACCTGTCAGGACTCACCAATGCTGCTCACCAAGATCTTTGGCTGTCTTGCCACAGCAGGACAATGTACTTCCTTGATCAGTTCAAATCTGTGCATCTGTTCAGATTTTGTGGGCAATATAAACTCAATACTTGGTTATTGAGTTGTTTTTTGAGAGCTGTTATTGAGTACTGAGAACTTGCTTTGTTCTCCCAATAGTAGTGCGAGTGTTGATACAAACATAGGGAGCAATCCTAACCTGGAGTTAGGCCGGCAGTTAGGCCAACAAAGTTTGGCTGGCACAAGGGACACTGAAAAGCATTAGGATTGCAACCTGTGGCACAAGGGCCGCCGTAAAGAATGTTTGGGACACTCTCAGGGCGCAATCCTAAAGTGAGTTAGGCCGGCAGAGGCTAAGCCAGCAAAGTTTGGCCGGCACAAGGGCCACCGTAAAGTATGTTTGGACCACTCTCGGAGTCAGAGAGGCCAACACACAGACGTGCACCATCCTCCCTGACTCCAAGAGTGGTCCAAATGCCAAATGCCACTTGTATCTGGCATTCTGAGGTAAATTTCTGAGGTAAAATTCTGAGGTAAATATGAGGTAAATAAAGCAAAGTCTGGTCAGCACAAGGGCCACCGTAAAGTATGTTTGGACCATGCTCGGAGTCAGAGAGGCCAGCATACAGACGTGAGCCATCTTCTCTGACTCTAAGAGTAGTCCAAAAACACTTTGACCTTGTGCTGGTCAAACTTTGCCGGCTTAGTTTATGCCAGCCTAACTCCAGTTTAGGATTGCGCTCTCAGCGTCAGAGAGCCAGCACACAGATGTGCACCATTCTTCCTGACTCTGAGAGTGGTCCAAACGTGCTTTATGATGGCCCTGGTGCCACCAAGCTTTGCTGGTCTAACTGTGCCGGCCTAACTCCAGGTTAGGATTGTGCTCCCACTCGGGTGCCTGTGGGTGAATTTGTTACAGCTCTGGCAGGCATGTTGTGTTATGGCAGAGTTGTGAGCCCAGAAAAGACTGCCCAGGACAGCTCCTGGTATGGAACTCTCAGGTGATTGAGGTGCTACATCTGAGTAGCAAATATGGCCTTTGGAGGGGTCAAGCCTCAACCCTGACTTGCAAGTTAAGCAGAATTTAATGGGGCAGCAGCCTGATTTGGAAGCTGGCATTCCGGAGTTGCTCCGTAATTGACAAACGGATCAGTGAGTCGTCGTGCATGGATCAAGGCTGTCCCAAGACCTCCTGATGCCTAGGGTCGCCAGATCCAAACTGGGACAGAGTGCCCCTACCTTTAACCATTGTACAGAAGAGGGAATGTGGGCAGGTGCAGCTTTTGAAACCCTTCCATGATGAGCTGCACCTGCCCAAATTCCCTCTTCTAGACAATGGTCAAAGGTAGGGGCACTCTGTCCCAGTTTGGGTCTGGTGACCCTTCTGATGCCTGAGGCAGCATGCCCAATCTACCCCCTTCCCCGATGGTCCCACCCTCTGCTCCTCCCACTCTCCAATGCTCCAGCTCAGCACTCCCCTCCCCTCCATAGGTCCTCCTCCTCTCTGTCCCCCTCTTCCCTTTCCAATCCTGGAGAAGAAGGGGGGCAAGAAAGAGGACAGAGATAGGCAATTCCCCAATAATCTGTGGCCTACCACTGTCACCACCTTATGCATGGACCTGCTTTGGGTCGATTGGCTGCAGGATTGAGCTGTGGATTCTGTTTCCTTCTTTGGTCAATCCAGACTGCACCCTCTCAACTGGAGGAAAACAGCAGTACAACCTGAGAGGGTGGGCCAAGAGGACGAGATTGTAATTGCTTTCAGGTTGCTGGGGAAAAAAAATACCTGACTATGCCTTTAAATGCCTTTCTGGTGCTGGGTGTTGTTCTGTCAAAGCACCACAAGGTGGCAGGGACATTCCACAGATAAGACACTGTCAGCCTAGATCCGTGATGGTGAACTTATGACACACGTGTCAAAGCTGGCACACCACAAAGTTTGGGGTGACTCACCAGCATTCACCAATACCTGACAAACTGAGTTTGTTTTAATCATTTTTGTAATTATTTGATGTTTCTTTCTATAACACACAGCGCCGCACGTGATTTTTTGTTTAAATAAATGAATATAAAGAATTGTTTCTCTTTTGTTTGGGAGGGGGGTTGACACACCAGCAGAGTCAAGTTAAGCATTTTCCTAAGTTTTGACACGCCAGGCCCCAAAGGTTGGCCATCACTGGCCTAGATGAAGGGACAGCAAGCTATAGAAGAGGGAATTTTGGCAGGCGCAGCTTTTTAAGTCCTCCCATGTTGAGCTGCACCTGCCAAAATTCCAGCTCCTATATAATAGCTAAAGGTGGAGGCACTCTGTCCCTGTTTGTGTGTGGTAACCCTACCTATGAGGACTGTCAGGGTGGGGGCAAGCCAAGGCTTAAAAGAGTGGTGCTCATCTCATTCGGTCGGACCACAACTCCCATCTGGGTCGGTATGTTCTGGGAGCTGGTGGGAATGGCCAGGGGCAGTTCTAGTCAAAAGGGCGCCCATGGCACCCAATCAGAATGCGCCCCATGGGGGTATGCAACGTCATGATGTCGTGACGTCATGATGTGGTGCCGCACGACGCCCCGCCCCCACTCTAAGAGGTGGGGGATGGGATGCTGCCTGGCGCCATGTTCTCCTAGCTCCCGCTGGCCTTAAAGAGCCAGCGGGAGCTAGGAGAAGGGGGCGCCGGGCGGCAGCGCCTTCTCCTCGCTCCGGCTGGCTCTTTAAGGCCAGCCGGAGCATGGAGAATGCAGCACAGGGCCTGGGTGGGGGTGGGGCGGTCCACGGGCGCCATTTTGGGGGTGTGGCACACCATGGTTACGGCGCCCACTCCCAAGATGGCGCCCATGGCTCGTGCCCCCCCAGCACCCCCTAGATGGCTGGGAATGGGAATGGCTGACACTTGAAATGAGTCAGAAAGTAATAGGAGTGAGGCCAAGAAAGCCCATCTAGTCCAGCCTCCTGTTTCCCACAGCAGTCCACCAGTTACCTTTGAAAACCCCACAAGCAGAAATGCCGACTTCCCTGACACCATCGCTCCCCTCCAATTGGCACGAAGGGGCAGATGCTGTTGAACACAGAGGCAGCACAACCATCACAGTTCACAGAGTTTGATAGACCTGCCCTTCAGTCAGGCAGCCAATCCCCCTTTTAACGTCATCCACGCTGGTGGCCATCACCACACTCTGCTGAACACTATCCGCCCAGAATGCTTACAAACCTACGCTTGCAAAACTTAGTGCTGTGACCCTCCTCTAGCAATGCTACTGAATATAATACATGCAAGTGCCCAACTTCCCAGCACCGATGCAGCTGCAATACAGCCCCAAGGTAAGGAAAAACATTCCCTTACTTTTGGAGTTCTCTGTGACCCCCCCCGCCCCCATTTGCACAACTGCATCAGCACTGAATGTTGAATAGGATCGGGCCCTTAATTAAGGGTAGCTCCATGGTTTTTCACAGAACTTCTCCAGAGTAACTGGATTGTGACCTTGCATCTTATATCCTAGCATCACCAGTGCTGATGATGCTACATAATTTCACCCTCCTTAGCAGGAGAGGTTTATGTTGTGCAATTTACAGGATTTCATGGCTTTGTCTGGCAGTTAAGTCCCTTAGGGTGAAATCCTCACCCAGCCTCTTGGGTAAGGGCAATGCAGCTCAGAGGTAAGGGAACAAACATTCCCTTCCTTGTGGAGGCCTCTGTGACTGCCCTTCCCCAACTGCAGGATGCTGCACAAGCCCCATGGGCACAGCTTTATCAGTGCTGGAAAGCTGGTTAGGATTGCAGCCTCAGTAATCTTTTTTTTAAACCTGAGGGCAAACTTGCTCTAACTTTAGAGGGAATTTTGTCCCGGTCAGAGATTATGGATGTGGCCCCAGCGACACAGTCAGTCTTGTTCCGCTGGCAGCCATTTTTTCCTGTAGCCATTCCTGCCAAAACACATGAAAGATCAGGCACATGAGGCACATTAATTAGGCCATATTCTAAACTACCATTGCCAAGAAAAAGACAGGAGAGGAAGAAGGCCTCAAGCTGTTGTCTCATTTTCTCTTTTCTTCAAACGAAAAAGGAAGACAAAGGAAAAAAGGGGGGCAGAACATTGAACGATTTGTACAAAAAACAGGAAACAAAGGCAGAGGGATAAACTGGTCTGACACTGACAGACTCTGCAGGTATCTCAGACGGCTGCTCAGTAAAGCCGGCTGCTCAGAACGGAGAACTCAATATTCCAAAGCAACAAATGTTGTCGGAGGTGAAACAGCTTTCTCAGTCGCATTGGAAGATGCCCTGTATTATATCAGACTATGGGTATATTGAGAAGACTCAATATGAGAAGACTCTTGAGAGTCCCCTGGACTCAGGGGCGGCCCTAGTCAAAATGGCGCCCGGGGCACCCAATAGAAGTGTGCCCCCAAGGGAGCCCAGGTCTACCACCCAGAAGCAGCCCCAGGTAGACCTGGGCTCCTTCAACAGGAGCCCAGGTCTACCCATTAGAACCAGCTGCGAGTAGACCTGGGCTCCCCTCGAAGGAGCCCTGGTCTACCCATTAGAAACGGCTGTGGGTAGACCTGGGCTCCCCTCAAGGGAGTCCAGGTCTACTCATGGCAGGAGCCCAGGTCTACCCACACAATGTTGTGGGGGCCACTGGTGCCCCCCTAGATGGCCCCAAGATGGTGCCCAGGGCTCTTGCCCCCCTGCCACTCCCTAGATCCGCCACTGCCTGGACTGCAAGGAGATCCAATCGGTCAATCCTCCAGGAAGTCAAGCCTGATTGCTCCCTGGAAGGACAAATCCTGAAGCTGAAGCTCAAGTACTTTGGCCACCTCATGAGAAGAGAGGACTCTTTAGAAAAGACCCTCATGCTGGGAAAGATGGAAGGCAAAAGGAGAAGGGGGCGGCAGAGGATGAGATGGTTAGAGAGTGTCACCGAAGCAATGAACATGAAATTGGGCGAACTCCGGAAGCTAGTGGAGGACAGGGAGGCCTGGTGTGCTGTGGTCCAGGGGGTCGCGAAGAGTTGGACACGACTTAGCGACTGAACAACAACAATGGGCATATTGAGCTCAGAATGGTCTCTACTGATAGAAACAATTCTCTAGGTTTGGAGGTAGGGGCTTTCCCCAGCCTGACCCGGAGATAGTAGGGGCTGAACCTCAGACTTTCTGCATGCAAAACAGAAGTTTCAGCCATTCTGCAACAGTGGGTGTGTTGCAGCACATGGGCGCCACGAAATGTCCGCAGGTGTGCTGTGGGAGTTTGGAGTGGTTGAAAAACTCTTTCGGGTTCTGCGGCTCTGCATCTAGGGCAACGGTCCGTAGTCACAAATTGTCAGTTCTTCTTCCTCCTCCGGATCTATGGAAACAAGCTTCTACTAGAATCTGGAAGTGACATCACAAGGGGTGAATGCCATAGAGAAGAGCATAGAGGTCAGTGTGCTGTAAGAGGGAAAACAGTATAAATCACTGACAGTCCAGTCCTATACTGGCTGGCCGCCTGGGAGCACAGCGGTAGACAGGTGGCTTCCGCTGCATCCAGTCGCAGCCAGGCAGCTGCAGGAACCTCCACGGGGAAAGGGGATATTCGTCCCCCTTCCCCTCAGTAAGGGGGCAGGGCGGGCAAAGGGTCTACTCGCTCAGAAGCGAGGGTCTCCAAGTAAGGCGGTGTGGCCTTACTCGGAGGTCAGGAACCGGTGGCTAGAGTTGCCTCTGGTCCCCCCCCGTTCCCCCCCCGGAACGCCCTCCTGCCCTGAAAGGCCACATCGCCAGCAAGCTGCGAACTCACCACTCGTCGGCAAACGGTGGCACTGCCCCACCGCCGGCAGTAATGGCTTACTGTGCGACAGTTGCCCGGGTGGTACTGTGAGATTGATAAACATTGATTCGTGATTTTGAAGCACCGAGGTGAGAAACATAACGCCGGCAATGGGTGAGAGGAAAGAAAAGTGGTTAGTGGTGTTTCCAGGCCTGATCTTGCTAGTCAGGAAGATTGGGAAAGGGAGGGGAAACATTGTAGAGTAAAGAGAATAGAGATAAAGATAAGTTGCTGGAGAGAGTTGAGAACAATAGACAAAGGAAAGCTATAAGGAGAAAGGAGGGAGCTGTGCGCACTCCTAAGCTAATACAGGGAGAAGTAGCATATTGTTTTGGACTGTCAGCAAGAAAGCTTTAACCTTGGGAAAAGTTACATTGCGCAAGCGTGATTAGTCTCATGAATAATTAGGCCGTACCTCCTTCTCAATAAGTCTAGTTTTGCATGAACATACATCGTGTGTAGAAGGGAGGGGAAAACATGTCAAAGAGATATGCAGAGGGAGGTCTGAAGTATTAGGGCAGAAGATTTAGCCGAGAGGGTTAATGCCTCCGTTTGCCCGAAGATAACAACTAAAGATCTCAAGGTCGTGAGCTCGAGACTCCCGGAGGTCTGTGTGAGCGGCAGACCTTGCAAACTGCGGCTGATTAAAAAAAAAAGCTGAGTTTCAGCTGCCCGTGGGAGGAGTGTGCTGAACGCAGCTGCGTCTCTGGTGAGAGCAGGGAAGCCGTTTATCAGTCAGCAGACGACAGACGGGTGGCTAAAGAAAGAAGGCTAAATCCAGAAAGAAAGATCTGTTTGAATGTGGTTCTTGAAAGATAGAACATTCTGTAAATTGTAAAAACCTTCGGGTTTGTGAAAAAGTCTGCCTATGTAAACCGCCTTGAGTTGTAATCATTAGAGAAATCTAGTGACTTTAAGAAAGGCGGTATATATATACATGTATTATTATGTATTATTATTATTCTGTTGAGATGCTGTTAATTGGATGAACTAAGACCAATCGAGGCAAAGAAATAAACTGCGCCTCAGGCAGTGATGTCATTCAGGGGGAACGGACCGGAACGGGCGTTCCGGATCCTAACGGGCTCCGTGGCTGGTTCTGGGTTTCCGACGAGTGCCAATCAAAAGTGAGTTCCTGTTCCTAAATCATTTGAAAGACACCACTGGCCTCAGGGGTATAAATTGTTACACCCATTTTGTACAGGTGTGTGGCTTGTGGCTTGCTTTGTTTTGTTTTTCCCTTGCCACCCATATTTGCAAATATGTAAATAAACCTTTCTCTTGAATCAGAAATTTGGAGTCAGAAATCTATCCTAGACAGTACGAGCGTACCACCCGCAGTGAGAGCCTTAGGATTGGGCTCTGAGCTAAGTCTATCCTCAGAATATTTTGCTGCAATCCCATCTGCACTTGGGTGAGCCCTGTTGATAATAATGGGACTTATTTCCTCTGAGTGGAAATCACAGGATTGAGCCCTGAGTAAGAAGCAGCCTTTTTAATTTGGCTGGCAGAGTAGATGCTATTGCACTCTGTTTCTTCATATGCTAGCAGGATCAGGTGAGTGGCTACAGGATGCTCATGTGCGAGAGATCCATGTCGTAGCATCTCTGCACAGCAGCACCAATTCAGTATCCAGGAAGGTCATGTTGGCATGGGGTGGAGCCATGTGCTGCTTCTTGCATTGCCCCATCAGCCTGTGAGGCTGCTGCAGCAGCACCCTTGACATGAGCATAACATAAAAAGGAAGCCAGAGACTGTCATTGGTCCGACTGTCATTGGAGACTGTCACCTTGTCTGAACAAACATTCTCAAAGCTCAGTGCTAGATGGATCATTGAGATCTCCAATGGGGCAGGAGGTATGGACTGATGGTTGGGCTGCTGCTATATGCCTGAAGCTAAGCAGGAGACTCCATGGTCTGTTTTTGGATGGGAGACAGAATGCCAGGCTGTGATAAGAACATAAGAAGAGCCCCGCTGGATCAGGCCAAAGGCCCATCTAGTCCAACTTCCTGTATCTCACAGTGGCCCCACCAGGTGCCCCAGAGAGGCATGAGACAACAAGATGCTTGGATCTTGTTGCCACTCCCTTGCACCCAGTACTCTGAAGTAGCCTACTACTAACATAAGGAGGTTACAACCCATCATTGCCTATAGCCCACGATGGACTTTTCTTCCACAAATCCATCTAATCCCCTCTTAAAGGCATCTAGACCAGATGCCATCACCACCTCCTGTGGCAAAGAGTTCCACAGATTAACTACCCGCTGGGTAAAAAAGGACTTCCTTTTATCTGTTTTAACTCTCCCAACCCTCAGTTTTAGCGGATGCCCCCTGGTTCTGGTGTTTTGAGAGAGGGAAAAGAACATCCCTCTATCGACTCTATCCCTTCCGTGCATTATTTTGTATGTCTCAATCATGGCCCCTCTCAGGCGCCTTTTTTCTAGACTGAAGATAAGCTGCTGTACCTGTCGCTGATGAGCTGATTAGTCACTGCAAGGCAGAGTTGCTGGGGAGTGTGTGAGTAGGCCAGCAGGCAAAAAAAATGGAGTACAACCTTGAGGACCTGTCCAGGCTTGAGTTAAGATGGCTTGCTGAAGTTCGATGGCACGCAGCTGGAGGAGAGAACCACACTGTGAAGGCATGACATCTAGGATTGTGGATTTGGTGAATCGCAGAATGCTGTGTATCAGTGAAAACCCCATTGGAAAATGGTAGTTTAGCCTGCCCATGTAAGCTGCCTTGGGCAATTGCTTTGGCATGGGAAAGGCGGGATAGAAATTCTTCCAGTAAATAAATACATTATACAATGTCAGGTCAAATCTTTGTTTGCACACTGGGGAGGGCCCGTGGCTCAGTGCAAAGCGCATGCTTTTCATGCAGAAGGTTCCAATTTAGTCTCTAGCATCTCTAGTTAAAAGGAAAAGGTAGCAGGAGATGGGAGGTCCTGGGGAGCCACCACCACCAAAGCAGACAGGACTGGGCTGGACAGAAGGCAGCTTCCTTTGATCACCTGCCTACAGCCTCCCTGCATTGGAGGCAGGAGCAGCTGCAGGCTCAAGTCCTGGCCAGCGAATGCTGTGAAGATAACATCTTCAGTTACAAGGTCGGAACACAAGATGGCAGATTTTCCTCTTCCTTCGCTTTTGCTGGTTCCCGAACAGCCTTCTCCTATGAAGATTCACAGTGAAACCTTCCATTAAAAACAATGAAACACAGGTATTCCAAGGTAAGCTGATGTTAATATTCAATTAACTAACTTTCAGAATGGGACAAACCGAGGGAGCAATCCTAGCCTGGAGTTGGGTTGGCACAGTTAGGCCAGCAAAATTTGGCCGGCACAAGGGACACCGTAAAGTATGTTTGGACCACTCTTGGAGTCAGATTTGCCAGCACACTGACAAGCACCATCCTCCCTGACTCCGAGAGTGGTCCAACCGCACTTTACGGTGCCCCATGTGCTGGCCAAACTTTCCTGGCCTAACTGTGCCGGCCTAACTCCAGGTTAGGATTGTGCTCTGAATGTCACGGTGGCAGATCTGTGTTGCTGTTGTGGTTTTTAAGAGCGAGGTCTGTCCCAATCACGTATAAACAGCAGCGTAACTGCATCGTCTGCCACCCAGGGCAGTGGCACCCAGGTGCCACTCACAGTGCCACCCCCTTCAGCGCGCAGACGTGGAAGTTATTGGCGGTGGCGCAATGATACCACCACATCGCCACCAATTACTACCAGGTAAGAGCAACTGACTCAGCCACTTTTGTCGCTGAACGCTGCTCTGTGAATGCAGTGAAAAAGCAGCTGTTCCAAGGGGCTTCCTCTCCTCTGTTTGAAGACGCACTTGGAAGTGGTGATGGCAGGTGCAGCCTTGCTGCTGCAGTGCCCTTCCTTCCAAAGGACGAGGGAGGGAGGAAGGGCCATCGTGATATCACACTGCAAGGGCTCTGCAGCCAGTGCTCGGGCCAGTTCTCAGGGCTGCAGCTGCAGGGAGCCTCACGACACCCCCCGTGGCCTGAGACTTGGTGCAGTCCACTTGTGTGCCACTGCATATAAAACATGGGGTGTGTGGAAGGAGGAGGAGACATTTTTAGAGAAATGGGGGCCACACAAGAGAGGGGAGCGGCACCAATGGTGGCCTCAGGGGGTTGCCTGGGTGGGGTACTGGTGGAAGGGGGGCACTACCCATCCGAGGGTCAGCCAAACCAGGCCAACGCATTGAACCCTGCTCCCCCATGTGTTGCCCAGACACACCTCCTTGTGCCGGGAATCACTCCATGAAGGAGCGATCCAAGCACAAGGGAGGGTGGAGGGGCTGGAACATGCCCAGTTCTTTACATGCTGCTGTGCCTAGCCATAGCCCCGCCCCCTGCACTTGCCCCTCCCTCTGGATGCCTCCCTTTGCCTCTGGTGGTTGTAGCACCCAAAACACCTTCAGAGGACAAATAGGCCGGGTCTTCAGGGCTCCCACGCATGACTCTGTCGAGGGTCTTCAGCAGTCTGGCCCCTGCCCACCATTTTCCTCCAACTGCTGCCGCCGCCGCCTTCTCTCTCCAACTGCTGCTCTCACTTCCAATCTGCTCCCATCACATCTAGGGTGCCCCCAAAGTAGCTACTTTCCAGCAATATAGAGACCTGCAAATGTGATCAGCAATGTAAATATAAATCCATTTACTGCATGTGGTCGGCTAATCACTATTTTATTAGTATTTGAAACAGACAAAAAAAAAATCATACAATGCCATTAATGTGTATTTTAAGAGGAACATACCAAAGCAAGTGTCCTACCTTGTGGAGGTGCAGTCTAAATTTAGACCGGGGGTGGGACGGTGAGAAGAGGAGCACAACAAAGGAGGCCGAAAGGCGAGAAAGAAGCAAGGCTGAGATTGGACGCAGGCAAGCATTTGTGCCAAAGCGCCATTTGCTTGGACGTGAGGACAGATGGGTTACAAACAAAGCCTTCAATATTTATCTTATTTCGTAAAGACATTTCTATCCCACTCTTCCACCTGAACCGGGACCTCTGCACAGCTTGCAACAAAATGAAATAGAAAGAGTAAATCAATAATAAAGAAGCCCACGCAGCAACGGCATAAAATGAAAACATCAGCGGCCAACCATCAAGGAGCAGCTCTTAACAATGCCCGCACAGCGTGGTTTTGAGCAGCCTCCTCAATGCACTCACTGAAGTGGATCACTCTGGTGAACCCTGACGATGGGATAGACATTTCCTAAATAGACAAATAAATACAACCTCCCTTCCAAACCAGTAACACCCAACTCCAGTGATGTCCAACCTTTTGGGCTCAGTGTGTCAACACTTAGGAAAATTCTTAACTTGACTCTGCTGGTGTGTCAACCCCCCTCCCAATAAAAGAGAAACAATTCTTTATATTCACTTATTTAAACAAAAAATACAGTCCCATCATGTGCGGGGCTACGTATTTAATAAAGTAACATCTAATAATTAGAAAAATGAAAAATCAGTAAACCAAATTCAGTTTTTGTCATGTATTGGTGAATGTCAATGTGTCACCCCAAATGTTTAGTTGTGGTATGTCACCTTTGACACGCGTGTCAGTTTCGTCATCACTGCCCTGCTCTGTACAGAGAATTCTGCTACAATACTTTTGGCCATCACGAAAAAAAAAAAATGCGTTGCTTTTGTCACATTGACTGCTCATTCCTCCTGGGAGAAAGAAATTGCTTTGCAGTTTGACAAATGCTGATTCTTGTGATGGCTTTAGAGCTGTGGTTAGGGGCAATCCTAACCTGTAGTTAGGCCGGCTTAGTTAGGCCAGCAAAGTTTGGCCGGCACAAGGGCCACTGTAAAATGCATTTGGCACACTCTCGGAGTCAGGGAGGATGGCGCATGCCTGTGTGCTGGTCTCTGACCATGAGAGTGGTCCAAACATCTGAGTTGTTGACCTTTCACTTTTTTTCAACACGAAAAGCCTGCCCCCGGAGCATGTTTTTATCAGCAAGATCATAGCTCAGCTTCTCAATCACTTTGTTGAAGACTTGCAACTCACGGAAGCTTCCGGTGGTCTCGAACTGGCATCCTTCGGATGTTATCATTGGGCTTAACGGCAGTTCTGCCCTCTAGACCAGACCTCCTGCCCGTATGACGTGTACTAACTCCACTCCAGAACTATTCCATCTCAACTGAAGCATGGACTGCTAGTCCAGATGTTGTTTCACTTTATTTATTTTACAAAGCATTGTCTGTCTTGGAAGGTCACACTTGTGACAAATGGGTTATAAATGGATTATAAATGGATTATAATGGATTATAAATGGACAAATGGATTATAAAAAAAGTATACAAAATACAGTTGCTAGACTATTACCTCCAAACTCTGTGTGCCACAACATTAATGTGTGCGTTTTTTTGTTTGCTATTACCCCAAAAGACTCAAATTCCAAAAATCCTTATCGGAGAATGCTTTAAGAGGAGGAAAAATGCAAGCCGGTTTGGAACTTGCCCCTGGAGGATACAGCAGTTTAATGAAGATACCAGTTTCCTAGAGGCAAAACAAAACTTTCATTGTGTGGAAAATGGGATGTTTGGCAATCCAGGGGAAGAAAAGACAACTGTTGCCTTAGCAACCTGGAAGATGAAAGTCAGAGGCTACAGTTTCCTTCCTGTTGAATGGCACAATTTATCTGCCATGGTTATGGCTAGGAATACATACATCCTATTCTTGCTGATTTAAAGGGATCTGACCTTTTAGTCTCTTAAATTGAGAAAAACCAAGAGTGATAAAAAAACATGTTATAAATTGCATAACACATTTGTAATGTGGAGTGCAGCAAATTTTGTCTCTCGGCTTAAAAAAAAGAAGGTTATTGAACAGTTATGGTATCCGATTGCGAGAGTTGTTCCCCCAGCTGATTGATTAATTGGGGACATGTTTGAGATTAGAGAGCTCATTAGTTAATTGCATGGGTTTGTCTGGGATTCAGTGTAGTATTTAATTCAGTCTGACGTGCTGTGACAGCTACATAAGGGGAAATATGTTCAGCTTTGACATGAGCTGCCTTTGAGTGGCACTTCTTGGCTGTTTCGAACATGTCGTGTTCGTGGGACTTTGAAGTACTGAATAGAAGTCGCTCAATATCAGCTGCCAAATACTAGAACTCAGCCACCAAATAAATATTGGTAGAGAAAAATCAAATGGTACAATAAAAGTAGTAGCTATTTTGTTTTGTTGTTTAAATTATCTGGCTCTTGATGATCAGGAAAGCTCTATTAACTGGGAACTGGCTAAAAGGCCCAGTACATTTTGCTAGTCTGTGAACCAGCAGCAGCCAGCAGCAGTTCTGAATGACAATGATCACCTTCAGATCATCTTCAAATGCCAGTATCCAGTGGTGTTCCTAAGGGGGGACACTAAGGACACAATCCTAACCTGGAGTTAGGCTGGCACAGGCCAGCAAGGTTTGGCAGGCTCCAGGGCCACCGTAAAGCTCATTTGGACCACTGTCGGAGTCAGGGAGGTTGGCGCATGTCTATGTGCTGGCCTCTCTCTCTGACAGTGGTCCAAACATACGTTACAGTGGCCCTTGTGCCAGCCAAACTTTGCTGGCCTCACTGTGCTGGCCTAACGTAAGGTTAGGATTGTGCTCTAAGTTTTGCAGGAACCTGAGCTCCTGTGTAACATGGCCCTTCCCCCCATCTCCAGAGCCATTCACGGCTTGGAGAGCAAAGCCTCCAAGCCACGAATGGCTCTGAAGGAAAGGGGGAGGGATCGCTTTACACAGGACATCAGGCTCCTGCAAAGTTTAGTATTCCCCACTTATAGGAATGCCACTGACAGTATCCAGTGGTGACGAGTCATTCTCTTTGATGTCATTATGGTGAGGTCATTGGGTGGGATCCATGATGTTGGGTATAATGTTTTAATATGTGGAAATTGATGTCATGACATCAGTTACGTCATGACATCAATGAGCACCAGGTACTAAACCAGGAGGCAGCATGGAGCAGGTGGTGGTGTTATCAGCATGCTGCAGTGTCGTGCTGTGATTGTGTCATGATGAGGGCTGTGACAGCGACAGCAATCTAGATGCTGATGAACTCAGACCTGTCTCTCAGGCAGCTCCCTGAGCAGACACCCCAAACCAGAGGCCAATTTTGGAGTGCAGTGACCATGGATTTGGCCGACTTTGGGGTTTGGCTCAGCTCTAACCATCTGTTCGTGGAAAAAATAAAACAGTTCCGTGTCCTGGCTGAACACTGGCATGTGGGATTGGAGGTGACCTTGCTAAAGAGAAATGTAGTCTGAACAAGCCCAGAAACCAGACATGTCATGTAGCAGGTATGCGGGGGTACGCGAGTACCTGTTCCTAGGATTAGGGCTGGCCCTGCCCATTTGCCCGCCCACTCGTCGACTCCGTTGGCGCTCCGCTCCGCCCCCTGCAACGTTTGAGTTGCCTGCACGTTTGAGTTGCCTGCACGTTCCCAGAGCCAGGCAGGCAGCTAGGCAGGCAGGCAGCGGAGCGAGGGAGACTGGAGGCAGCAGCAGCGTGAGCAGGTAGGCTGCCTGGGGGCTCCCTCCCGAGGAGGCGCAGCGGTTCCTGGGGGGGAATTGGTAGCCTGCGCGGCAGCCCCAGGGAAGGCCCAGGACTCTTGGGCCTTCTCCCAGGCCGCCGCGTGGCCTACCGAAGAGGCACGGCGGTTCCTGGGGGCAGTTCCTGGGTTCCGGCTATGACCTCACTTCCAGTGGGCGGGCCCCGACACAAGTGCCAATCAAAAGTGAGTATCTGTTGCTAAATCATTTAGATGACAACTATGGCGGTGCTGCAGTCAGTGGCGTCTCTACAGGGAGGGCAGAGCTCTAAGTTTTGCAAGAAGCCTTACCTTGCGGTGGAAATCACTCCTCTCCTGCACCGTTTTAGCCAATCCTCACAGGGAAAAGCAACATCTTGGCGTTGCTTACTGGCTACAGCAGCAAGGGAGAGGTGGGATTTACATGACAGGGTAAGGCTTCTTGCAACACTTAGAGCTTTGCCCTCCCTGTAGAGACGCCACTGGCTGCAGTTGACTGGGGGAGTGCACTGCATGTGGAGTTAAGTGTAGAAGGTGTTAGATATACAACGAAGTGACAGCTTTGGGCATCTTCACTCACCGGTTTCTGAAGAGCATGGGTTTCATAAGGTGAAGCTCAAATTGCCACTAAGTTAGTCTCTCCCGTACTGAGGGAGCAAACCTAACCCGAAGTTAGACCGGCACATTTAAGCCAGCAAAGTATGGCCAGCACAAGGATCACCGTAAAGCGCATTTGGACCACCCTTGGAGTCCGGGACGTCGGTGTGCTGGCTTCCCTGACTCCGAGAGTGCTCCAAACGTACTTCACGGTGTCTCTTGTCCCGGCCAACCTTTGCTGACCTAACTGTGCCAGCCTAACTCCAGTTTAGGATTGCACTCTGAGAACGGTGCAGTTTCCTCAGACAAGATGGAATTTGACACAGGGAATTAAAGAGCCTTAAAATGGGGGCAAAGGCAACATAAAGCAAAAATCGTTTTTCCCCCCATCAAAATCCTCATGAGGATGTAGGTCAAGAAAGGAATTAGATTTACAGGTAGCCCAGACCCTGCAGAAATTTGGTTACACCCCACCCTACCCCTGCCCAAACTGAAGTGTCCCTCAGCAGAAGGCAAAGCTCACAATCCATTGCCTGTCGGGTCAGACCATTGGTCCACACAGCTGTATTCAGGGCCGGCTCTAGCAGTGGCGGGGCCCAATGTGGGGCATTCCCCCCTGCAGGCCCCCCACTCACCAAGAAGAGCGCTGTTCATGCCACATGCAAAGCATGGCATGTGGAAGCAGTTGGTGGGGATATGATAACATCACCGCCAACTGCTTCCAGGTGGCCCATCTTGGGCTGTTCAGAGGCAGAGGCAGGTGGGAGAGACCATGGTAAAGCTGCTCTGCTCGCCCCACTGACTTACAGCCCATCGAGATCCCAGCTGCAGCCACAGGTAATATGCTCACCCTGCTAGTGCGGGGCCCGAAGTGATGACATTGGTCACATTGGCTTAAAGCCGGCCCTGGCTATACTGTACACGAACTGACTGGCAGCAGGTGCTCCAGGCTGGCTCTTTCCCAGAACCACCACATGGGCTCCTTTTAACTGGAGGTGCCAGGAATTGAAGATGGGTCCTTTTGGTACGCAGAGCAGGTGATGTGATGCTTTGCCACAACCCCTTGTCTATTCCCCTTCGCTCCTGCTGCGCATGCAGTTCTTCCACACAGGCGCATGTCCGCCCTATGGTTCTCACGCTTTGAACCCCATCCCTTTCTGCCATGTTCCTCTGTCGTTCCCGACAGCCCCCGAACTATATTGAAGGCAAATATTTGTTTCTGTTCCAGGGAGGGCACTCTTGTTGTGAAAACAGAGCTCCAGCAACTCGGAGAGAACACACAGTCCTATTGACTTGCTTCATTGTTCCAGCGAATAATTGTCATGTATCTTCCTAGAATGGTGAGGGAGGCAGGAAGGAGATAAACAAGCCACTCATACAAGGCAGTCGCCACAGATTCTGTCAGCCCCTGCCCTCCTCGCTGCACACCAGCGCTAGTCAAGGAGCACACGAGCAAGGAGCACTTCCTAAGCTGTTGTGAAGGAGACATGTTTCCTGCCGCATTTCCTGCGTGTGGCACTTTCAGCCAATTAATTCTGATGGAGAGAAATCACCACCACCTTTGTTTGCTTGTTTTGTAGTATCGACTTAAAGGGTTTGCAATGTCGTTTGCCGGCAAATTCTTAGAAGTGGCGGAACGAAGGGAAGTCGTAGCATTTGGGGTAATGATGGGGGAAGGCAGGGCAGGGGGATGGACCGGAAAAGGGCCCTACCTTTTAGGTCAGAAAAAATAATAATAAAGCACAGGCATCTGCTGACGTTTCCAGTTTTGAAATGCAGATGTTGACCTTACATTTTACTGGACAGCCTTGGTTTTTGCTTTTATTCAGAACTAAAAGGCACTGAAAGGGGAAGACAACCTCTTGGCTGAGTGGCTATTATGCTAACCAGGAAGTCGAACAGCAGTGCAGGCAGGCCAGTCAAGTGAAGCAACCCACAGCAGGAGACAGTGGCATCACTAGCGAGGTGTGGGGGATGTGAATCGCACTGGGTGACACCCAGTGATGGGATCAGCTAACGACTCGGGGGAACGCTGGGTGGGCAGCAGGAAGGCTGGGCGGGACTTCCAGGTGATTGACAGCCCGTCCATCTGGGTCTGCCGCCTGTCCGCCCACCGCACAGGCTGCCCTGGCCTCAGAGGGGGTGCCCACTCGCCAGGGGGGACGGGTGGGGGCCCTTGGGTGCCAGGGCGTGCAGCGGCAGGGCACGCCACCTGGGGGCAGCCCGTGCGGCGGGTGGGCGGGCGGGCGGGCGGGCGGGCGGGCGGGCGGGCGGGCGGGCGGGCGGCGGACCCAGACGGACGGGCTGTCAATCACCCGGAAGTCCCGCCCAGCCTTCCTGCTGCCTGCCCAGTGTTCCCCCGAGTCGTTAGCTGATCCCATCACTGGTGACACCACTTATAGCTAGTGTTACCAGATGCAAACTGGGACAGAGTGCCTATACCTTTAACCATTGTGTAGAAGAGGTAATTTGGGCAGGTGCAGCTTTTGAAACCATTCCATGATAAGATGCACCTGCCACTTCTTCGTCTTCTTGTTGTTCAGTCGCTAAGCCGTGTCCGACTCTTCGTGACCCCATGGACCACAGCACGCCAGGCCTCCCTGTCCTCCACTAGCTTCCGAAGTTCGCCCAATTTCATGTTCATCGCTTCGGTGACACTATCTAACCATCTCATTCTCTGCTGCCCCCTTCTCCTTTTGCCTTCAATCTTTCCCAGCATGAGGGTCTTTTCTAAAGAGTCCTCTCTTCTCATGAGGTGGCCAAAGTACTTAAGCTTCAGCTTCAGGATTTGTCCTTCCAGGGAGCAATCAGGCTTGACTTCCTGGAGGATGGACCGATTGGATCTCCTTGCAGTCCAGGGGACTCTCAAGAGTCTTCTCCAACACCATAATTCAAAAGCATCTATTCTTTGGCGCTCTGCCTTTCTTATGGTCCAGCTCTCACAGCCATACATGGCTACTGGGAAAACCACAGCTTTGACTAGGTGAACCTTTGTTGGCAACCTTTGCTGCCACTTTAACACAATGGTTAAAGGTATAGACATTCTGTCCCAGTCTGTAGCTGGTAACCCTACCTATAGCCACCATTTTGGAAAGCTTTTGGAAAATATGGATTTATGAATAATGCCATCATGTTATAGATCATTGAAAAGGTTGATCTACATTGCATGCAGAATGTAATGAAACAACCTGTGCTACCAGCTGTATTCTAACAAAAGGTGTGTCCAATTAACCAGAAAAAAAAGCACAGCTGCCTAATGTAACAAACAGTGGATTTCCTTTTCCCCTCTACATGGGGCTACCCTTGAAAATGGTTGGGAAGTTGCAGACTGCAACAGCTGATCTCCCTGCCTGGAGACCTTTGAGCAGAGACTGGACAGGCACCTGCTGGAGGTGCTCTGGGAGGATGTCCTGCTACAGGTAGGGGGTTGGACTAGATGACCTTGTAAGTCCCTTCCAACTCTATGATTCGATTATTCTAGCTCGGCTGGTCAGTGGGGCCCATTGTGCAGAATCTGCTATGCCATTGCTCCAGCAGCTACACTGGTTGCCCATTCCTTTCTGAGCCCAATTCAAGGTGTTGGTGATGATCTATAAAGCCCTGTGTGGCACAGGACCAGGATACTTCAAGGATCGTCTTCCCCCATGCATTCCAGCAGGTCCCCTGAAGTCATCAGAGAGGGCCCTTCTCAAGATCCTGCTGCCATCTGAAGCCAGGGAGATAGCGGCAGGAAGAAAGGCCTTCTTGGTTGTGGCACCACAAATCCGGAACCAGCTGCTGGAAGACCAGAGGGCAGCTTCCCCGGTGTATAGTTTCCAGCAGAGTTTAAAGACCCATCTCTTTGGCCTGCCTTTTGGGGAGGGAGAGACTCTTGAGAGTCCCCTGGACTGCAAGGAGATCCAATCGGTCAATCCTATAGGAAGTCAAGCCTGATTGCTCCCTGGAAGGACAAATCCTGAAGCTGAAGCTCCAATACTTTGGCCACCTCCTGAGAAGAGAGGACTCCTTAGAAAAGACCCTCCTGCTGGGACAGATGGAAGGCCAAAGGAGAAGGGGGCGGCAGAGGATGAGATGGTTAGATAGTGTCACTGAAGCGATTAACATGGAATTGGGCGAACTCCGGAAGCTAGTGGAGGACAGGGAGGCCTGGCGTGCTGTGGTCCAGGGGGTCGCAAAGAGTCGGACACGGCTTAGCGACTGAACAACAACAACTCCTTAGGGACCCCTTCTTCTTATCTTTTAACTTTTATGCTGTTTGTATTATTTTATGCTGTTCTGCTCTTTTACTGTTGCTGTTTTTATTGTTATACAGGCATGCTCTGGTATCTGCTGGGTTTCTGTTCTGGACCCTTCTGTGGATACCTGAAACTGTGGACACTGGGGAAGCCTTTTTAAAGATAGGGGAACATCAGTAATTTTGCTGCAACAAGGTAAAAAAAAATTGTTTAATGTTCCTCTATCTTTTTTCATTCCCAGATTAAGGGAATGAAGGTTCCCTTATCACGAGGAGGCTTCTGGGACTGTTCCCCCCTCCCCCACAGGACGCAGGGTATGCGCCATTGGCAGGGCTGTGTTGACAGGGGAGTTTAGTTAGGACCGAGCTGTGAGTCAGAGGAAATAAGTGCAGGAACATGATTCTTAGCCTTGTTCATTTGCAAGCCACCAAAAGCTGTCGCACTTTGCAGCCTAGGGAGAGGGTTGGACTAGATAAGGCCTGATTAATGGAAGAGATTGAATCATGTCAGCACCCACTGTCGGAAATTAGGAAAGGAAGCTTGTCTATTCTGCATGTGCAACATCGTTTTTCTTCTGGGCACTCAGAGTGGCCCATTTCTTTTCGCTGTCAGGAAGCGATCTGCAAAGGCAGGTTACTGCAGAGTATTACAGAATTGCAAAAGGCCTTCTAAGGTGTAATAATTGATCAAAGCGACTTGCTCAAGTTGCCCTGGGCGCCTTATCTTTTCTGATGCTGGCTCTGCAGGAGTTTATGAATGAGGTGAGTGATGAGCCCATTATTCCAAACAGCCTGAAGCGGTGAAAATTATTGCCCGTTCTTCAGAGTTTTGCGAGCTCTTGCTCAGAAGGAGCTTATATCTCAGACTTTCTTTCATGCCCCAATCTTATCCAACTTTTCAGAGCTGATGTAGGGGACCAGGGGACATCCACTAAAATTGAGTGTTGGGAGAGAGAGAACAGATAAAAGGAAAAAAAATTTTTTCCCAGCGTGTAATTAAGCTGTGGAACTCCTTGCCACAGGAGGTGGTGATGGCATCTGGTTTAGATGCCTTTAAAAGGGGACTGGGCAGGAAAAGTCCATCACAGGCTACAGGCCATGATGGTTAGTGCAATCTCCTTATTTTAGAGGTAGGCTTCTTCGGAGTGCCGGATGCAGAGGAGTGGCGAGATGCTCGTATCTAGTTGTCTTGTGTGTTCCCTGAGGCATCTGGTGGACCACTGTGAGATACAGGAAGCTGGACTAGATGGGCCTTTGGTTTAATACAGTGGGTTCATTCCTATGTTCCTATGAGTGCATGTCTGAAGAGGCGCATCTGGTTTTTGTGGCTGTCAAAGAGAAATGCTGTGGAGAATCTTGACAAGCCTAGGGTTACCAGCTACAAACTGGGACAGAGTGCCTATATCTTTAACCATTGTATAGGAGTGGGAATTTGGGCAGGTGCAGCTCATCATGGAAGGGTTTCAAAAGCTGCACCTGCCCAAATTCCCTCTTCTATACTATGGTTAAAAGTACAAGCACTCTGACCCAGTTTGTAGCTGGTAGCCCTAGACAAGCTACCAGCGTGTTTTCCTCAGAATTTACCTCAGAATGCCAGATGCAGCAGAGTGGCAATGAGATGCAGATGTCTTGTTGTCTCATGTGCTCCCTGAGGCATCTGTTGGGCCACTGTGAGATACAGGAAGCTGGACTAGGTGGGCCTTGGCCTGATCCAGTGGGGCTCTTCGTATGCTCTTATGCAGCCTCAATGCAACCTTTAGGACTCTCTTATTGCCCGCCACCCCACTGTAGGATACAGCGCATGACCTGAAGGCTTGCAACACCAGCACTGCTAGAGCAAAGCAAAAAACTTTGCACAACCTTATCTACTTTGCCGATTAATTTGGGGAACCTCTTTCAAGTTGCTCCGATAGACCACATTTATGATTTTGCAACATGCTATGAAAGATCCGGCAGAGGATCCGGCAGAGGATGTGATCCGGCAGAGGATGAGATGGTTAGATAGTGTCACCAAAACGATGAACATGAACTTGGGCGAACTCCGGAAGCTAGTGGAGGACAGGGAGGCCTGGCGTGCTGTGGTCCAGGGGGTCGCGAAGAGTCGGACACGACTTAGCGACTAAACAATGAAAGAGACACCCGTTACATTTACTGTTGTAAAACTCGACAATGTGAGGTATCTCAACCCCTTTATAAATTGTTTTGTTTGCTTTGCCTAGGAATTCAATATGCATTAGTGCACACATTTACATGAGTTTCCTGTTCTTTTGGCATTATTGTACTTTTATATAAAGCTGAAATGACTTTTAGCCCCAATTCTCCTCCAAACGCCTCTTGTACAAATGGAGGTGGTAAAAGATCTCTTGCAAGTATTTTTGCAAATATTTCTGGATTACTTTGAGAATATATTTGAAATCTCTATTAGTGAATATTTGAATGCAGTACTGTACTATGAAACCAACAATTTTCCAGTAGAGGCCTATATTTGACAGTGTCAGGTAGTAATGAACATTTGCTAGTATATCAACATATACCAATTTTATGACTGGCTTTCGAGAAGGACTCTTCCGCACAAATGGTATGAATAAATCAAAAACAGCGGAATTTTTACAGTAAAATTTGTATTGTAAAACGTAAATATTGAATGGGGGGGCAGCGGTATCATGCTACCGGTACGTTGGGCAGGAGGAACGGGTGAGTGGCAGCCCGCCTGTTGCGTCACGCTCTGTTTCGCCGTCGTCCCCACCCCCGCGAAACGTGAAACGGAGCGTGACGCAATGGGCGGGCTGCCGCTCACCCGTTCCTCCCGCCCAGCGTACCGGTAGCATGACACCGCTGGGGGGGGCAGTTTTTGACATTGACTGACACTTCAATAGCACAGAATTTGACCTATCAGATAAATAGCCAAACTGGCCTGATACTTATACCCTGTGCAGTCAGCCCCTCCAGCTGCTAGTTGCCAAGTTGTCTTGGGTTGCCAAGTGCCTTTGAGCTTCAGTGCGACTCCCCCCCCCACCAATCTCTGCTGTTGGCTCCAGAACTTCTTTAAGGAGAACATTCACATCAGGCCAGAAAGATGGAATGAAAGACACGGAGGGTGCAGTTCGAAAGGAGACTTGGGCCAGCCCAGTCCCGTGGAGTGTTGCAGATGCGCCGTAAAGCGCTTTTGTGCCTCTTTCGGAGCAGGGGAGGTCACGCGTTGGCTTTCCTGCCTCGCATCCTGACGCAGGTAGGGCCGTGCTAGGAGGCCAACGGGGGGGCGGGAGCTTGGGGAGGGAGGAGGGAAGGCGGATTGGGGTGGGGGAAGGTGGGGAGAAGGCAGGCCTGTGGGTATACTGGCCTGGGGAAGGAGGTAGGATTAGCCTCCAGCCGGTAGGCCATATCCTAATCCCTGGCCCCATTGGCCCTACATGGGCTGCTCGAATCTGTGCCAGTGATTTCACTGGTGTGGCTCCAAGTAGCTCCATAGCAGGCCGGCTCTAGTAGCGGTGGGGCCCAGTGTGGGGCATTCCTGTGGGGCCCCCAACCCTCCCTGCGGGGCCCCCCACTCACCAAGAAGAGTGCTGTTTCTGCCAAGTGCAAAGTATGGCATGTGGAAATAGTTGGTGGTGATATTGGGTGCCTTCGGGCACAATAAGGCGGGGTACAAATCTAATAATAAATAAATAAATAAACAATAAATAACATAACATCACCGCCAACTGCTTCCAGGTGGCCCATTTTGGGCTGTTCAGAGGCAGAGGCAGGTGGGAGAGACCACGGTCAAGCTGCTCTGCTCGCCCCACTGACTCTCAGCCCACAGAGATCCCAGCTGCAGCCACAGGCAAGATGCTCACCCTGCTAGTGCGGGGCCCCCTGAAGCACGGGGCCCGATGTGACGACATTGGTCACGTGGGCTTAAAGCCGGCCCTGCTCCATAGGGTTGGCTGGGGCTTCACTCGAGGAAGCTGACCTGTTTCTTTACTCCAAGTTGCTCCACGGCCACCTCCTAATTGGGGCTGGATATAGTACAGGCCTGTTGATCTGCCTATTCCAGCCCTGGTCATGACTGAGCTGTGAAAATGCAAATGCTAAAAATGTATATTTTGTCAAAATCAATAGTCTCAAAGCTCCACAGTTCCTATGTGGATCATTTGCTATCAAAAGTGGCATTTCTAGAGTCGGTGTACACCTCGTTTGACGACCTGATGACCTGTGAAAAGAAACATCTCTCAAGCACAATTTCTGTTCGTGTTGCTTCCCTGCCTGCTTTTTCCTGAGATGCTTCTGATTTCACAGGATACTCAAAAGGTTGTGCCAGCTTGATTCACGTACCAATCTGATTCTCATCTCTCCTTGTTCTACATACTCAGCAACCTCTGTGGAGCCATATTCAGATTATGCCTCCATATTTCATTCCAGAGACTGCTGAATTGAAGACTAGATGGTTCTTTGCAATTTCCCCATCATCTCCCTTAGAAATGAATTTCCACTAAGGTGGATTATCTGCCAGTCTTTTTTCATGACAAAAATAAAATACAAAAGCCAACAAGACAACCTATGTTTCGGTATGTGTTTAAATGTAATTGCAAGAGCGAGAAGTTGTAAACATCAGAAAAGAAGCTTCCTAATTCAGTAGTTCTCAGGCTGGGCCCAGATAAGCATCCACAACAGTCCAGACCTGCGTGCAGCTGCTGATGCAACCTCAAATGAGCTTGCTGGATCATGCGCAAAGACCTGCAACAAGGCAATGACTCAATTCTGGCTTGTTAGGTACAGCACAATCCTAACCAACTTCCATCTCTCAGTGGCCCACCAGATGCCTCAGGGAGTGCATGAGACAACAAGATGCCTGCATCCTGTTGCCACTCCCTTGAACCTGGCATTCTGAGGTAAATTCTGAGGTAAATAATAATTTGCATCCCAATTGCATCCCAGTTGCCTTAAGGACATAAGAAGAGCCCGGCTGGATCAGGCAAAAGGCCCATCTAGTCCAGCTTCCTGTATCTCATAATGGCCCACCAGTACAGTGGCCAAGTCTACCCATGGCTTCCAGCAGTCGAGGGTAGTAGCATCCCATGGTGTGTGTGTCAGTTTTGCAAGGCGCCTTACCTTGCCGTGTAAGCCACTCCTCTCCCTTGTCCTCATAGCCAGTAAATAACGTGGAGGTGTTGCTTTCTTCTCAAGGACTGGCTGCAAGGGAGAGGGAAAGGAGCGGTTTACACAGGTGCCTTGCAAAACCTAGCACCCTGCCCCTCCTCTAGGGATGCTACTGGCAAAGGGTGAGGCAGTGGGCTCTGGGGACCAGTGGTGCTACCCAATGCATCATCAGGGCACATGAGGGGCATCATTCTGGTCCCCCAGAAACCATGATCTGCCCTTGGCCTCTGAGAAAGAACAGTCATACGAAAATCCATTTCACAGAACCACAACGTATTTGAGTGTTGTGGGAGATCCATGTTATTTTCTTTAGCATCTCATGTTGCTCTATTATGGAAGTGCCTTTTTCAGATTATTGTGAGGGAGGCATGCAGTAGCGCCAGCTCTATGGGTGCTGGTATGCTGTCAGCACCCACAATAATTTTTGGGGAGTGCTCGGCACCCCCACACAGCACGGCACCCCCATGTTCAGCGCTGGGCTGGGAGCGCACCTGTTCGTCGGAGCAGTCAAGCGCGCTCTGCAAGGGCCTGCCTGGCCCAGCAGCGAACAAGCCGAGCTGAGAGCCGTGCAAGCATGCGCAGTGGTTGTGTTGCGATTGAGCCAATGAGCTCCTTCCAGAGGGGGCGCTTGTGCCTCAAGAAGGAGCTGATTGGCTCGATTGCAACGTGACCACTGCGCATGCTCACGCTGCCCTTGGCTCGCCCTGACCGCTCGACGAATAGGCGCGCTCCCAGCCCAGCGCCGAATGTGGGGGTGCCACGATGCAAGGCAGCCTCTTCTGAGCCTGGACCACGGCGATTGAGGCTGGCTTGCTCACCTGCCCCAGCCTCAGAAGGGGCTGCCTTGCATCACAGCACCCCCATGTTTGGTGCTGAGCCGGGAGTGCACCTGTTCCTTGACACGGTCAGGCCGAGCTGAGGGCAGCGCGAGCATGTGCAGAAGGAGCTCATTGGCTTGATCGCAACGCGAACACTGCGCATGCTCACGCTGCCCTCAGCTCGGCCTTTTCGCTGCTGGGCTGGGTGGGCCCTTGCTGAGCGTGCCTGACTGCTCCGACAAACAGGCGCACTCCTGGCCCAGCGCCAAACATGGGGTGCCGCGATGCAAAGCAGCTTCTTCCAAGCCGCGGAAGTGGGCGTGACAGTGGGCGTGGCTACATCAGGGACATGGCTACATCAGGGGGCGTGGCTACATCAGGCTGCTCAGCGCCCCAATGTTCCGAGCAAGTTGGCGCTCTTGGAGGCATGTTTTTGTGGAAATGCCCCCCTTGCAATTTCTTCAGAATAATTCTCAGTTTGGTTTCATCTTGTTGTAGGCTGTTCCTGCTTTTCCCACGCCAGATAGATTGATTGCACTAAATTGCTGTCTTTCAGCCATCATTTCCTTCCTGAGTGACTACAAGTGGTGTTGACGAGCTCCCTTCCTTTGGTATCCATGGCAGCCTAAATTTCAAGAGGGTTGGGGGACAGGTGTCCAGGAACGAAATTGCTGTTAGGCTGCTGACGAAAATTGTTTGCTGAACAGAGGTGTTGCGTCCAGGTTTTGGGGTTCCTCATTTTTTTTTTGTAAATGGCCCAAAAGCATCCTCAAAAAGCCGCGAATGCTTCTCTTTCACAATGCAAGTGGGAGCGCGCAAGTGGGAGTTCTAATCTTCCTGTAGTTGCTCAGCTCTGTTAAATGGAGCAAGATTAAGTCCTACCCATGGCAGACTGGGAATAAAACATTGTGTGAACAGGCAGCATTGTCATTAGGAAACATAGATATTGGCATCATAATGATTTATATTCTCTGCCGCTTTTCAACAACAAACAGAGCTTACAAAATGGTTTGTGGAGCAAACTAAATGAAAAGAAAAAATGGGTACTGGTCCCAAAATGGCTCACAGTCTCTCTCTCTCTCTCTCTCTCTCTCACACACACACACACACACACACACAAACACAGGGGCGGACCTAGTCAAAATGGCGCCCAGGGCACCCAATAGAAGTGCGCCCCCATGGGAACCCAGGTCTACCCACCAGAAGCAGCCCCAGGTAGACCTGGGCTCCATGGAGCCCAGGTCTACCCATTGGGACCAGCCACGGGTAGACCTGGGCTCCCCCGAGGGAACACTTGTCTACCCATTAGAAACGGCCGCGGGTAGACCAGGTCTACTCGCAGCTGGTCCCAATGGGTAGACCTGGGCTCCGGAGCCCATGTCTACCCGCACAATGTTGCGGGGGCCACTGGTACCCCCCTAGACAGCCCCAAGATGGCGCCCAGGGCTCTTGCCCCCCCGCCCCCTAGATCCGCCACTGCACACACACACACACACACACACACACACACACACACACACACACAC
>JAJKFI010000013.1:16653707-16668600 GCA_029204185.1 Lerista edwardsae
CGCTGGGTGCACCCATCCATCTCCCCAATCACCTCCACTATTCTTCCTCTTCCTACAAGTAGCACAGAAAGGAGAGGTGGCATGCTAGAGACTGCAGTCACTACAATGCACCACGTTAGTGTCCCCTCTCGGTTGCCATTGGAGCCATTCCGGGCAGCAATGTGTAGGTCTGCTCACTGCTGCCCAGAATGGCTCCAATGGCAAGTGTAAAGACTACCAAGGATGTGCCGAAGACACTAAGCTTGAGTCGCGAGTCAAGTCACAAGTCCGCACCCCCGTGACTCAACAAGTGGAAATTTCAGCGCATTTTGAGTCTCGAGTCATTTCAGAAAACAAGTCAAGTCCTTGAGCAAACTGCCTGTTAGCCTTCCTCCTCCCCTCCTCCCCATCTTCTCAAACCCCATCTTCTCAAACCACCTACCCTCCCTTCCACCCCATCTTCTCAAACCACCTACCCTCCCTTCCACCACGTCTCCTGCTGCCACGGTCTGAAGGATGGCTTCTGGATTGCCCATGAGGTCTTTTGGGGTGACACAGAAGCAAAGGGAAAAAAGTAAGCAAACAAAAACACACACACTAAAGAGAATCAGAACTTGAGTCAAATTTGAGTCATAACTCTTTTCTGAGTCACTAACCCCGAGACTTGAGCTGGGTCTGAGTCAGTGACATCTGTGCCTCGAGTTAACACGAGTTGTAACAAAACAGGGCTTTTGCAACTCAAGTTAAATTGCGATGTCTCGAGTGCCCATCCCTGCCGCTTACACAGCGCGTTGCAGCTTCTGCAGTAGTAACCGTAGCACTTCCCCACTGTCTACCCTCCAGTTTCCCACGCCCTGGATTAGCCCAGGAGGAGGGGGGGCAGAAGAACTCTGTTCTCAACTGTGAAATTTCAGCTCGGCCTTAACGTTTTCACCTGAAGCAAATTTCAGGGTCAAATTTGGATTCAAGAGAGAAGACATCTAAGAAATTTTGAGGGGCGCAAGAGGGGTTCTTTTTAAAGTAGTGAAATATCTGAGGACATCCCTGGAGTCGGTAAGCTTTGAAGAGGAATTTGAAGGGGAGGCAGCAGCACATGTTGGCCCCCCGCTGGCATGCGGCCGCTTTGCACGGCAGTGGGCTCATTTTCCCTCTCGCATATTAGAAATGCAAAACCAGTTGAGCAAGTGCTGTAATCTGCGCTCCCCGGATGGGGATGGATCAACCGAGCATGCTGCTGTCACGCACCAAATTGGCTTATAATTATCACTGTATCCACCAGAGTGTTGATAATGATAACAATAATAATCCATCACCCAGCTTGGAAACACTGATAGAGAATGTGCAGGTTCTGGCATCTCAGCAGACGAGAGCTCGGAAGCAGCCAGGCTTGAAAGGAGGCAGCCGGCTTCTTGACGCATGCCAGATAGCAGCGTCAGGGCACGTAGAAAGCACAGACTTCTCCCAGAGGGCAAGATCTGTGTGCGGCTGCCATCCACCGAGAGGCCACTGGTCTATCTAGCATAGCAATTTTCAATGTGTTTCACCCCAGGGCACATTGACTCCTCCATGGTCTTTGGCTCTCATGAGGCCCCTTCCAGCTTCCAGGAGACTTGTCCAGGTGACTCTGTTTCGAGGACGAATGGTCTGTCCCTCTTCCTCCACCGGCACCGAGAGTCACAGAACCCAGAAGAGTTTTCCAGTGATTTTCAACCATGTGCTCCAAAAAGGCACCTGAGAGGGGACATGATTGAGACATACAAAATAATGAATGGAAGGGATAGAGTCGATAGAGGGATGTTCTTTTCCCTCTCTCAAAACACCAGAACCAGGGGGCATTCGCTAAAACTGAGGGTTGGGAGAGTTAAAACAGATAACAGGAAGTACTTCTTTACCCAACGGGTAGTTAATCTGTGGAACTCTGTGCCACAGGAGGTGGTGATGGCATCTGGTCTAGATGCCTTTAAGAGGGGATTGGATGGATTTCTGGAAGAAACGTCCATCGTGGGCTATAGGCCATGATGGGTTGTAACCTCCTTACATTAGTAGTAGGCTACTTCAGAGTACCGGGTGCAAGGGAGTGGCAACAGGATGCAAGCATCTTGTTGTCTTGTGCCTCCCTGGGGCACCTGGTGGGCCGCTGTGAGATACAGGAAGCTGGACTAGATGGGCCTTTGGCCTGATCCAGTAGGGCTCTTCTTATGTTCTTATGTTCTTAACTTTTATTTATGTATTTATCTGAAGAATTTTTATACCGCCTTTCCCATGCAGAAACAAATGCCCAAGGTGGCTTCCACGGGCAGGCAGCTTCCAAGGGCAGGCTAATCTATACCACCATTGCACAATGGTTGTTGTTGTTTTACAAATATACAGTATTCTGTGCGTCACCAAATCCTCAGTCCCAGATGTAGCCTTCACAGTGTGGTTCTCTCCTCTGGCTGCATGCCTTTAGGCTTCAGCAGGCAATCGTAAGTCAAGGTGGACAGGTCCTCAAGGTCATACTCCATTCTTTTGCCTGCTGGCCTTCTCACACATCCTCATGACTAATCAGCTCCACAGTTATTCAATTCTGCTATGCTACCAGTGGGAAGTAGTCCACTGTCCCAATGTCCCAGGAGCAAGAGAAATAGTTTTGCAAAGCCTCCAATATAAAGTAGCCGGGGCTGAACCTCCAGATTCACTTTGGGGCTCAAATGTAGTGATTTTAGGGAGTTGAACCCTTTCAAAGCCAGGACGCAATCCTGAACTGGAGTTAGGCCGGCACAGTTAGGCCAACACAAGGGCCATCCTAAAGCGCCTTTGGATCACTGTCGGAGGCAGGAAGGATGGCGCACGTCTGTGTGCTCTGACTCTGAGAGTGGTCCAAACATACTTTATGGTGTCCCTTGTGCCAGTCCAACTTTGCTGTCTGAACTGCGCCAGTTTAACTCCAGGTTAGGATTGAACCTTACCTTCCTTTCATGACTGCTCTCCAGTGTTTGCAGCCACTCATGTTTCCACCCAATGCTGCTTTGATGACATTTTTTGGTCCATTTCACCTCTTCTCAAGTGATCCCAGCTATCATCTAACGTGATGGCACCACAGTCAGAGCCGTAATGTCCTACCCCAGTGCCCTGGGGCAGTGATGTCACAACTCTGCCATTTGCGCAGAGTGACATCATGGGTTCTCCCCACAGGAGGGGTGGGTGCACAAGGGGGTAGCACCACCTCCTTCAGGGAACCCCCCTGCCTTTGCGCCACAAGAAACAGCAGCAGGGCCTCCTCCGGGGAGAGTGTGAAGGAGACTGCCTTTGCACTTGCAAGGCAAAGGCACCTTCTTTTGTATTTCCCTGGAGGAGGGGGGCACACCCAAAGTGGCAGCTCTGGAGAAAGCTCGCAGGTGACTGCCTTCATGCTGCTTGCAGTGTAAAGACGGTCACCTCCGTAACTAGGGGGGAGCCTGGGGCCAATCCTGCACCCCCTTTAAGCACAGCGCCTGCAGTGGCTGCTCCCCAAGCTCCACCCTAGTTTCGGTTCTGGTCACAGTTGAATGCGGCAGTCAGTTTTGGCTGCTAGTGGCAGAAAAAGCCCACTGAGAGTGAGGAAATGCTTCTTTCTGAATTGGAGCTCACTTTTTCTGCTGTTTTTCAATCAGCTGTGAAAAGTCACCAACGTAGAGTGGTGGGCTCCATTCTGTTTCTGTTAAACAGTCCCCCTTTTCTACTCCAGTCTGACCACAAGCCTTCTCTTCCCTGGTTCAGGACACATCTGTAAATAAATGTGTTGCTTTCAAACACAAGTAAAACAATACCAGCAGCTAAAGTCAACAGAAGGTCTAACCAGACAGGATGTTGATTCTGTCCTACCAGGTTCCCCCTTGAAGAATGATCATCTGGCTTTCCTGTCGAGTGTGCCTCTGCTTTTCTGCATTCTCCAGCACAGCATGGATGTCTTTCTGTGCGTCCTGCTGTTTGACTGATCACAGTTTCGCTGTGTTCCCTCTATCAGCATCACTGCATTCCCGAGCATCTCAACATGCGCTGAAACAGGCTATCACCTAAATGTTAATTTAACCAAATGCTGTTAGAACCGATCCATGAAGTGTGAAGAGTGGCCAAAACATCTTTTACCTGATGAAGGTTGGGGAAAAAAAAGGCCCACGGGGCTAAGAAAAAAGAGACGACAGGAAAGCAAAAGCACAGTCAATATCGCCTCCCATTTAGACCCAAAGACTTGCCTTTGTTTTGACAGTTCATTACTCAGAAATAGCTGCTACGCAGGGCTTGCACGAGGCATACTGAGCTGAAGGGTGAGATGCTGCCTCCCACCCCTGAATATGGTGGCCCTCGGTTTCCCCTGGGGTTCCAGGACCCCCTGCAGATACCAAATTCTTCAGAATTGAATCTACTGGGGCCCTCAGAAAACCTGGAACTGGCTTCCAATCACATCCAGGAAGCCTTCAGAGACACAAAGTGGCCACAGACAGCCTTTCCATGCCTCAGAAGACCCCTGGACCAGGGCCAGCTCTAGAAGTGGTGGGGCCCAATGCAGGGCGTTCTCATAAGGCCCCTCATCCCCCCCACGGGGCCCCCCACTCACCAATAAATGCAGCTGGGGTGCTGCGTGTGGCACCTGGAAGTAGTTGGTGGTGACATGATGACATCACTGCCAACTGCTTCCAGGAGGCCCATTTTGAGCCGTTCAGAAGCAGGGGCAGGTGGGAGGGCCCAAGACGAAGCTGCTCTGCTTGCCCCACCTACTTACAGCCCATAGAAATCCCATCTGCAACCGCAGGCAATCTGCTCACTGCGCTGTTGCGCCCCCCCCCCCCAAAGCGCAGAGCCCAATGTGACAACGTTGGTCACATTGGCTTAAGGCTGGCTCTGCCCTGGACACAACCAGAAGTGGCTTCCATTCGTGCCCAGGAGGGCTTCGAAGGTCTTCCCAGCCTCCTCATGCCTCAGAACACCTCCCGGGCGTGACCAGAATCCACTTCCAGTTGCACCTGGGAGTGCCTCTCCGGCCCTCCACCTGCGGGTTTGGCATCCGTGAATATTCAAAAATGCAGATGCCGAGCCCACGAATGAGGAGGAGAATCTGTTGTCTTGTTTTTGGATGGGAGACAGAATGCCAGGCGGGGACAAGCTGCAATACCTGTTGTAGCAGGATGGGGTCACTGTGGAGCTGATTAGCTAGTGTGGGAATGTGTGAGAAGGCTGGAATACAGCTTTGAGGATCTGTCTAGGCTTGACTTGCGATTGCCTGCTGAGGCTGGATGGCACACAGCCAAAGGAGAGGACCACACTGTGAAGGCTACATCTGGGACTGAGGATTTGGTGGATCACGAGAATACTGTGTATCTGTTAAAACCCCATTGAAAAATGGTGGTTTAGACTAGCCTGCCCATATAAGCTGCCTTGAGCATTTGCTTCGGCATGGGAAAGGCGGGGTAGAAATTCTTCAAACTAAATAAATAGGGAAAACTTTGTTTAGCCCACTAGCCTACAGACTCTGCCTTGCTCTGCTGCCACCTCCCATCCGCTAACCCAAGGCGCAGGGGGAGGGCTGTGCATGACCAGGCCGCAAGCTGAGGACCACTCCAGCCTCGTGCTGCTTCCCTGATGCAGGCCAGGCAGAAGCTGCGCTGTCAGGAAGGGGGGGCACGCTGCTCCCTTCTCAACCTCACAATTCCGGTGGCTCCCCCTGTGCTGCTCCCCGTCATCTTCTCCTTTCAGACCAGCCGGGAGGAGAGGAGGAGAGCTGCTGGCCAAGGAAGGGGACAGTCAGCGAAGGACAAGGGGGTGGCAGCTGTGTGGTGGTGCAGCACAGCCCTGACCCGAGAATGCACAGGCCACACAGGTCAGTGGGGCAGCTGGGCAGGGCTCCCTGGAAGGCAGGGCAGCAGGGGGCAGTAGAGGGAAGTGAGGCAGCGATCATGTCGGGGGGCCTTGGGGGGCCCCACCCTGCACTCATCCACTGCCCCTGCAGCCACCTCCCCAGGCAGGGGCGTAGCTATTGAAAGTGCAGCCCACTGCAGAGGGCAAAACGTTGCCCCGGAAGTAACATCACAACAGGAAGTGATGTCACAATTGTATTTTTCATTTTCTCTGGGTTTTTGGCCATAACCCTTGATCGAATTGCGATATTTCACTCCAGTTTGTTTTCATTGCATTCTGCATGGAATTCCACATCGAAAGCTATATAACCTGATAGCATTATTCCTCATAAACATGATTTTAACAAACCGTAATTTTTACATGATCGTTGTATTTTTTTTTCAGGTTTTTCGACCACAGCGATTGATAAGAGTAAGGATATTACACTCTGGTTTGTTTCATTGCGTTCTGAATTTAATTACCTGTCCAATTATATAGAACGTGATGGTATTATTCATACTTACCCAGGTTTTCACCATTTTGGCCTCTAGTGTGAAGCTCTGCTTGTTGCCCCCCTAAAGCTTGTTGCCCGGTGCAGTTGCGCCACTCTGCACTTCTTTAGGTACGCCTCTACCTCACTGGTGGGCTGCTCCTGTTCTTACGCATTGCACAAGCTGAAGCATTCGTCTGTAACTGTGAAAACTGGAGTCACACCTGGTGGAAGCTGAGAATCTTGTGCAACGTCCAGGCCTGGAAGCACGTGCCTCAGTCCAGCATGCAGGGGACCTTGGCCCTTCAGGGACTCTGCAGCTTGAACCTGGAGCCTGGTGGTTTGAAGCTGTGGTCTAGCTTAAGGAATTCCCAGAGCCTGTGTGCGTGTTCAGGTCAGAGCCATCTTCAGGCACCGCAAGAAAGAGGATGTGCTCCTCCTGGCAGGCAGGACGAAGCCTCTCAATTAGCAAGGCTTGGTCTACCTGCCGTCAGTGCAGTCCTCTGCTTGTGCCTCATCAGCACAGAGCAGCTGTGCTTGTTCTTGCTTTCCTTCCTTCAGTCGCACAAAGCAAACCACATTTGCAGAAATTGATGGATCTTGCCTTTAATCTTGAAAGGAAGGGAACAAACCCTACCAGCGCCTCTGCGAGTCAATTAGGGAGCCGTAGGCTTTTAGCTTTCTGCCTTCTCTCGCCCTTGGGCTGCCTGACTTCTCCGAGTAGAGTATTATTAACTGGAGGTGTGACTGCATACAGCTCATCTGTGCTGCTCTTCTGTCCTTGTGCCTGGGAATCTGATCCCTTATCAATGTATGGACATTTTTCTCCCATTACAAATGAGGACACAAGTGAGGCAGCCGGCAGCAGAGAGGATGGGGAATTACTTCAGTCCTCCTAAAAGAACTTCGTTCTTTTTTTGAATGTGCTTTGGGACAGAAGAGCATGCTCAACCAACTGAGTTAGGTACATGTGTGCGCATGCAAGATGTGCATCTAAACCAGAGATTTGCAACCTTTTTCATCTCATGGACAAGGTGCTAAAATTGTCAAGGTACACAATTTATTTTTTGACCACGGACAAGGCAGCAGGGGGCTCACATCCCGCAATGGCCCTACTAATAAATGATGCTCTCCACCCCCTGTGGCACACCTGCAGACTATTCATGACACACCAGTGTGCCACGCCACAGTGCTTGAAAATTATCTAAACAATGTCAGTGTTATTTGTTCTCCGAATCAGTGTTATTCAAACTGTGGGTCAAGACACACTTGGTGGGTTGCGACCTGATGTCAGGTGGGTTGCGGAAAGCTGGGAGCAGCCATCTTGGAAGCTGCAAACTTTATTCTTCCTATATTCCTTTTGTGAGTGTTAACAGTTTGAATTTTCAGGTGAGGGTTTTTAAAAATTTTGTTTTTAGTTCAGTGTTTTTACATAATATTTTGTCCTCATCTTGCTTTCTGTCAGGGATGTTTCATGGCTGTGCAATTGCTGCAGTCCAAGGATGCCAGTTTGCATTCCAAAAGTATCATTGATGACACTTCCTGATTGATGATGTCACTTCTGGCCATGACATCACCTTGAGGTTAATGACATCAATTCTGATATGAGTGCCATTTTAAAAAGAGGGCCCTACACTAAAAGGTTTGAGAACCACTGCTCTAAATGAACAAAGAGAGGTCCTTGCCAGACCCACAGGGGAAAGTATTCCATAATCTGGGAGCTGCCACTGAGAAGGCCCTGGTGTGCATTTCTACCCTCTGAGCTTCACATGGTATTAAGACCTCTTACAGCAGCAGCAGTGTACAGGCAGGTTTATACTGGAGGTGATCTTTACAGGAGGTGATCTTTAGATATGTATGTCTCAATCTACAGCAGGGGGTGGCCACCTTTTCAGCAAAGGGGCAGGAGCAGTGGTGTCATCTACAAATAAGGAACGGGAACGCTGGGTGGGACTTCCGTGTGATTGGCTGTCCGCCCGTCCCGTTCCGCGGATGCCCTGGCCTCGGGGGGGGGTGCCTGCTCGCCGGGGGAGATGGGTGGGGGGCGCGCCAGAGCCTGGGCGAGCAGTAGTGGGGTACGCAAACCGGGGGCAGCCCCCCCGGAGGCCAGGGCAGCCACGGAACGAAACGGGCGGGCTGCCAATCATGCAGAAGTCCTGCCCAAGTCCCGCCCAGCGTTCCCGTTCCTTGTTTGTAGATGACACCACTGGGCAGGAGGTTTGGTGCTTATGTCATTATGTCATCATGAATCTTCCAGGTTGCCGAGCTCCCGGAAGTGGCTCACACAGAGCTCAGCTTGGGAGACTTCACCTCCTGCTGAATTTGCGCATGCCAGGCAGGGGATGGCAGAGCCTCCTTCCCAGGCCCTGTGCCACTGCTCTGCAAAAGATGGTCTGATGGCCTGGCCCCTGGGCAACGCGAAATGTAATTCATTATGCAGCCGGACTTGTGCTTGCTGTCAAGATCTATAAAAATGCAGCATCCAAATCTGCAAGTCCTCGGCAGGGAAGGAGACATATAGATGCCCCTTCATGCCCCAGCCTTCCCCTGAATGGCCCCTAATTAACGTAACCTCTCCTGAGAATTCAGCACGCCATGACCCCTTGCGAAGTCTTGCTTGGCTCTCAGAGATGTCATCCAGAAACCAAGATGGAGTTAGGTTGGCTAAGCGGCACACATGCTGGGGAAAAGGGGACATTTATTACATCACATCCAGTGATGTCATTCAGGGGGAACGGACCAGAACGGGCGTTCCGGATCCTAACGGGCTCCGTGGCTGCTTCCGGGTTTTTTTTTTGTTCGTTTTTCAACATTTGAATTTGAACTCAAAAGTGAGTTCCTGTTCCTAAATCATTTGAATGACACCACTGATCACATCCATTTCTTCCACAGCAATAATTAAAACCTGCCCATCAGGGCTAGGTGAGCCAGAGGCGGATCTACAGGGAGGGCAAAGCTCTAAGTGTTGCAAGGAGCTTTACCCTGTCATGTAAATCCCTTCTCTCCTTTGCTGCTCTAGCCAGTAAGCAACGCCAAGATGTTGCTGTTCCCTGTGAGGATTGGCTAAAACGGTGCAGGAGAGGAGTGATTTCCTTACTGCAAGGTAAGGCTTCTTGCAAAACTTAGAGCTTTGCCCTCCCTTAGATCTGCCTCTGAGGTGAGCAGATGCTGTGAAACGCCTTTGGGACCTGTACACTGTGTGAAGTCCATGTTGGAACACGGGCAAATGATGTCGTCCACCAAATGCTTTGCAAATTTGTGAACAACAATGAACAACAGAATTTTTTGTCCCCTTCTGGAGCAGACAGAGGCCATAAACTTTTCAATGTTTGAAAGCGCTTTGCTAGATGATGCTGAATAGTCACAGTGGTGCTGGAGCCGTTTTGGTTTGCTGCCGTGGCCGACACAGCATGGGCTCTAAAATGAAAACCAAAATGAGTTCAATCAGATTTGGCTCAGGTTTTCCTCCTTGTGCTCTACCCCTGTCTCTATGAGCACCTGTAGCATCCTCAGTCAGGCCAGATACCCTGCCCCACCTGGGAAGGGGGTGTCAAAGGCATTAGGGAGAGTGGACATGGGCTCAGCTGACAGGAGCAGTCCACGGGACCCAGAGATCACACGTTCTATAGACACAACTGGCTGGGCCCTAGGGGTCTCTTCACCAGCCAGGTAACTTAAATGTCCCCTCCATCCAGTGATGTCATGCAGGGGGTACGCGGGGGTACGCGAGTACCGGTTTCTAGGATTATGGCTGGCCCCACCCATTCGCCCGTCCACTTGTCGACTCCGCCCCCTGCAACGTTTGAATTTCCTGCATGTTTGAGTTGCCTGCATGTTCTCAGAGCCAGGCAGGCAGGCAAGCAGGCAGCGAGTGGAGCCTTGCCTTGCCTTGCCACTGAAAAATGAGCTGCTCTGGGGTTTTGGAACTGTTGGGTCACTTTAACATGATGCCAGGCCTCCTTAATATGTTCTGGGGGTGCTGTGGAATACTGTTGCAACTGCTGGGTCAGTTTAAAATGGTCTGAGGCCTCAAAAAGGGCTTTTTTCATGTCCCTTCCTGCCATGACATCACTTCCGGCTTATGACGTCACTTCTGGTGGGTGGGTCCCGACACGTGCCAATCAAAAGTGAGTACCTGTTCTTAAATCATTTAGATGACACCACTGCCTCCATCCCAGAGGTCTAAGCATCAACATAAATCAGTTTCTCCCTTGAAGTAACCAGTCCTTTCCCGGTCCAGCCTGGGTCAGGTCCTCTCGGGGCATCCCTTTCTCTTGGGCATGGAGGGGGTCCTCAGCTCAGATGGAGGCACTGCTCATCAGGTCGGGAAGCGAGCTTCCTCGGCGAGGGTCAGAGCACGGGCAGTCACAAAGGCGACGTCCATCCTGGACATGCCATCCACTCTGGTCCAAGGTGGGCTTCCAGTGCTGGGGAAAGAAGATGCTGCCCTCCCCAGCTTTCCCTCCCCATTGTCTCCCCTCCATCCCAGAGCTCAGCTGCCCCAGAGATAGTAGAGGTGTTCCGTCAAATCCCATCCTGCAATAGAGAACTTAAAGTTAGGTTCTGCCAAATTCCCTGTCGGGCCTCCCCAAATACCTAAATGCCCACATTAGGCTAACTAGTTTCCCTGCAGAGCAGCCTCAGAGATAGACAAGAGGGAGAGGGTCAGTCACCCACTGGGCCTCCTCTCTTTCAGCAGCTTTTGTTTGGGATCACAGGCTGGTCAGCCTCCTCCAGACTGCCCTCATCACTGGCTTTGCTCAAAATACCCCACCACCAAACAATAGGCAGTCAGCTTGTCCCAGCTACAACTGCCTCCTCCAGCTGGTGGTGCCAGGGGCATGGCAGCCAAACAACTGTTTCCCACAGTCAGCTTACCTTCTCCAGTCTTTCAGCCAGTTCCTCAGTCCTTCAGGCAGTCAGGCAGCACTCCGTCAGTCCAGCAATCCGTCCGTCCATCACTGCATCCCAGGTATCATCCTCCAGTACCTTCCAAGCTCCTTACCAAGGTACCATCCTCCAGTACCTATGCAGCTTCCCTTTCCAGCTCCACAGCCAGCACCTACCTGGTGCTCTCCTCCAGGACCTTCCCAGGTCCTATTGCAGGTCCCTTCCCAGCTCCCTTTCTCCCTGTGCTGTCTCCAGCTTTATACTATGGGTCCTATACTGAGGCCAATCAGTGGGCAGGCTTTAATTCATCAACCACACCCATCTGCACCTGTGCGAGGCATGCAACTACCTTCTGGGATTAACCCTATAATCCCTGGTTTATCTGGGACAAGGGGCCTCTGCTGACACCACTCCCTGTCCTCGGGGTGGCTCCTGCCTTTTCCAATACAAGAGGGTATTTGATAAGGGGGGGCTCCAGCTGAGCCAACTTTGTGAGTTGTAGCCAGAGCTGCCCTGGCTCCTCTCAAGGTAGCCAGGGTAGGGCAACAGAGTCGTATCCTAGAGTTCTGATGTCAACCAAGGCGACATCTGGATCCAGTTTGGCCAAAGGGTTGTATATGTAATTATCACTGGAGCCTAAGAAAGCTGGTGTTTCCAATGGGGTACCAAGGCATGAGCTAGACAGTTGATATCAGCTATGAAATACCCCCGGTATCGAGATGGACGGAAACATGGTTTTTTTCTGGATTTTGGTGTTTTCCAAAGTTAAAAGTGCTGAGAGCGGTGTTATGCATTTTTCTTTCAAGGTGCATTTGTATTGTATTTTATTTATTTCAATTGTAATTATAAATTATAATAACTTTAAAAGTGTACTAAGAAGGTCATATAGGTCATATAGTGTTTGTAGATACAGCCACACGCATGTGGAGATGTTAGAGAATGGTTCAGTTTTCAGATTTGGGGTCATTTTGCTTTTCTTCCAAATATGAGAAGTACAAAAAGGTGTTATGTGTTTACATGTTATCACTGAAAAAACCCACCTCTACCCTAGTACCGTCTGAAAAGCAGTTGCATCCACCTTATTCTGAATCTTTTCCCCACTGTCACTGGGAGAGACCCCTTCCCAGATATAATCTGCCTGTGACAGTATAATTAGTGACACTTGTAACAGATCACCAAAGTCCTGGCCAACAAAGAACAGCTCAAGACATGTACCAAGTTGTGCCTAATGATCTCCTTGGCATGGAGATCAAAGTGTTAACCAAAGGAAGTTTGGGAACCCTAGTTGGTAGCAGTAGCATAGCCAGAGGGAGGCAGCAGGATGTACTGCAGGCACCGCGATGTGATGTGGAACTGGCCCCTCCCAGTGATGTCATTCAGGGGGAACGGACCAGAACGGGCGTTCCGGATCCTAACGGCCTCCATGGCTGGTTCCGGGTTCCCGACAAGCGCCAATCAAAAGTGAGTTCCTGTTCCTAAATCATTTGAATGACACCACTGGCCCCTCCCACTTGCCGTCAGAGCCATTCTGGGCAGCTGGGCAGCTGGGAGGGAACCCATGTGCAAGTACTCAACCTTGGGCGCTTGGAAAGCACGGCGCAAAGTCTTCAAATGAACTCAGAAAGGCATTGGCATTCTTCTCTCATGTGCTCACTAGACAGCTCTGAGAACACTCATTTCAAGGTTCAAAGTGTTCACCTCTCTCTGAGCTTTAAAACGAGGTGTTTTAAAACACCTGAAATAAAACTGCAGTCATCAGTGGGGAGAGATTTCTTAACAATCTCCCTCAGACTGTGCCAGTGGGAATTCGGACTTGTGATCTTTGACACCAGAAGCAAATTATCGAAGAGCCTTGCTTCTGCCTTCAATTGCCCTGTTCAGGCAAACGCGGGGAAGAAAACCACCGTGCTTTCCTGAGCCGTTTCTGCTTTATTCCAAGGCATCGAAAGAGCTGGAGGAAATTCAATTTGGCTTGTTCCTTCCGTGGTACCTGCGTTTCTTCGCCTAATAAAAAAAATCCCGGTTATCTTTCTCTTTTGTAGATTCCCTATTCTTATTTCTAGTCCCCGGACTGCAATTGTGTTCTGCTGGGGCCAGAAGATCAAGAAACCATTCTTTGTCCAGATCTGTCTGGGCCTCTCCGATAAGATAAAACACTCATTGAAAAGAGAATATAAGATGGGTCCCTCTGAATGCAACCTGGCCATAAATCAAAGGCGGAAATGAAGTCATGCAGGCCTGATAACACAGAATGGAAAACTATTCAAGATTCATATTTGGAAACTTCAGGGACAAGAATGATGAACGGATCATAGTTTTTGATAAATAGCCATCGCAAGTCCAGTGTTTTCAGGTACTGTGTGTTTGTGGTGGCGGCAGGTGTTGGTAAGTAGCATCGGCCAAGTCAGGGAGCAGACTAGCCCAGCCCAGCCTTGGGAACCTATTGAGAGAGCCTTGGCTGATGCTTGAGAATGAGATTCTTCAGAGAACCATCTCCAGTGCCATAGCTAAGCGGGGGCAGGGGTACATTGCCCTGCAGGAGGTTTAGTTGAAAGGGTTAAAGCCTCCGTTTGCCCGAAGATAAGATCCGAAGGTCGCCAGTTCGACAACACCGGAAGTCTCCGTGAGCGGCAGACCTTGAGAATTGCGACTGATAACAGCTGTCTCCAGCTGCCTGTGAGAGAGGATTTGTGCTGGGCCAGCTGTTTCTTTGGTGGGAGCAGAGAAGCCGTTTATCAGCCAGCAGGAAGGCAAGCGTGCGGCCAGAAAAAAGAACTAAACCACGAAAGTTCCATCTGTATGTTGTTGTAGTTCTTGAAAGATAGAACTTCTTTGTAATTTGTAAAAACCCCTTGGGGGTTTAGAGAAATAAAGCCTGCCTATGTAAACCGCCTTGAATTAAAGTCAGAGGAGCAATCTAATTACCAAAGAAAGGCGGTATCTAAATACTACTACTACTACTACTACTACTACTATAATAATTATAATAATTATAATTATAATTATAATTATAATACAATACCTTGAGGGGGTTCCAACCTCCTTAGAAGTCCGTTCTGGGGACCTTAGAAAGAAAAAACAGAAGTGTCTTTCTGAGGCTTCTGGGGGGCCTTCTGTGGTCCAGGGAGGCCTCCCAAAGGAAACCTCAAGGAAACCTTCCCATGGCTCAGACCACCTCTCGGATGCCTCTGGCAGGTGTTTTAGGCATCTACATGCCTAGGATGCTATTATCCCACTGAGGAAATACAAAAGCGCTGGTGTGTTGCCTGACAAGCCCTTTTAGGGCCTATTCCTAACCTGGAGTTAGGCCGGCACAGTTTGGCCAGCAAAGTTTGGCTGGCTCTAGGGCCACCGTAAAGCGCGTTTGGACCACTCTCGGAGTCAGGGAGGATGGTGCACATCTGTGTGCTGGCCTTTTTGACTCAGAGAGTAGTCCCAACATACTTTAGAGTGGCCCTGGTGCTGGCCAAACTTTGCTGGCCTAACTGTGCCAGCCTAACTCCAGGTTAGGATAGTGCTCTAAAAGGGCTTGTCAGGCAACACACCTATCAGGCAGCACTTTTGTATTTCCTCAGTAGGATAATAGCAACTTAGGCATGCAGATCAGTAAACAGCACTGCAAGGATGTTAATTCTACACACACACACACACACACACACACACACACACACACACACACAC
>JAJKFI010000013.1:16668610-16752068 GCA_029204185.1 Lerista edwardsae
ACACACACACACACACACACACACACACACACACACACACACACACTCCTCCATGTCTCTATTCAAATCACACTTGTTTAACAGAAGATTTAGTCGAGAGGGTTAATGCCTCCGTTTGCCTGAAGATAAGAGCTGAAGATCTTGTCTTCATAAGGTCACCAGTTCGGGACAGCCGGAAATCTCTGTGAGCGGCAGACCTTGCTAATTGCGGCTGATTAATCAGCTGAGCTTCGGCTGCCTTGTGTGAGGGGGAGTTGTGCCGAAGTTCAGCCGCTTCTCTGGTGGGAGCAGGGAAGCCATTTATCAGCCAGCAAAAAGACAAACGGGTGGCCAGAAAGAAGGACTAAATCAAGAAAGATCCATCTGTATGTATGTAGTTCTTGAAAGATAGAACATTTCTGTATAAATTGTAAAAACCTTCGGGTTTCTGAATAAAGTCTGCCCATGAAAACCACCTTGAGTTATAGTCATTAGAGAAATCTGGTGACCTAAGAAAGGCAGTATATAAATCCAAATCCAAGTATTATTATTATTATTATTATTATTATTATTATTATTATTATTATTATTATTATTTAATGGCATGGCTTTTGAACTAAACTTAAAAATATGTGGAGGGGGAATGAGACAATGCCATTGAATGCAGTCTGTGAATTGACTGATGGGGCCCTTGAACAAGTGTTCCTGTTCAATCTGAATTGTGTGGGTGCCCATAACTGCCAAGGGGCCCACTGAATGCATGGATGTCAGAGGGCATAACTGTCAGGTGCACTGTTGCTAGGAGCAAGAGCTGTGAGTGTGAGTATGGTCTCACTCGCCTGCGTTCACTGATCCAATAAGGGGACTTGGGCTTCCCTCCCAAAGGAAACTGAAATGCAAAAACCAGGCTACGTTCACGGCCTCTTGGGGGCCCAAACCCGTGTCGTAGCTGGTTCCATCCAGAATCCTGTAGCCATCATCATCATCATCATGATCATGACACTTCCTAGCCCTTGATGCCTGTCGTCCTATAAATGTTCTAAATTGGGCCCCGCTATTGCAGTAATGAGTTTGCTTGTGATGGTACTTATCTGTGTTTGTGTATGTTGCAGATATGCCTGCCTCGCTGGTAGGTTTCAGAGAAAGGGTGGGTGCTTGCCCTTTTAGTACGATCTGCTATTCACGTCTCTCAGGTATAATAATTAGCGGAGATATTACTAGTACCTGCCGCGGATGAAACGTACCACTCAGTATCATGTTCGAGATAAGGAAAAAAAACAGGTTTGATGCCTGGGTTTTGATATCATGTCTCTACTAAAAGGCAACCTGGAAATTGAAAATATAATAAAAATGTACTGCACTTAGGTGATTCATCCGATGAATACATAGCATTCCCAAGCTGCATGCAATCAAGGCCCAGTGTGCAGAAAAATAAGCTATTTTTTAAACACCAAACAAGTTAAAAAGCCTGGTTCCACCGCCGGCACACAGAAAAACAAGCGAATGGGGCTACCCAGAGAGTGGAGGAACAGATCTGGGGGCAGGAAATGGAGGGCAGAGCTGAGGGAGAGACGTTGTTGCCCCCATGGGACAGGTTGGCTTCCATGAGTCACCAAACACTACTCCACTGGCCTAAAGCCCTCCATGCACCGGCTCGATCTTAGTTAGGACTGGTCTTAAAGTTTTTAAGTCAGATTGACATTTAGAGTGCAATCCTAACCTGGAGTTAGGCCGGTCCAGTTAGACCAGCAAAGTTTGGCTGGCACAAGGGACACTGTAGTGCATGTTTGGACCACTCTCACAGCACAATCCTAAAACAGACGTACCGCCGATGCAACATCGTTGTGTCGGCGCTGCATCATTAGCACTGACGCGGGGGCACCAAGCAGCACCCCCGCATCGGCGCTAATGCTCTGAAGCCGATGCTACGAGCACCGACAGGGAGCCTTACTCGCGCTGACTGAAGCCGGTTGGCGCGAGGGAGGAACTGTCCCGAGATGGGGATTGGTGGGGGGGAAGGGAGGTTGGGGGCAGACATGGGCAGGCTTGGGAAGTGGCCATACAGCTGCATCCTAAGCCCGCCTGGGAGGGCTTAGCCCTGATTCGGACCGCACGGTCTCCTCGGATCTGAGGAGCACATAGGGGAGTCTGGAGCCTCCCCTACGGTAAGGCATAGCGAAAGCTCCCTTGCTGTGGGGAGGCTCCAGTCTCTCCTATACTGCACAGGATATGGCATTGGCTGGCCATTCCAGCACAGTATAGGATTGCACCCTCAGAGTCAGGGAGGATGGCACACGTCTGTGTTCCGGCCTCTCTGACTCCGAGAGTGGTCCCGACATACTTTACGTTGTCCCTTGTGCCGGCCAAACTTTTCTGGCTTAACTCCAGGTTAGGATTGCACCCTTAGTTGTAGTTTCTTGTAGACAAAATGTTCACACCATTTGAGTGATGGCTATGAGATGAGACCCGTTCATGGAGGGCAGCTCTACCAATGGCTGTGGTGGCTACAAGGAGCCTTGTCTGTAGAGCCTCTGGGTGCCCAATTCGGGGTGTAAACTGCAAGGGGAGGGCTGTTGCCTTTGTGCCCTGCTCCTGGGCTTCCTGGTGGCATCTGGTTAGCAACAGTGAGAAGCAGGTGACAGGAGAATTTCTGTACCCTGTAATTACCTTTTTCCTACAGTTCTGAGGGCACAATCTTAACCTGGGGTTAGGCTGACACAGTTAGGCCATCAAGGTTTGGCCGGCACAAGAGCCAGCAAAAAGTATGTTGGGACCATTCTCAGAGTCAAAGAGGCCAGCACACAGACGTGTGCCATCCTCCTTGACTCCAAGCGTGGTCCAAACGTGCTTCGTTTGGACTCCAAGCGTGGTCCAAACTGTTAAGATTGTGCCATGAGTAGAAGTAATACACTGAATAAGTTTCCTCTTATTCTTGCCAATTCAAGACAAGCCTCGGAAGTACTTGGCTAGGTCTTAGATGTTAAAAGTGCTCTTCTCTCTCAAAGCAGTCACGTTTTTTATGCTTTACACTTAGCTTGCTACATAAGGCAAGCTTGGCTTACTGCCATATGTAGTCAGACTTCTACTCTTGTGACACCCTCAGAAATCAGTTCTTGTTTACCACATTCCTCAGCACGGATAAGCATACTTGAAAGAGGCCCCAGGGCTTATTAGCAACAATGCAGGAACCTGAAATTCTAGGCCGGTGTTCCTCAAACTTTTAGACCGGGACCCACTTTTTAGAATGGCACTCATGTTGGGACCCACAGGAAGTGGTGTCATTAACCTGGAAGTGATGTCGTAGCCGGAAGTGCCATAATCAAATGACTCTCCTAGAATGCAAACTGAAGCAAATGCACAACCATGAAACATCCCTGACAGAAAGCAAGATGAGGACAAAATATGATGTAAAAGCATTGAACTAAAAACCACATTTAAAAAAAAAAAACACTTGAAAATTCCAACTGTGAACCCTCACCACAGGAATAAAGCAAGAATAAGGTCTGCAGTTTCCAAGATGGCTGCTCCCAGCTTTCCACAACCCACCTGACATCAGGCAACGACCCACCAAATGGGGCCTGACCCACAGTTTGAATGTCATATTTGACTAGGAAGAACTCAAAAGCTTCAGTGGAAAACTACAGTATTACCAAACGCCATCAATTACATAAAAGTGAATTAAAAAACATGATCATATAAAATGATATTTAGGTTTAAATTTCTCCAACAGAGGATGCTGGACTGAAGGGACCCACAGCAAGTCTCCTTTCTGACTTGCAAAACCAAAAAAAAGAAGCAGAATTGGTTTCTTGAAAAATGGAGATCAAAACAGCCACTCATTTTCCTTGTTTTCTCAGCTCCCTTTCAAATTTAATACAGTACATTGCTCTTCCACTTTTAAGTTCTTTGTCTTACCCGATAGCACAAAATCTATTCTTCCTCATCCCCCAGAGTATCAGTGAATTTCTGGGAGTTTTGCTCTCTGGGTTCTTTGGTCATCATTTAAAAGTTCCTGCCAAAGTCCCCCAAGACATCTTTTGACAGAGCAATATACGCTTCTCAAGAGCTTTTGCTTTCTGTCGCATTCCATCCCCCAGACTATGGAAGGTTTAATAACTGCTACTCCTTTAACACCAAGTACGGTGCCAAGGACTTACTTATGCCTGCATTTGCTCATAAAGTTTCATTTATTTTCTGCCCCGCTGCCTCTAGGGACCACCCTTAACCAACTGCAGCAGATTTTCTCCAGCATGCAGTTTCGGCAATCATGTACAGAGCCACTAGACCAGTGGTTCCCAAACTGTGGGTCGGGACCCACCAGTGGGTTGCGAGCCTATTTCAGGTGGGTCACCAAGCACCTAGAGCAGCTATATTGAAAATATGGGATGCAGGAAAGGGGGAGGGCTGTGTGGTTATTTTGCTTGTGTCGAAGTTGTAAACAGGCTTTTTTCCTTTCTGATTCACTTTGCTATTGGAAAATGGCTGAGAAATAACTCAACTGATTGCTGCATTCGCAGGAAAGCAGCAGGCTCTGGCATTACGACGACTGCACTTCCAGCCATGACATCCCTTCTGGTGGGTCCTGGACAGATGATCATTTTAAAAAGTGGGTCCCGGTGCTAAAACATTTGAGAGCCACTAGTCTAGACAGTCGAGGCCTGAGACGAAAATTGGCATCGTCATGGACCTCTTGCAACCCCTGAATCCCGCACACCAAAATTACGATTGCATTTGTAATGATTAGAGAAGAGTTATTAGATTTATGATTTGCAGAGAAGATTTGTGGGTTGCTGATTTTATTGCTGGCTGTGGCTGCAGGCAGATCATTCTCTGCCCTCTCTGGTGGGCAGTGCTCACTCTGTGACATTGGCATCGTGAGGGGGTAGTGGGTCAATATCTCTAGGTTTTTCCCCGACACCTTGAGGCTGTGCCAATCTGCACCCCTGATGGTGGAGCTCTCTGTGGAGCACCTGAGAAAGGTGCTTCTGGTAACAGTCGATTTGCTGAGTGTGAAAAATGTATGGGCCTTGGGTGCCAGATGCCCTAGCTATGCCACTGCTCAGTGAGATGCTGAGAGTGATCAAAGCCGATCTTTTTTTTCTTCCCTGAGACCTCGAGGACCATTTCTCAGAGTCCACGGACCACAGGTCAAGGCTGAGGTCTATTTTGAGCTGAAATTTAAACGGATAACATGGGTGTTCCCTTAAAATTATGCATGAAAATTATGCATTATACACTATCCAAAGTGTATAGAGGGATGTTCTTTTCCCTCTCTCCCAACACCAGGACCAAGGAACACCCACTAAAATTGAGTGTTGGGAGTGTGAGAACGGATAAAAGAAAATACTTTTTTACCCAGCAGGTAATTTATCTGTGGAACTCCTTGCCACAGGCGGGTGGTGATGGCCTCTGGCCTAGGTGCCTTTAAAGGGGGATTGGACAGATTTCTGGAGGAAAAGTCCATCATAGACTACAGTCCATAGTGGGTAGTGCTGTGTTATATTAGAAGTAAGCTACTTCGTTGTTATGTATGTAGGAGGATAGCCAGGGGTTAAGCCCAGCAAGAGGGCTGGAAGGGTGGAGTTAATCACCCTCCAATCAGGAGACTGAGCTAGATGAATCCTGGAGAGGGGTTTGGTCCTGTTGTTCTGTTCAGTTCTATCTGTTGCTGTAATGCCAGGTCCAAGCGTGTGGCAAAAGGATGCAGGCAACCTGTTCTCTCGGGTGCTCCACTGTGAGGTGGTCCAGCCAGGAAGCTGGACTAGATGGGCCTTGGTTTGATCCAGCAGGGCTCTTCTTATGTTCTTATGTGTTTGGCACTATTGCTCCTCCCAGCAGCTTAGGATTGGGCTGCCCAGCATTTCCAGACAGGGCAAACTGCCTTTTGCTTAGAACTTTACTGGGACAATGAAAGAACCACACCCAATGACTTCCCTTGCTGTGTGTGTGAGACTGCTGTGCCCTCTCTGCTCCACTAAGAGGTTATGGGCCCAGGCCCAGACACAGTATAAACTGCAAAACAAAGAGCTAAGGACAAAGACAAACTGTGAGAAGATGTGAATGAGCGGAAGGAACAGGGCATGCCCAGGAATCCACAGAAGGAAAATGGGTGCCAGCCGTTCAGAGGCCATGTTTGCCATAGCAATGATCGTTGCATTGCAGGTGAATGCAACTATAGCCCTGCTACGGGAAGGTGCAGGAAGTGAGAATGTTTTCCCCTCAATCAACCCAGGGAGAGTATCTGCCCACAAACACCCCTTTGCCTCTCATTCCAAACTCTGCAGGAGCTCAGATGATAAACTTACCCAAAAGCTTCCTAGTTCAGCTGCCTTATGACTAATGCATAAATTGCATCAACTTGCCTAATTTATTCTGGGTGCAAACTTGGGTTTCTATAGCCCAGAATGAAAAATGTTGATAATATGTTCAATTTTTTATTGAAATAATATTTTCAGTATTTTTAATGCGGGAGACTCAGCCATGTGCATCAGAAGTTCACATCCAACTCAGCATCTTCCCAGCGAGGAAACATCAGCATCGTGTGGCCACTGGGCCAATTTATCCAAAACATTTCCAGACGTGTGGAGTCCATTACTCATGCAACTGCTTGCTGATTAATGGCATCTCTCCATGCAATGAGAAGAGCCAATCTACCTTTTAGGATGGTTTCCTGTAGAGCAGTGGTTCCCAACCTTTTTTTGGCCATGTCCCACCTAAGCATCTCTAAAATCCTGATGCCCCCCCCCCACCGTGACATATAATTCTTATTATACAAAAAGTGATCTCCTATTCATGTGGAGGCAGGGGCGGATCTGCTAGAAATGGCGCCCATGGCGCCCAATGAAAATGCGCCCCAGGGGCACGCACGTCATGATGTCACAACATCGTGATGTCATGACATCGCGCCCCCTCTAAGAAGCGTGTTCTGCTCGCTCCTGCCGGCCAGCGAGAGCGAACAGAAAAAACGCGGCTGGGGCTTATTATTGGCTTATTGATACAGAGGAGAGAACTGCACTGTGAAGGCTACATCTGGGACTGAGGATTTGGTGAATCACAGAATACGACGTGTGTAAATACCCCATGGAAAAATGGTGGTCTAGACTAGCCTGTCCATGTAAGCTGCCTTGGGCATTTGCTTTGGCATGGGAAAGGGGGGATATAAATTCTTCAAATAAAAATAAATACATAAAAATGGATCCTATGGCCTAATCCTGTGGCTATCAGAAAAGTCCCTGCTCCAATGGTGTGTGGAGCAGGTCTGAGCAGGCTGGCGCCAGAGCAGGCGCGCTAGTGGTGGGGGTGTTTCATGGGCAGGGAGGGGTCGGGCAGGGGGGCAGATTGGGGAGGAAGGGGTGCATCCTGGTGGCAGTGACTTGTGGCAGGGTCCAATCCCTTCTCCTCCGCTCAGACCCTCCCCTATTTTCTCCTGGGACTTACACCAGCTATTATAGCTGGCATAGATCCGAGGCGACCCACAGGCCATCAGGAGGCCTACCCAAAGGAAAGCACATCTTCCCTCTCACAGGCCTCCCGATTGCCCCGCTCCCACCACGGCATGCAGCGCCTGCCTCCACAGCGCAGCAGCATGGCTGGTTCTGCGTCACAGGGGGGAGGCTTGGCCTGCTAGACTCATAAAGGCAGTGATGTCATGCAGGGGGTACGCGGGGGTACGCGAGCACTCTTACTGGGCCGGAGGAAGCACTAGGTTTGGCGAGAAGCCTTGCCTTGCTATGTAAATCACTCCTCTCCCTCGCCATTGTAGCCAATCGTCGTGGGAAAAGCAACACGTTGGCTTTGCTTAGTGGCTACCGCGGCAAGGGAGAGGAGCAATTTTCACAGCAAAATTTAGTGTTCCGCCTCCATAGCAGGGATGCTACGGCCCAAGTGTGGCATTGTTTGTAGGTCTGAGTGGATGGCCAGAAAAGATGCGGCTGGTCATGGAACTTTCCGAGGTGAGGCTTCTTGCAAACCAGTGAGGGGAGAGGGGTGTTGCTCCAATGGACCAAGTTGTAGTGCAGCACTTCAGATGTTCTATTTCTCTCCACGTAAGTGCACCGCAAAACCAAAGCGACTCACTGTGCTGGCCGAAAGGATCAGCGATTCCTTGTCACATATTCAATCCTACCTGCAAACAGCACTTGACAGAAAAATAGAATGTTCTGATGAGCACATCTGTTACTTTCTGTCGCACACGGAAATCCTGAAGATGGAACAGGTTTCTGGCAGCATGAAATTGATTAGCTGCTTAGCTGCTGAAAGTACGCATCACTAACACGCTTAAGTATTAGCTCCTAAGAACTCGCACACGGCCACAAATATTTCAAACTGTGCTCCACCACTCTCTTTGTGTGTGTGTTTGTGTGTGTGTGCATGGCGGGGGGAAAGGAAGATTTTGCCTCCACCCCTTAACGGGATGAGACATGAGGACAAGTCTCATGCAGTCCAACTGCTAGAAGCAAGGCACCCTGCCTCCCAACTGTATAACCCCCCTTTTGTGGGTAATAACTGGGCTCAGCTGTAATTGCACCATGCATTCTGAGACCCTCAGCAGCCATCGTCCCGCTCCCTGAATGGGATCTTCCTGCTTCCTTCCTTCCAGTGTCGTTACTTGGGGCTGCAGGCCGTACCAGGTGACACACACAGGGGGTGGTGGTGACACTACCACTGCCCAAAATGGTAAAATCTGGTTGTTTTCAAATTTGCAAAAGAATGCAATGAAACAGAATTTGCAAAAGAATGCAATGAAACACACTGTGTTGACATATCTGTGTTCTATCAAATGTAATGTTATAGCAAAACAAAAAACCAAAAACCTAGAAACAGAAAACAATGCCTTCTGTGACAAAAAAAAGTGGATGTTCTTAACTCAAAAGTGACCAGTGAAACTGATTGTTCAGAGAGCCAATGAAGTGTTGTCATGACACAGCAGGGAACCAATCAGATGTTAGCATGAGTCAGCTCTCATTTCAATGTATCAGACCTATTACTAGAAATCTTATTCAATTGGGTGAGCATCATCAAGTTGGCCACTGGTTTTTCTGTTGGTTACTGATTTGTTTTGCAACTTTTATTCTTATTTATCTTAAAATAAATAAATAAGCCCTCGTGATGCCACTGCCTTTAGGTTTTACTTAGGATGTTGTAATTTGCATGGTCTGGTACAGAAGGAGGACCATCATGCTAACCTCCCACACTGGGTGACACAAACTCTCGTGACGCCACTGTCCAGGAAATATTGTGAAGGGGGTGGGTGGGGAGGGCTTCATTCAGGTCCGTTAGGGCTCAGATTGGAGGGAGGGCTCTAAGGTCTCACAGGTTCCCATTTTTGCTTCTTGTGGAAACACACGATGCTGAAACCCGCCCATTGCAATGGTGTTATATCACTGCAAACCCCCGAGAAGAGGAGGAAAGAAAACACCGAAGGAGGAGATGATCAGGGCTGTGTTCATGCACCTTGGCCCTGGAGAAGCGATGGGGAGGCGGTCCCAGGAGTGATGGGGAGGCGGTCCCAGGAGCAGGACCCCGCACACTGGCGATCCAATTAAATCTGACAGCCTGTGAAGCACAATGGCTTGGCAATACCTGGCAATCAGGGCCAGGACGGCCACTCCCAGCTGTCATCTGTGGAGCATCATAAGAACATAAGAAGAGCCGTGCTGGATCAGGCCAAAGGCCCATCTAGTCCAGCTTCCTGTATCTCACAGCGGCCCACCAGGTGCCCCAGGGAGGCATGAGACAACAAGATGCTTCCTGTTGCCACTCCCTTGCACCCGGTACCAGTAGCCCACCACCTTTGTAAGGAGGCTGCACAATCCATCATTGCCTATAGCCCACGATGGACCTTTCCTCCAGAAATCCGTCCAATCCCCTCTTAAAGGCATCAAGACCAGATGCCATCACCACCTCCTGTGGCAAAGAGTTCCACAGATTAACTACCCGCTGGGTAAAAAAGTACTTCCTTTTATCTGTTTTAACTCTCCCAACCCTCAGTTTTAGCGGATGCCCCCTGGTTCCGGTGCTCTGAGAGAGGGAAAAGAACATCCCTTTATCAACTCTATCCCTCCCATGCATGATTTTGTATGTCTCATCTTCCTGGCTCTCCTTGTTGGATAGTCAGGCAGAAGACGAGTAGAGTCAGGCAGGCAGGCAGGCAGGCAGGTGGGCAAGCCCGGAGGACCAAACTGCCTGAAGGCCTAACCCAGCAGCGCCACCTCCTGGCAGATTGGGGCCCAATCCTATGCTGCCCAGCACTGGAGGCGAGCCTTTAGCACTGCCAGTAAGGGCTTACTGCCGCCACCGGCCCAGCGCCAGGAAGAGGCAATGCGGAGTTGCCCGGCGGTAAATAGCACTGCTGGTGGTGGTGAGCGTGAGCTCATTTTAGGCGGGGGAGGAGGGTGGAAATGGGCACAGGAAGGAGCAGAGTGGGGGTGGCACCGGCAGTGTCCTCTACCCCCGGATCCCATCTGCGCAGCCCAAAATGGACGCCCTCAAGTCTAGGCCAGCAGAATACCCAGCATAGATTTGAGGAGGCCCATTGGCAGCCCAGAGCCAGTGATGTCATGCAGGGGGTACGCAGGGGTACGCGAGTACCGGTTTCTAGGATTACAGTTGGCCCCGCCCATTCGCCCGCCCACTCGTCGACTCCGCCCTCTGCAACGTTTGAATTTCCTGCATGTTTGAGTTGCCTGCATGTTCTCAGAGCCAGGCAGGCAGGCAGGCAGCAAGCGGAGCCTTTCCTTTCCTTGCCACTGAAAAATGAGTTGCTCTGGGGTTTTAACATGACGCCAGGCCTCCTTAACCTGTTCTGGGGGTGCTGTGGAATACTGTTTGCAACTGTTGGGTCAGTTTAAAATCGTCTGAGGCCTCAAAAAGGGCTTTTTTCATGTCACTTCCTGCCACGACATCACTTCCGGCTTATGACGTCACTTCCGGTGGGCGGGTCCCGACACGTGCCAATCAAAAGTGAGTACCTGTTCTTAAATCATTTAGATGACACCACTGCCCAGAACCCTTACGGGAGGCGCCTTTCTTCTGAGGTGCTGGTCAACTACCGAAAGGTCGATCTCCTCAAACTCTTGCCAAGTAGTCTCTGCAACCGATCAGGCTGCCACTGGTCAGCCTGGGGCACTAAAACAGGCCAGGCCAGAAAGATCCAGGTAAGAGATTCAATTCCGCTGTCACCTCCCATTGCTGGTGGGGCAAATCTGAAAGCCTTGGGGCTGAGATGGGCTGGTGGGCCTTTGGCTCTGAACGTCGGAAGCCGAGCAAGACCTCAGTGCATCTAGGCCAGTCTTGTCCGCCACGACTTGCAGCTGCTCTCCGCAACTCCCGACAGGGATCTTTCTCAGCCCTCCCTGGAGACCCCAGAGATGAAACTGTCACCTTTGGCTTGAAAAGTACCCGCTTTCCCACTGAGCTACGGCCCCATTCCCACACAGAGCTGTGGCATTAATGGGGCTGAGAGACTTGCCTAAACAAATGGGCAGTGGTGGAAGAAGCGGGTTGACTGGGGGGGGGGGGGCTTAGCCCCAAACAGCAGGCTGCAGTGGGGTGTCCAGGGAGCAGTAGTGCATGGAGGGAGTCTGCTGGGATGACACCCCCCCCTACAGTGCTTGGGCATTTCCCGTGTTCTCTGCAGAGTGGGGCATGTAGTGCTTGTAGCTTAGCAGTGAGCACTGTGATGCTGGACTACCCGCGATCCCTCATCCCGGGCTTAAAAATGGAGCCCTTCTAGAAGGGGGGTGTAGCTTGCAGGTGATGCAATGACATGGGGAGTGACATTTCTGTGCATCACCGTGTCACCCAGTCCTGAGTGCCAGGAGGCCCTGGGACACAGCTGCAAATGGGCATTCTTGCCAAAATGTCTCTGGTTATCATGACTTCAGAAAAAGTTCAGAAAAAGTGTAAACAAGACCAAAGTCTCCATATCTTTTGGAGGTAATGAAGGAAGAGAGCAAATAACAAGTCCAGCTGTTGTCTGAAGAAAAGGCCCATATTTAAGAGGTTCCTTTTCACTGTCTTCTGCAATCACATGCCAGACTTCAAAACAGCATCCTACAATAAACCAGCGAGGCTTCCGGTATCAGCCACACGGAGACAAACTTCAAAAGGTGCAAGAAAAAAGTCATTTATTTACAGCAGCATTCTCGTTTGCTTAATGTATTTCCAGCGCGGTGCGCTCTTCATCAAAGGCAGCCAGGAAACATTTCAGAATGTGTAGCTCCACACAATGCCATGAAATTCAGAGCAAGGAAAATTATATTCAACCACATTGTGACATTAAACAAAATCAGGGACTTTTAAAGAACACGGATCCTGTCTAGATGGACATAAACAGATGCACAGTGTGTGCCTTGAACACAGACACAGACACAGACACAGACACAGACACAGACACAGACACACACACACACACACACACAGAGAGAGAGAGAGAGAGAGAGAGAGAGAGAGAGAATCAAAATATCCACTGGGTATCCTTTCACATATAAATGCCAGGATAGGGTTATACAAAAAAGTCCATGTTTTAAATTTCAGATGTGGTGCTGGATTCAGCGGTCTGAAGTGTTTTCTAGTTTGCCTCTGATGAAGAGGAGACTGCACTCAAAGTGCATTAGGGAAATTGGAGTGCTTCGGCAAATACATAATTTTCCAGCATCTTTGGAGTTTGTGTGGCCTGAGGAGTGCTGCTGTCGTCTTTCCGCGGCAGCCCTCATCTCCCTCTCACCTAGCCAATTTGCCAGTGTCCATGGTTACAGTCTGAACGGTGCAGTGATACAAAGCCCCACACCTGGTGACAACGTGCTTCCCCCTCCCCTTGCGGAGGGTATTTGCATGAAGAAACAAACCCTATTCCCCAGGAGAGACTATTCCTGTCACCTGGACTACCACGTGGCCAGTGGCCAAAACTGCAAGCTCCCAAATGGAGCCTGAACTCACCCAGTCCAGCTCCTCAGAACCATTTCATTGAGTGATGGTGGTGCATGTGCCAATCATGCTCCCAATTCTAGATCTGGCGGCAATCCACTTGCAGCCACATTGCAAAGGAGGCGGCCTGGGCAGCTGCAAATTCAGAAAGACTTTCAAGATCAGACAGCGAAAACGTCCAGGTGTCAACAGTAGTCATAGCAAAGCCCTCTTCAGCAGTGATGATAACACAACACTGCATTGGGGAACTTCAGCCTGGCGCACAGATGGGATGTGTCGAAGCTCCAGCAGTTGATCAGAGACACTCAGTCTTAAATTTCTGCCTCAGTGCCTTCTGCACATTTTGGATCTTCTCCGTGATCACCGTGTCGCTCAGATGCTCCCCGAACTTCTGCTTCAGCAACACCCGGATGATTTTGACACATCGCTCGTCCATCATGGGCTTTGCCTCCCGGAACGTGTTCCCTCGCCTCCCGGTGATGGAGTGGCTCTGGATGTAGTCGGAGGTGAAGAGCTTGTAGAGGAGGGTCTTGCAGGCAGTGCTGATCTTCTGGTCAAAGCGAATGGCCTCCTTGAGCTGCTCCCTGGTGTGCCCATTGAAGAGTTCGGGCGCCTCGCAGGGCTGGCGTGGGAGCTCTTGTTCCTTCAAGGAAGCGGCCTCCAGGAGCTGCACTTTCTGCTTCAAGGAGAGGACTTCTCGCTGGAGGCCAAGGACCATCCTCTCAAGATGCTCCATCTTCTCCTCCCTGGAAGAGGTCAACCAAGACACGGAAGGTGGAACTGAGCTTATGGCAACAGAAATCGACCTAATCTCTCTTGCTGGGCTGCACAAACTTATCAGATGCTGTAGCGGGCTTGGCCCAAGCGGAACAGGCACCCAAGTTGCCCCGCCCCTTTTGAGAGGGATACACACCAACAGTACCGTAGCTACAGGGAGTGGTGCAGTAAATATTGCAGGCGCTGCAATGCATCACATAAGCAGCCCCTTCTCGTCGTCAGAGCCAATCTGGGTGGCGATGGCAATAACATTTCTAAGAGCAAAGTGAATCAGAAAGGGAACATTCTATTTCCAACCTTGACACAAGCAAAACAACCACACAGCCCTCTCCTTTCCAACATCCCATCTGCCCATATTTTGAATATGGTGCTCTAGGTGCTTTGCGACCCACATGAAATTGGCTCACAACAACCCACTGGTGTGTCCTGACCCGCAGTTTGGGAACCACTGCCCTAGAGAAGATTTTCCTGCTTCTGGCCGAGAGTTGGACCAGAGGGCCTTGAATGCCCTTCTCACAGTCCAGTCCCACCCCCTGCCACTCCAAAGCAGCTGCAAGAAGCCAGTGTGGCATTGAACACCAACTGGAAGAGAAAAGATTAAGCAAATGCCTTTCATGCATCTTTCTACCACACTCCTCCCCATTGTTGCTACTTGTCCTGGGGGGGGACGACTCCCAGAAGCACCTATAGAATTGCACAGCTTGATAATATCATGGCATCGGTAAATGTACGTATGAAGGAGGGGGGATCTCAACTGTAGGGTGCCATTTTTGTTATGTAAGAACATAAGAACATAAGAAGAGCCCTGCTGGATCAGGCCAAAGGCCCATCTAGTCCAGCTTCCTGTATCTCACAGCGGCCCACCAGGTGCCCCAGGGAGGCATGAGACACAAGACGCTTGCATCTTGTTGCCACTCCCTTGCACCACCGGGTAGTAGTAGCCTACTACTAATGTGCACCACTCTGAAGTAGCCTACTACTAATGTAAGGAGGTTGCACAATCCATCATGGCCTATAGCCCACGATGGACTTTTCCTCCAGAAATCCGTCCAAACCCCTCTTAAAGGCATCTAGACCAGATGCCATCACCACCTCCTGTGGCAAAGAGTTCCACAGACTAACCACCCGCTGGGTAAAAATGTACTTCCTTTTATCTGTTTTAACTCTCCCAACCCTCAGTTTTAGCATAGTCCCACCCTGATAGAAAGTACGACTATTGTATACTGGGGAGAGTACAAACAATTTTGTCTGGGCAGAGACACGCATTGTGAAATACGATTCTGAAATAGTTAGATATTCAGCCACCACCAATGTACGTCCATGAACAAGGGAGGAAAATTCCAGATAGAGTCCTTCCGATGGACTCATGAGCTTGAAAATTGCTATGAAATTTCCAGGCATGTCTAATCTAAATCCCATTATGTTCCCGCAACCTGCTGGAAATGCAATTAGGAGCAGATGGTCCTCTCTCTCTCACGAATTACCTTTCTATTTCACAACTGCCAAAGGCTTTCCGAACAACTTCAAACTCATCTGTTTCCGGGGAATTGGTAGCCTTTGACTCTTCACAGCTAGAGAAAAAAACCATCGTGGAAGAAAGATGTTCCGTTTTTCTTTTTTAATGTTGCCTAATCTAAAGAAGGTTAGACAACATTTCTGTGAAGGACGGCACAGTTTAATTAGGGTTTCAGAAAAGAAAAGAAAAGAAAAGAAAAGAAAAGAAAAGAAAAAAGTATCACAGGTAGAGTAAAAGGCAATTTGTTGTTTTGGCGTATATTACCTGTTTACACAGGTGCGTTTCTGACAGTGTGCTAGAAGATAATCTGATTTCCTCCTGGCTGCTGTGGTCACGTAATCTATGAACGAGGATAAGCACAGGCTCTGTCAGATCAGACATGGCAAGGAAGCCTCTGTGTATTTTCAACAGTGTACTAAAACGTGAAGTACATTTACCACTTCCTCGCCTTACAGTAACCCATCTCCTAAGCAATCAACATCATTGATTTATCTCCTAAGCAATCAGCTGCAATAAACGGATACATTCTACAGTATGTGACATTTGGATTAAATAGGGAGTGAAAACCCAACTTGCGGCACCGTCGAACAGAGATCGGCATCCTTTTTGGGGAAAGTGGCCGGATGCTTGGTGAGGATGTCATCCGGACACTGCCACACGCCCAGGCTGCTCAGCTCCCAGAAGCCGGCTTTAAGCCAACGTGACCAAAGTCGTCACATGGGGCCCCGCACTTCAGGGGGCCCCGCGCTAGCAGGGTGAGCATATTGCCTGTGGCTGCAGCTGGGATCTCGATGTGCTGTAAGTCAGTGGGGCGAGCAGAGCAGCTTGACCGTGGTCTCTCCCACCTGCCTCTGAACAGCCCAAGATGGGCCACCTGGAAGCCGTTGGTGGTGATGTGATGCTATCACCACCAACTCCTTCCACATGCCATGCTTTGCATGTGGCATGAACAGAGCTCTTCTTGGTGAATGGGGGTCCCCGCAGGGAGGGTTGGGGCCCCCGCAGAAATGCCCCACATTGGGTCCCACTGCTGCTAGAGCCGGCCCTGCTGCACAGAGCTTGTCTTGCGAGGCAAAGCCTCCCACCCACTTTGCAGCATGCTGGACCAGGAACGGCAGAGCCCCCTGCCCAGGCTCGCAATGTCCCGGGGCTGCTACCTGCAATCCACAAGAGGGACCCCCACGTTGGCTGCCATGCACACCACCTGCGCACGCAGACTTTCTCATTCGTTTCAAGGGAAGGAGAAAAGCTGGGTGTGCTTTCTCCACCGGAGGGAGCAACACCTCCCTTGGGTGAGGGAGCTGTGTGTGCAAATCAGGGCACAGGGATCTCAGCGTATGCATCAGCACCGTGTTTCTCAAGCTGTTGGTCTTGAACCTGCTAGGCAGGTGGCGAGCAGTGGTGTCATTCAAATGATTTAGGAACAGGAACTCACTTTTGATTGGCACTTGTCGGGAACCCAGAACCAGCCACGGAGCCCGTTAGGATCCAGAACGCCCATTCTGGTCCGTTCCCCATGAATGACATCACTGCCTTTAACCCTCTGAGTGCCGGCCAACCAAGAAGAAAAGCTCTTTGCAGAGGAATTGGGAGAGGGGAGGAGGCAGAGTGAAGTGGGCGGAGTCAGCCCTATTTTTAACTAGCGGAACTGAGTTCCCCCGCGTTCCCCCTGCATGACATCACTGGTCGTGAGCCCATTTCAGGTGGGTCCCCATTCATTTCAATACGAATTTTACTGTTCATACATTCGATGTGATGTGACCAGGGCATGTGGCTGCATTTGGGGAGATGTTAACAGATCTGTACTTACAACAGGCTTCTGCATATATGCTTTTCACAATGACAGTCAATGGGGCTGACTCCTGGGTAGTGTGGCTGGGACTGCAGCCTTTGGGATGTCCGGGGGATTTTTTTTAAAACAGATCAGCGACTGCTTGGGAGGGTTAGGAAGGTTCTTGTAAGTATTCCTTGTAAGTATTTTTTAAAACTTATATTTATTGTAAAATTTAGTTTAGATACTTAAGGGCGCAATCCTAGCTGGTGCTGGAACAGGCCTGCCGGTGGGCCTGAGCTGTATCCAGTGCAAGTCAGGAGGCTGCTGCAGCCCCCCCCCCCCGGGCAAGGGCACGTTTGTGCCCTTGCACCAGGGAAGGTTCCAGCCTCCCCTATGAATTCCTCAGATCTGCACCTGCTGTATAGCAGGCACAACTCTGAGGACATTGTGCAGCCCAAATCAGGCCACAGCACAGCCACACTCATCGGTCCGCCCAACCCCCGCTTATTTTCACCCTCCCACCCGTCCTCCCTCTTCCCAGAACCACCCTTGCATCGGCCGGGTTCAGCTGGCACAAAGGCGGCTCTCCGCCAGTGCTCTCGGGCTGATGCTATCGCTACTCACCCCCTAGCACGGGGGTGCCGGTCGACGCCCCCCACGTCGGCGCTAGTGATGTAGCACCGATGCTGCATCAGCACTGTGTCCCATATAGGATCGCGCCCTAATTTGATTTTGTCAAATGTGGGGGTGTTAAAAAAAAAAGTCCTGATTGATGATGTCACTTATGGCCATGACATCACTTCCAGGTTAATGACATCATTTCTAATCGGCCCTAAGATATTGTCAATCTAAAAGTGTTTTCTGGTGCTAAAAGGCTTGAGAACTACCGAATTGGCCATTCAGCAATGGAGAAGGCTCACACAGGGGCTGCCTGAAGGTGTCACCCTATGTCTGGTCTGGAGACCTGTGTGCATTGGTCCTTCGCTTTACCTCTGCCTGCTGAGCTTGTCCTTGTGGCACCTCTTTGGGATGTTCCAGAAGCAGGTACTATCGGGAAAGAAGGTGATCCTTGACAGGGAGTTGAAGAGGGAGGAGCCACTGACTCAGAGGAGCGAGACATCATCAGGATGCTAAGAGTACATCGCTCTCTTCCGTCAGAAGGTGTTGTGGGACCAGCCTCTGCGTCCTCCACAAGGGCCTTGAAGGCTTGGTCACTCTGGTATTTCCTGAAGCCGTTCCCGGGATTCCATCTGGGAAGAGACTTCCTGGACCTCTTTGGCTGCGGGACCCCCAAATTCTGCCCTGTTGGCGGCCCTTCTGAAATCAAGAAAGACGTGCGGACTTTGGGTTGCAGGACAAGATGGCCTCATTTAACGTGGTGAGAAGGTTTGAAGTCTGTGCTTCATGGACCTTTTCTTGCTGTCGTCCTAACAGCCCCATAAAGCAAGTCTGAACTATTGCAAATGTGGGGCTACGGACGAGAGCGAGAGTGCCTTTTCCGAGGCCACGGTTGTGCGTTCGGGATGGGGCAAGGTACAACAACCTGGAATGCGAGGGCCCAAACCAACCTGTGCCTGACACACACTCATGAAGCACACACAGCCCAACGTTGAGTGTTCCCCTTGTGGGAGGGCTGCTGTTGCTCTTGGCTGGATTGGCATTGGTGGCAGGAAACATGCGCAGGGCAGTGTGTACAAGAGGGGCTGGGAAGGAGCATGCCCTGGAGCATGCCCTCATTATACCAAGATAAGGATTATTAGCAGTGATGGCACAACCTGCCAGGTGTTTCCAAGCCAATTCAAGGCCATTCACAGGAGAGCTTTGTTAGGCTGTGAAGCTGTAATAGGCTTAAAGAGACCAGACTAAGGAATTTTGTAGCTTGGGAAATACTGACAGAAGAGCAGCTAGTTAAGGCCACACACCACAGCTGTATGCTGTAAGTACGTGCCGCAAGGCACACTCACCTGAAGTGAGTTACCACTGTGATGGATATAAGCAGCATCCAGAAGCTTCTCTCCAGACAGTGTGTTTCTAGCTAGTGTGTGAGAGTTAGTGTATCTGCCTGACAGTATCTGCTGTGTTCTGTGACCAGTGAGTTGCATTATACTGTGGACTTGGAATATGTATTAAGAAGTCCTGTGGAACTACTTGTTACTGCCTGAAACATCTGATTGCCTACTGTGTTTGGACCTGGATTGTATTGCTGACAACTCAACCTGCCTAATCCCTTGTAACCTATTACCAATACAAGTCTTAACTAAGGTAGCACGCCTTTTTGCCTTCTTTGCTTGGATTTATGTGGTTGCTGATGTTCATGGGCGCTTGCTTCACTCTGCTGGCTTTCATTAAGTTTGGTTAGCCATAATAAGCTTGCCCATACCCAAGGAAATGCGCAGCTACGACAATGTCACCACATCATCAGGCAAAAATGCAACTCTGCACTCCCAGTTTTGACAGCAGCGTTTTGTCTTGCACTAAGTGCAGTTCTACCCAAACAGAAAGAAGGGAATGAAGAAGGAATGAATCTCCCCCCTACTAGAAGGTCGACCCCAGACTCAAGGAAAAGTGGAGGGGGGGTTATTTTACATACACGGTTTAATCTGTTTCGACCTGCATGTACAATGGATCGTGATGACATCCTGCAGAAGAATTTAGCAGGGGGTAAAAACCCACAGCTTTTGCCCAGGGAAATGCCCCAGCTTTTTTCCAGGGAAATGCCCCTAGGAGTCAACTTGGACCAGTGCAGCAATATCAAGTTGATTCGTGACAGCAGTTTAGGCCTTGAGCATTGGGAGAGGTAAAACAGATAAAAGGAAATACTTTTTTACCCAGCAGGTAATAAAGCTATGGCACTCCTTGCCACAGGAGGTGGTGATGGCATCTGGCCTAGATGCCTTTAAAAGGGGACTGGACAGATTTCTGGAGGAAAAGTCCATCGTGGGCTTTAGGCCATGATGGGTTGGGTAACCTCCTTACGTAAATAGTAGGCTACTTCAGAATGCCAGATGCAGGGGAGTGGCAACAGGATGCAAACATCTTGTTGTCTACTGAGCTCCCTGAGGCATCTGGTGGGCCACTGTGAAATACAGGAAGCTGGACTAGATGGGTCTTGGCCTGATCCAGTGGGGCTGTTCCTATGTTCTTATGTTGTTATGCCTTAGAAGGGGGATAGGATATGGCATGCGCACGTACTACTGATCCCACCCCCTCCTGGGCCCAATCTGACCACCCCCACTGTTGCCACCCTCCTCCACCCCATTCCCCCTACCCACCCTCCCCCTACCCTGCCCCTAAGCCGGTGTTTCTCCAGCTGCCGGATCTGGCCTTCCCACATGTGCTGCTGCAAAGTGCTTTGGTTGCCAGACACAAACTGGGACAGAGTGCCTGTACCTTTAACCATTGTGTAGAAGAGGGCATTTGGGCAGGTGCAGCTTTTGAAACCCTTCCATGTTTCAAAACCACTGCATAGGTTAAAGGTACAGGCACTCTGTCCCAGTTTGTATCTGGTAACCCTAGCTTTAGGGTGCTTTGTGATGGTGCTCAGACCTGGCATGCTGGCGAAGTGCACACTGCACTGAGGGATCCCGTGGATAGGATTGGGCCACTACACTTCCAGGGGGGTGCCTGACCCTAATATTCTCTGCCACACCCCCAAATGGTGTAGAACTTACCCAACATCTCTAGGAGCTCTCTGTCTTCCTGCTGCTTTTCCTCCAAGATAAATTTATGCTCTGTTGGAAGAAAAACATTTTAAGTATTCATTTTCTCTTAGACCCTGGAGGCTGCAGAACTACAATGTACGAGCAGCTGATATTGAAATGTTGCTAAAGTGAATCAGCAGACCATTCATACAACACTTTCGAGTTTAGAGCAGTGGTTCCCAAACTGTGGGCCAGGACTCACCAGTGAATTGTGAACCAATTTCAGGTGGATCGCAAAGCACCTAGAACAGCCATCATTGAAAATATAGGAAGACGGGATGCTGGAATGGGGAGCTGGGTGGTTGTTTTGTTTGTGTGAAGGTTATAAATGGACTTTCAGTGGGTCCCAGACAGATTGTCATTCTAAAAGGTGGGTCCCAGTGCTAAAACGTTTGCAAACCCCTGGTTTAGAATTTCAAAGCGTTGCAGAATTTCAAGGTAAATTTGGAGGTTCCTCTTTAAGGAGAACATCTGAGAGATTTCTGACTATTCAGACATGGAATAGAAACATTCTCATGGCAGCTATTGAGAAACCATCCCAATTAAAACCCAATTAGAAATGCAATTGTAGCTTCTGTAGATGCATGGATTTTACTCGGCAGTACTTACCACTTATTCCTTCCACGATGCCCCAGTACAAGCCACTGAAGCCTGGGCATCGGGCCAAAACCTGCTCACCCACGGCATACTAGTGGAAGGGCTTCCGTGGCTCCTTGATGTTTTCAGGGTTGATCACACGGCTTCCATCTGGCCAGCTAATGAGAACGTAAACTTTGGCAGCCATCAGCAATTGGGACACTAAAGAAAAGAAGGCAGAAGCAGCAGCATTCAGGAAAGAGAATTCACCATGAAGGCAAGTCACCCAGAACTAGAGGTGTGGGTTTTTGGTAATATTTTTTCCCAAAATTTCTTGATTAAAATAGCAAACTGCGGTGTTATGTGTTTTTATTCTACATTCTCAGTCCAAGTCCTCATTTTTATTAATTTTAAATGCTTTAAAAGTGTACTAGGTGGATGATTCAGAGAGCAATCCTAACCTGGCATTAGGATGGCACAGTTAGGTCAGCAAAGTTTGGCCACCACAAGGACCACCGCAAAGTATGTTTGGACCACTCTCACGAGTCAGAGAGGCCAGCATACAGACGTGCGCCATCCTCCCTGACTCCAAGGATGGTCCAAACGTGCTTTACAGTAGACCTTGTGCCGGCCAAACTTTGCTGGCCTAACTTTACTGGCCTAATTCCAGGTTAGGATTGCGCCCACAGGTGATATAGTGTCAGCAGATGCAGCCTCAGTATTATTTCTAATTGGAAAAGTAGTCTATTTAAATTTCTGGAAAATATCTTACCAAAATACCAAAATGCTGTGTTTTGTGTTTTTATTCAGATGTTTTAACCGCCAAAAGGTGGTTGTTAATGTCCAAAAAGTGGTTTTCAACAACAACAAAACATCCTACCCATAACATTCTTTGGGCAGCTCTAGACACTGTGCATATGGCTGGCACTTGCTTACACACATTCACACGTGCATTCACACCTGCACGCCCCCCTTCTATTAGGGCTGCCAGATTGCCAACTCTGAGATTGCTTTTGACTTCAGTGTGGTGTACTCAGGTCACTGTGATCTGCATGTGAATGGGGCTTCATGAGACACATGATATTTGCGCAACTATCCATCTGCCCACACACCACCTTCACACATTGGATGTCTGTGTAAATGGATTGTATGCATGTACACCTCTACATGTGTATGCACAATCTTTCCTTTGTTCCTCCTCCTGATTTTGGCAGAGACGACTCACTAGTTATCGTAATAAAAAAATATTTTATTATCATAATAAAATATCATATCATATCATAATAAAAAAATATTTGGAGTGTTTCACACATATGACTTCAGTTCAATATAACAAGCACTGCCGACCCCTTCAAATAAAACCTTTTAATTCTAGCCTCAATATTTTGAGAAATGTTTCTAATATGGAGATTTTCAGTTTAGCATATGTTCCCTGTTTGCAGATTAATGCTCTTGTATGTATTTCATCTGCACAATTGGTGGTAGAGCCTTCTGCACTTTTGATAGAGACAAGAAAAATTCCCTACTGGGATTCTACCCTGCAAACAAATAGCTTTTCATCCCTGCATTAATGCACCCGTGCATCTGCTTCATATAAATTTCAAAAAGAGCTCCCAACCTTCAAGCAAACTGTGAAGGCAAATAGTTTAAAGATATTGCACTTGTTAATATTATAAAGACTCACAGCCCAATCCTATGGAGGATTGGGCAGCCAGGCGCAGCATACTACCATAGTGTAGTGGTTCCCAAACTGTGGGTCGGGACTCACCAGTGAGTCACAAGCCAATTTCAAGTGGGCCATGAAGCACTTAGAGTAGCCAATAGGGAAAATATGGGAAGATGGGACACTGCAAAGGGGTAGGGCTGTGTGGTTATTTTGCTTGTGTCAAGGTTGTAAATAGGCTTTTCGCCCCTTTCTGGTTCACTTTGCTATTGGAAAATGGCTGAGAAATAACGCAACTGATTGCTGCAATCTCAGGAGAGCAGCAGGCTCTGGCGTCACAATGATGGCACTTTTGGCCATGACATGACTTCTTCTGGTCCTGGACAGACTGTTTTTTTCTAAAAAGTGGGTTAAAAAGTGGTCCTGGTGCTAAAAAGTTTGAAAACCACTGCCATAGCTGAAATGACTTCTGCTCTTGTAAAATGGCTACTGGTGTCATGCACAGTGCGCCATCAGCAGCTATTCTGCAGGTGCTGCCATAGGAGGGGGTAGCACCACAGCTCTGCCGCCAGACCACTCCGCCGGACTTGGTAAGTCGGCGGAGGTCAGGGAGGAGGAGGCCTGGGGGGGGGTGAAACAGCAGGGAAGGAGAAGCAGGGTGGGGAGGAGGCAGGAGGGAGTGGATCTTGTGGCAATGGTGCACACAGGATCTTGTCCCCCCCCCCATTTTCAGGATATGACTGCTGCCACAAAAAGTATGGCATGTGCCACAGTACCCTTTCTCTGAAAGGGAAGTCAAGCCCTCCCTCTCCCTCTGCATGGAAGCAAATACCCAGGCCATCCCTAGGCCATGGTTAGTGACCATTCCTCTTCCTGGCCCCTTTCCTAGCCAATGGATCCTTGGTGACGCTAGCAGCAACTCCTTCAGCCTAAAGCTGCGGCTGTTCAATGCCAGGGCAGTTAGCAATGCGACCGCTGTGATCCACAGTGAATTCTGGGTGATAGTGCTGCTCTGGCATGCAGCCAGTGATGTCATGCAGGGGGTACGCGGGGGTACGCGAGTACCGGTTTCTAGGATTACAGCTGGCCCTGCCCATTCGCCCGCCCACTCGTCGACTCCGCCCTCTGCAACGTTTGAATTTCCTGCATGTTTGAGTTGCCTGCATGTTCTCAGAGCCAGGCAGGCAGGCAGGCAGCGAGCGGAGCCTTGCCTTGCCTTGCCACTGAAAAATGAGTTGCTCTGGGGTTTTAACATGATGCCAGGCCTCCTTACCATGTTCTGGGGGTGCTGTGGAATACTGTTGCAACTGTTGGGTCAGTTTAAAATCATCTGAGGCCTCAAAAAGGGCTTTTTTTCATGTCACTTCCTGCCACTACATCACTTCTGGCTTATGACGTCACTTCCGGTGGGCGGGTCCCGACATGTGCCAATCAAAAGTGAGTACCTGTTCTTAAATCATTTAGATGACACCAGTGCATGCAGCACAGAGAATTGGTGGGGAGAGGCAGGTCTCTCCTGGCTTTGTCCTCCTGCCATGGTGGCAGGGCCAAGCAGGCGGCATCCTAACAGTCCTTGCGCGTCTGTCCTTCTGGCCAGGTGTGTTTGGGATGATGATACAACAATGAGGAATTCTCTCTCCCACAAATCAAGAGTGCAATCCAAACCTGGAGTTAGGCTGGCAAAGTTTGGCCAGCACAAGGGGCAATGTAAAGTACATTTGGACCACTCTCAGAGTCAGGGAGGCCGGCACACAGACGTGCGCTATCCTCCCTGACTCCGAGAGTGGTCCAAATGCACTTTACAGTGGCCCTGCGCCAGCCAAATTTTGCTGGCCGAACTTGTGCTAGCCAAACTCCAGGTTAGGATTGTGCTCCAATTCACAAAGAGGGAAGGTCAGATTTAGCCGCATACCTTCACCTCCAGGATTTGCCTACCTGTCCTAATCAGAAATCAGTCCCAAAAGACGCCAGGAAATAGGAAAGCACCTTTCACACCTGCCAAAGGTGTTTTGGCAGTGCCTATCCTGGGCACCTTCCTTGCATCCATCCTTCATTGTCAACTTGATAGCAGGGAGAAGAACCCTGTTGCATACCACGCTAGGCACTGCGCCTGCTCTAGATCTAGAGATCTGAGCAGGCACACGGGAAGGCTTGCAACCAAAGGGGTTGAGAATGTGTTGGGATCGTTCAGTTGACTGGCTGAAGACCCAGGGGACTTCCAGAGTCACATGCTGTCTGGGGGGGTCTAATCCAGAGACATCCTTTCATTCTCAAGCCCAGGTCGCAGAGACATTTCTACCAGCTCCAGAGAAACATGCATGGTAAACAAGATCCTGGCCATCCAGGGTTAAATTGGCTTACAGACTTGTTCATAGACCGCGTGCAGAATCCCCTGAGAAATGTTTGCAGGTCTGCTGGACAGCACAGTAAATCTGAGATAGGCTAGGTCTACCAGTGGGATGGAGCCTTAGGCTAGGTCTAGCCCAACGTTGGAACCTCTGTATTCAGAAGCCTACAGTTTATATTAGGACAGCCATGTGACAATGCAGACGAGATGTGTGGGGAACACCCCACCCACCCTGACCCCTTGAGAAATGTCATTACTGTAATGGAAACATTTTTCTTCCTTTAGGTGGCTTGCCCAAAGGAAACTCTCACAGGTTGGCAACATAAACGGCAGCACAATTTTGGGAAAGGGCAGCCCTTCGAAACCACAGACAGATCCCCCCCCCGCCCCACGATACTTGGGGACAGACAAAGTGTGGGTGGGCTTCAGCTCGAGTACCCTTCATTCCAGAGAGTAAGGGCCCAATCCGATCCAACTGCCCAGTGCCGCAAAGAATGCTCCGAGGAAAGGGAACAAATGATCCCGTAACTGGAGGGGGCCTCCGTGACTTTCCCCCCTACTGCAGGATGCCGCGCAGGCCCCATTGGCATGGTTGCGCCGGCACTGGAAAACTGGGTAGGATTGGGCCCTAAGCTCTATTGCAAACAGCGGGACGAGTCGAGGGAACCCTCCTCACTGGTGTCAGGTGACTTTGACTCCCAGTCCCACCTGCCGGCCTTCCCCCAGGTTTTGCTCTCCGAGCAACGATGAAGCAACCACATCATGCGCCTACCACTGAGAGAGGGTGTGGGAAGGGGAGAAAGGGAAAAAGGAGAGCATGTCCCGCTATCAACAGAGAAAGTATCAAGTACAGAGTCCTTGCCTGCTTTGCTCTGGAGTCTTCTTGCAAAATGTCTCCTTGTCTCAGCAGAATGCAGCTGCTGGCTGTAGAAAGGAAGGATTTCTTTGCATGTCTTTTGCCGTCTTTCTCCACCACCACAGTTCCTTGATGGGCTTCCTTTTGTGTGCCAGGACCACCCTTAAGCCCACTGCCCCTTTCCCAGCTCCCCTCCCCACAGCTGCCAAGCCCACTCGCCCCTTGGCTTGTTCCCCTCTGTGCCTGTGTCAAAATAACTTCCTTATGGGAAGGGACAACAACAGACACCTACGTAGAGCAAGGAACAAAAAAATTCGGCGGCGAAGGGGCCTGCCTGCCTGCCTCCCACCCTCCACCTCCTCCTCCTCGCAGAGCATGAATAAACCCTGCATTTCCATGAGTTATTCATGAATAATGCATAGGGAAAAATGCATGATTAATTCAGGTTCATGAATTATTCAAGAATAATTCTCGAACATTCCTGGTTAATTCATGCTTGCTGGGGGGGGGGGAGGTGGAGAGCCATGGAGCCCGATTGCTGGAGGAGGGAGGGAGGCATGCACCCCATCACGGGCCTGCTGTGGTCACTGTTACCCCAAAATGCTCTGTGGGCCCTCCAGAAACAAGGAAGTGTAAGAGGAGCATGCAATTGAAAAACCTCCTGCACATCCTTGGCTCCTTTGGAAGAGGAGAATCTCACAGGTACCCGAGAAGATCAGAAATAAGACTGGCATGGTGCTGAAACCACTTTCAGCTTCTGGTAAACAGCAGTGACAAGACACCTGACCCCTTCTGGTTTATTTGGTCCTCCCTGCAGAATATCTGCAGTTCTGTTTACACTGTTTTTTTTCCCTCTGGCTCTCAGTTCATTTTCCTCGTCCTGAGTGACATCATCTTGCTGTCCCCAGATCCGATTGGCAGCAGCAGAGATGGAGGCGGAGCCATTGCTCAGCTTTGGCACGCTTGCTTGGCTTCCAGAAGCTCCCAGTTTCAGTTCCTGCCAACGTCTCCAGGCCAGGTTGGGAACAGAGCCGTAGCATGCTCTGACGGCACCTGGGGTGGGGCGATGTTGTGACGTGTCACTGTGTCCCTAGCGCCACCATCCTGCCCCTTGTGCCACCCCACCCCACCCCCAGTGTCCAGAGTTGCTCCATTTTGAAGGATTCCGAACACAAGGGGCGGGTGGGCGACTCACAGTGGCAACCCCGGCGCCCCTCCACAAAAGGCGCCCTGGGCATCCGCCACGTGTTGCCACATAGACAGTCTGCCTCTGGTTGGGATAGATGCCCAACTGAAACCCTAGTGCAGTGATGGTGAACCTATGACATGACACAATATTTGGGGTGACACACCAGCATTCACCAACACCTGACAAAAACTGAGTTTATTTAACTCATTTTTCATTTTTGCAATTATTTGACATTTCTTTATGTAATACGTAAAGGAAGGGGAGGATTGGACACATGATTGGACTGTATTTCTTCTTTAAATAAATGACTATAAAGAATCTTCTCTTCTGTTTGGGAGCAGGGGTTGACACACCAGCAGACTCAAGTTAAGCATTTTCCAAAGTTTTGACACGCCGAGCCCAAAAGGTTAATCATCACTGCCCTAGTGAGATGCTGCAAGCAAGAGTCAGCCCTGCATTTGGTGGATCGAGGATCTGAAACCCATGACAGATGCCCCAGTGCCACAGAGTCACTCACTGCAGCTACACAGTCAGAATGCAATTCAAGCCAGAATCTTTTCAGTTCTTGAGGAGCCCCATAATTGCATCTTCGCATGAGGCCCCCACTTTCCTCTCTCCTCCACTGGAAGACACGGTTCACCAAAACGGATGTACTGTAGCCCCTTCCAGGTACAAGGATTGGGGCAATTGCCCTGCTCTCCTCCTCTCACAAATGGAATGTTGGGGTTGTTGTTTATTTGGAGTGTTTATAGCAGAGTTGGGGGCTTGTGGACCCATTCAGCGCTTGCCTAGCGCGACCGGAGCGGAGGAACGAAGCGATCGCTACATTTCAATAACAAAGTCTTTTATTGGTTACAGTAGCGATAGTTAGAAAGTGAGAAGTTCTATTTGCCGGTCAGCGAAAGCCGGCGAAGGCTTGCCGCGTACAAGCGGCTTTTCAACGCATGTTGTTACATTCTCAGTTACAGTCTCAGTCTCAGTCTCAGTGCGCACACAGTAAAAAATATAAGTTATATAGGAACAAAGGGGTGTAGCCAGAGCATATCTGGTAGGTGGATACCTGAAGACCCTTGTGCCCCATGTTAACCAATGGGGTGACCCTTTGAACATCATGATCTCATGAGAAAGTGGATGTTTGCTAGCCAGCGCTTCCCGTGAGAAACATTGCCTGCTTAGGTTACACTATCTAAAGGGAGTTCAGCTACTGTGTAGCAGGTTGCACTAACAAGCTGGGAAGCTGACCACCTCAAGGACACGCAGGTGCTCTATCTGATCTGGAGACGGAGAGACGGAATGCCAGTTTCCACCAGTTCTGGAGTGTGTGGTGTGAAACTGCAACAGGGGTAGCATCCCAAGGACTTTGTCATTTGAAGCAACTGTTATCCCTAAAACTGCAAACACTTATGCCAGCCATGAAGATATAGTGAATTAACGGCACCCTTTCAGAGCAATTTGCCCTTCACATCCTTTTTGTTGTGATCAGTGGTTCTCAAACTGTGGGTCAGGACCCACTTGGTGAGTCGTGACCTGAGGTCAGGTGGGTCACAGAAAGCTGGGAGCAGCCATCTTGGAAACTGCAAACCTTATTCTTGCTATACTCCTTTTGTGAGTGTTATTAGTTTGACTTTTCAAGTGAGGGTTTTTTTTAAATTTAGTTTTTAGTTCAGTGCTTTTACATCATATTTTGACCTAATCTTGCTTTCTGTCCGAGACTGGCTGTGCCTTCATGGCTTACTTTCATAGTTGTGCTACTAAGAATGCCAGTTTGCATCCCAGAAGTGTCATTTGATTAGATCACAATTATAGCACTTCCTGCTTGATGATGTCACTTCTGTCCATGACATCATTTCTGGTGGGTCCCTACACAAGTGTCATGTAGTTTGCGATGCAAAATGTTTGCGAACCACTGCATTAGATCATTTTAGCCATTCATTCGTGTTGAATGGATATGGGGTGGGGTAGGGATGGGGTTCTGGGGATGGGGTTCTGCCCCTGGCCTATCCAGTGTAGTAGAACATTAGCAGGAAACCCCTGAACGCATGACTCTCTCAGGGCTGGCCTTAGGAACTGCAGCGTTCAATTGGAAACAGGAGCCAAGGTCTGTAGAATCCTAGAGGCATACATACAATTTTATTATAGACTTTATATGTGTATGGTAGAAGAGAAAGCAATCCAAACGTGCACTTCAAAGTGCATGTAGCTTCATGGACCAAGTGGATCCAAGCACATTTTCATGTACAGTTGCATACAATACCAGATTACCCTGATGCAGGACCACCTTAAGTGTGGGGCCAGGCTGAGAGAAATTTTCCAATTGGTTTAAAGCCAGCCCTGGGCTCTTGCACATTGAATGTGCATAGATCTTGAGGTAGAGACTGCAACCAGGATGCCACATTTGCATGTATGCTTCTTCTACACAAATAATACCCTTCAAAGGGCTTGGGAAGATTCTTGCTGCAGGCCTCTGTTAACAGCCACACCAGGGATCAGAACGTAGCCTTGTAATGGGCAGCCCCAGCCAATACTGCGCTGGAACAGGCAGGCGCGAAGGCCTGTCCTGTATCCGGCACAGTGCAGGAGGCAGCTGGAGGCTGCCTCAGGGTAAGGGGATATTTCCCCCTTAGCCTGGCTTACGCCCCAGCAGCCCCAGTAGGGCCACTTGGAGCTGTGCCAACAAAATCGCTGATGCAACTCTGAGTGGCCTGTGCACAACCGACAGAGCCAGGGGTTAGGATCCGGCCTAAATGCCAGATCCCCCCCGCCTTCCTCTCTCTGTGCAGCCTCCCCTCTCTCCCCCCGCTCCCCAAAACACCTCCCTCTCCCCCTCCCCAACCCCTTGCAGCAGCCAGACTTGGCCAGCACAAGCCCCACTTTCCAGGCGGGCGCGGAAGCAGGATCTGGCCTCCATGGGCCTGCGCGACTACCTGCGCCGGCCCAGATGCCCCCCAGAGTGGTGCAGACGTGCCATACAGCACATTTGCAACACTCTTAGGCCAGCACAGGAGACATGCGCCAATCTAAGTGTCCCAGGATTGCTCCCTGAATCAGTCGGATTCCCTTCACCTGCGTGCTGCCTGAATTCAACAGACAATGACAGAAACAAACAAAAACCCCAAACAAGACCCCAAGTCAACTCTTACTCATATGTGTGCGGTTGTGTTCAGTGGTGTCATCTACTCACCAGTAGACGGTACGCTGGGCAGGACTTAGCGTGATCGACAGCCCGTCCACTCACTTCCGCTTTCTTTGCGCTCCCCGCGCGGCTTTCCCTCGCCTCGGAGGGGGCGCCTACTCGCCCAGGCACCCAGTGCACCCCCCACCCATCCCCCCTGGCAAGCAGGCGCTCCCTCCGAGGTGAGGGAAAGCCGTGCGGGGAGCGCGAAGAAAGCGGAAGTGAGTGGACGGGCTGTCGATCATGCTAAGTCCCGCCCAGCGTACCATCTACTGGTGAGTAGATGACACCACTGGTTGTGTTGCCTTTTTTTTAACAGATTATACTCAGAGAAGGAGGCCACATCAAACCTGGGATGAGGCTCATCTCACCAGAAACGCGGCTTCAGAAACTGGACTATTGGCCCAATGCAGCAACACTGTGGTGCCCATGAATATTTCCATAAATAAATAGAAAACATGCTCAGGAAGATAATCTCCCTGGGCTGCTTCAGGCCGAAGTGTCCAACAGAGCAGTTGCGTGCCAATTCATTTGGTCCGTGGCCTGGCCTTTGGCAAAGCAAGTCGGCCATCTGTTGCCCAGTTAATGAATTCTGAGGAGCACGAGGGCAGGAAAGGCTTCAAGCCGCCTCAGTGCCACGAGTCCCTTGGACACTGCAAATCCATGCTCAAGGAAGCTTCACAAATATGTGGTTGTTGGGGCTGAGATTCCACCACACTGCGCCTGATCTGGCAATCCTGTAAAGTGGAAAGCACGAAGGGAGAGCAGCTTTTCTGCGTTTGAAATAGAATGAAACTTCTAATATGCAGCTCCTAAATACTTCTGGAATAAGGAGGAAGAGATTGAGGACGCACTCCTAACCTGGAGTCAGGCTGGCACATTTAGGCCAGCAAAGTTTGGCCGGCACAAGGGCCCCCTTAAAGTGCATTTGGACCACTCTCTGAGTCAGGGAGGATGGCGCACGTCTGTGTGCTGGCCTCTCTGACTCCGAGAGTGGTCCAAACATACTCTGCAGTGTCCCTTGTGCCAGCCAAACTTTGCTGGCCTAACTTTGCCGGCCTAACTCCAGGTTAGGATGGCACCCCAAGGCTGCAATCCTGAACACACTGACCTGAGTGTAGCATCTATTGAACTCAATAGGTCTTTCGTAGCAGACAATGCGTATGCTTGGGCTGTTTTCCCCGAGAACGATAGACACTTCTGTTCACGAGTCATTGGGGAAATTGGGAAGCCAGCTCATTAATCCATCCATCTTGCTTCCTGGCATTGGATTTATTGTCGACTTTGATTCTGCAGTATGAATTGAAGCCTTTTCACTGCTTGCTGTTTTGGGTCCCCCTGCCAGGAACTTGTCCAGCCTGAAAAGAATGAAACGAGGTATATGAATATGAAGGACAATGGGTCTTTGATCACGGATTTGAAAGACGAGAGGAGGGAGGGAGGCGAGGAGAGAGCGCTGGCTTGATGTGAGGGAAGAGGCATCACTTGGGTTTGTGTAACTCTGTGCATGGCGTCACTCCCGGGATGGAGCTCGTCCCATACCAGATTGTATAGAATAAATTACAATGCCTTGTGCATAGCCTAAATGTAGTGGCATCACTAGGGTTTGTGTAACATCTGTTCCCTTATATTATTTATTTTAATATACTATATAACAGTACAGGTCACCCAACCAGTAACCAACAAAAAAACAGTGAGCAACTTGATGACATTCACACAACTGAGAGCACAATCCTAGCCTGGAGTTAGGCCGGCACAGTTAGGCCGGCACAAGGGACACCGTAAAGTGCGTTTGGACCTCTCTCTGAGTCAGGGGAGTATGGCACACATCTATGTGCTGGCCTCTCTGACTCCAAGAGTTGTCCAAACATATGCGGTGTCCTTTGCGCCAGCCAAACTTTGCTGGCCTAACTGTGCTGGCCTAACTCCAGGTTAGGATTGCACCCTGAATAAGAGTTCTAGTATTAGTTCTGATACATGGAAATAAGAGCTAAATAACACCTTTTTGATTCCCTGCTGTGTCTTAGGGCGTAATCCTAATCAAATTTCCAGCACCAGTGCCAGTGTTGGAAAGTTGGTTAGGATTGTGCCCTCAATACCATCTCATTGGGGTAATTCCCTTACCTTGAGGAGGCCTCTGTGACTCCCCCCCCAACTGCAGGATGCAGCACATGCCCCATTGGCACCACTGTGCCAGTGTTGGAAAGTTGGTTAGGATTGTGCCCTCAATACCATCTCATTGGCTTTTGGAACAATCAGTCAGTTCTAGGTTAAGGAAATCAACATTTTGTTACATAAGGCAGTTGTATTTTCCTTTTCTGGTTATTTGGCTATAACTTTTTTTTTATAGAATACTAATATTTCAGTGCAGTTGTTTCACTGCATTCTGCAATTAATTTTACATCAATTAATATATAACATGATGGTATTATTTGATGGTACCAAGATTTTCACAGTTTTCGCCACTAGTAGTTCACGATTTTGGCACAGTGGATAATGAGGACAGAGGTGCCGATAACGAGAGCAGTAGCAATTCAGCCCCTATCTGCCCTTCGCAGATGGTGAGTTTGCACATAAAGAGGACCTGGTAGTTCCCAAAGTGGCTCACAAATTTAGGGAGAGGGCACAAAATAGCCCTGGGAGATGATGTTGCCCCCCAGGCCTCCCCCCCCGTCACAACCCCTGCCTGAAGCTTAAAACAACTGACAACAACATCCCTCTGCATCTGTCAGCCCAGAGAGCAGACTGTGAGGCAAATGACTTTCTGTGAGTGCAAGTCCACATCCCAACCCGAATCAAAAAGGAACCGTGGGGGCGGGCGGGCGGGCAGTGAAGGCCTTGGCACAAGTGGCGGCCTAGAGAATTGCCTGGTAACGTCCCCACAGTCCCTAGCCTGGTATTCGGCACTCTGTGAAATGGAGCTGCTCTTCCTTTTGCCAAAGCAGCTCTACTGTGAGCAACAGAATAATGAACATTCCAACATGATTCCAACAGCCCTTCCAAGAGTGGCAACAAATGTGCAGTCCTGGTTTGATTTATTTCCTCAATAATTGGTGGATGGGGGCTGTTAGGGGGCCTTTTCAGCAATGGTCCCCTGTTCTCCCTTGAGAGTCTGACATGCCTCATGCCTTTTTGGAAGGCCTTTTTAGTTGTCCAGGCCATTTAGAATCATGGAATGTTACAGCTGGAATGTTACGCGTGGGAGGGATAGAGTGATGCTCTTTTCCTTCTCCCACAACACTAGAACAAGATGCAAGCGTCTTGTTGTCTCGTGCCTCCCTGGGGCACCTGGTGGGCCGCTGTGAGATATAGGAAGCTGGATTAGATGGGCCTTTGGCCTGATCCAGCAGGGCTCTTCTTATGTTCTTATATGTTCTTAACCAGGGGACAGCCACTCAAATTGGGAGAGTTAGAATAGATAAAAATAAATATTTTTTTTACTCAGCCGTTTTAAGCTGTAAAACTCCTTGCCACAGGAGGTGGTGATAGTGTCTGGCCTAGGCGCCTTTAAGAGGGGATTGGACAGATTTCTGGAGGAAAAATCCATCGTAGGCTACAGGCCATGATGGGTGGCGCAGCCTCCTTACGTTAGACGTAGGCTACTTCAGAATGCCAGGTGCAAGGGAGTGGTAACAGGATGCAGGCATCTTGTGGTCTTGTGTGCTCCCTGAGGCATCTGGTGGGCCACTGTGAGATGCAGGAAGCTGAAGGATCTTTGGCCTGATCTAGCGGGTCTCTTCTTATGTTCTTAAAAAGGGATATACCAAGAGTGAAATTGCAGCAGAGAAACATAAAACAATAATGTTAGTTTTAGTAAATTTAATGTCATTGATGTACACAGTGCTTTACAGAGAATGAGAGGCTCAGACCTTACCCTAGGACAGTGGTTCCCAAACTGTGAGCCGTGGTTTCCCAGGAGTCGTGGAAACCAGCTAGGGGAGCTGCAGAATCCTTGCAAAAAAAACACCGCCCTATGCAATGTATAGGATCGTAGACCAAATGGGGAGCCCCAGCCAGTGCCTCAATAGGTCAAGGGAGCTGCCAGCTGAAAAAATTTGGGAACCAACCCCCTAGGAGCTTACACCTTATGTTATGTTATGTTATGTTATGTTATGTTCTTATATTCTAATGAAGGAATAGTCAAGATAATCTAGTTCAAACTCTTGAATAAATTCCTGTGGCAAGGAGTTCCACAGATTAATTACCCGCTGGATAAAAAAGTATTTCCTTTTATCCGTTCTAATTCTCCCAACACTCAATTTCAGTGGCTGTCCCCTGGTTCTGGTATTGTGAGAGAGGGAAAAGAACATCCCTCTGTCGACTTTATCCCTCCCATGCCTAATTTTGTATGTCTCAATCATGTCCCTCCTCAGGCACCTTTCTTCTAGACCAGTGGTTCCCAACATAAGGCACATGTCCCACAGGGGGGCGATTTGATTTTTAAGGGGGGCAATTCGAGAATGAATTATTAACAGTGAATTTTTTGAAACTTTTTGAGTTATTAACAGTGAATTTGAAAGCCTGCTAATTAATTGTTCTTATATCTTATTATTCATAAATTAAGCGAATAATGTTTTTTAAATTTCCCTCTTTTTGCGCCATTTTTATTTTTCTCTTTCATGGACGTCATGTTCCTTGGAACCTTGTTTAAACCAAGTTAATGGCCTTTTAGGTTTCCTCCACATGAATAGGAGATCACTTTTTGTATAATAAGAATTATATGTCACGGGGGGGGGTCAGGATTTTCGAGATGCTTAGGTGGGGCATGGCCAAAAAACGGTTGGGAACCACTGTTCTAAACTGAAGAGCCCCAATTGCTGCAGTCATTCTTTATAAGGGAGGTGCCCCAGCCCAGCAATCATTTTTATCACTCTCTTCTGCACCTTTTCCAGCTCCACAATGTCCTTTTTGAGATGTGGCGATCAGAACTGTACGCAATACTCCAGATGTGGCCTTACCATCGATTAGTACAATGGTATAATAATATTGGCTGTTTTATTCTCAACCCCCTTTTTTAATTACCCCAAGCATGGAATTGGCTTTCTTCACCACTGCCGCACACTGGGTCCACACCTTCATTGAGTTGTCCACCAGCATCCCAAGATCCTGAGCTATCACAGACAGCGTATTTTACCTTCATTTCTGTCCCCACATAGAGGAAAACAGTCGGCACTGGTGCCAGAGTCCACCTTACTGATTGCTGATATTTGAAAAATAATTCCTGGGTAGGAAGAGACAAGTGGGGCAGGGAGAGGAGTGTGCACTGCTCAAGGGAGTGGCAACAGGATGCAGGCATCTTGTTGTCTTGTGTGCTCCCTGAGGCATCTGGTGGGCCGCTATGAGATACAGGAAGCTGGACTAGATGGACATTTGCCCTGATCCAGCAGGGCTCTTCTTATGTTCTTATACATTCAGTGACATTCAAAATAAAATGGTATTGAACGTAAAGTTTTTAAACATAATATTCTCCTAGGTCTTCTGTACTGACATATTGAAGAAAATGTCACCCATGGCAAAAATTAATAGACTTCAAATGGAACACTCTTTGCAATTGAAAAGTACCTCGGTATAAAGGTAAGTTTGGATTCTTCAGAGCTGTGAAGAAATGGAGAATACACAAGAATGCAATTTCCAGAGAGAGGGAGGGAGGGAGATACAGCAAGCTGCTGCTTTATTCACCATCCTGACCTGGAATTTCTTATTTGAATGCCTGAATATCTTTGGGTGGTATTTGTAATTTTCTCCTAGTAACTCAAGAGTCTTAGAAGTTCAAGGTGGAATGTTTTTGCAACACAACAATGCCATTCTTGGAAAGCATGGCTCTAACAAAATTAGTTTACAACAATAGCTATGTTAATTTGCAGCAAGGAAACTGCAAAATATTGTGAGCCTTGGAGACCAAGAGGGGGTGCATGCAAGATGTTGGCTGCTTCCTAAACCCCTAAGAGCACAATCCTAACCTGGAGTTAGGCCAGCAAAGTTTGGCCGGCACCAGGGCGACCATAAAGCATGTTTGGACCACTGCTGGAGTCAGGGAGGATGACGAACGCCTATGTGCTGGCATCTCTGACTCCGGAGAGTGGTCCAAACAGGCTTTATGGTGGCCCTTGTCCTGGCCTAACTCCAGGTTAGGATTGCTCTCTGCGACAAGTCTGCTCTTAAGTTTTTGGCTATATATGACTGCCGTGGGATTTCGCCTGCTGGCTCAGATCAAAGGCTCCTCTTCTCTGTCTAGTGCAGTGATTTTCAACTCATGCGCCATGAACATTGGCGGGTTGTGAAAAGCCAGCAGGTCTGAGGAGACTCAGGGCACAATCCTAAGCAGCGTTGGATTGGCAAAGATGGCCGGCCAGCGCAAAATCCAACACTGCTTGGGAAAGGCTGGAGCCTCCCAACAGCAAGGGAACGTCCACTCCCTTACCATTGGGAGGCTCCAGCCTCCCCGGCGTGCCCCTCGGATCTGCACCTGCTAACAATGGGTGCAGATCCAAGGAGATCACATGGCCCAAATTGGCCTACCGAGCAGGTATAGGATTCGGCCAGATAATGGAACAGAGCCTCCCTCGCACCAACCGGCTTTGGTCGGCGGAAGGGAGGATCCCCGTCCGCGCTCTCAAGCCGACGCTGCTTGTAGCGTTGGCTTGAGAGCTTTAGCGCCGACGCGGGGGTGCCACTCGGCACTCCTGCGTAGGCCCTAATGATGTAGCGGCGATGCGACGATGTTGTGTCGATGCTACAGGGCAGCCAGGATTGGCAAAGAAACAGCAAAGATTTCTCCTTCTCTCTCCTGGGCCGTCTGGGCACCTTCCCCACCACAGCTTGTAGCAGGAACTCTGTTGGCGCCACGGCATCTCACTGGCGGGTGCAAACGAGACGCATTGGCCCAGCGCCCCTGTGAATTGTGCTCTAAATGTTTCTACAAAATCAGGCACTGGAGGTCTAGATCTCTCAGGAGGCCATTCCACTCTGGGGGGCCCACACTGAAAAGTCCTGCCCTAAATGAGAGGCAAACCTATACTTTTGAGGCCCCAGGATTCTTCTATGAGCCTGAATTTGAAGGCGTTCAGCTGCATTTCCTTCCCATGTCCTCTCTCCACACACACTCTCCTTTTTCTTTGTTAACTATGGCTCTCGTGGTGGAAGCAGCAGAGGTAGCAATGGGAAGCAGGAGGAACGTTTAGGGGAGTACCTGAGGGGGGAAAATTCCCTGGGCACTGGCCTTGGGGGGGGACAGGCGACACTGGCTGCTGCCCCCTGGTTGCCCCCCACCAAGAATGAGAAGAAGCCTTATGGGGAGAAAACACACCCACACGGCCACTTCTCCAGCCAGGTTTGGAGCTGTAGCAGCTGCCCAGATGCAGGGCAAAAATGCGTCCCGCTCAGCTGCTTCCTCTAGCGGTGCCACTGCCGGGGAAGCGGGCAGACAGAGGAACCGGGCGCCCCTGGCCAGCTTCACTCCACTGCCAGGTAGGACGGCAAGGGGCAATTGTTCGTCAACCGACCAGGGGCGGACCTAGTCAAAATGGTGCCCGGGGCACCCAATAGAAGTGCGCCCCCATGGGAGCCCAGGTCTACCCACCAGAAGCAGCCCCAGGTAGACCTCGAGGGGAGCCCAGGTCTACCTGCACAATGTTGCGGGGGCCACTGGCACCCCCCTAGATGGCCCCAAGACGGCGCCCAGGGCTCTTGCCCCCTGCCCCTCCTAGATCTGCCATTGCAACTGACTGCTCCTTGCAGCAGTGTGAAGCCGCTCACAGGGATCGACCGTAAGGTGGGCCCCCAGCAGCCCTTTGCATGGCTGGAAGCAACATTCCCTCCTGGAGGGGGCAGGTGCTGCTGTCATAACGCAATTGCAGTGATACGATGATGTCACGCAAGTACTGCCAGGGCTGGGGGATCGCTGACTAGGGGGTGGCCCCTGGGTGGGGAATGGTTTTGTCCTCCGTCACTACCCTTGAAATTTAGGACTCCAAAGCTCAAAGCCAGTATCTCGATTATTAATGCAGAAAAGAAAGTAGCAACCCAGGGAGTTGACGCTCGGTCAATTTAATGCCAAACCAATTCAGGTACGGTTGCCGCAAACGCTCCCCTCGCCACAGCCGCCACCTGGGAATCCAGGCACAACTGCGCATCTGTCGTGTTTAATGTTGTGTTTTTAATTCTTCCCCCGGCCGTGTGAATTTTCATGGAAAAGCAGGCCACAGACTTGCCTAGATTACAAAATAAAGTACTCTGCACAATATTACCAATGCTGCTCCCCAGGCAGTCTTTTTAGAAAACCTTTCTCTAAGGCTAAAATGACGTTTGCCATTTTCACCTCTGCCACAAGTTGAGCTGATATTTTAATCGAACTGCCCATTGCAACCCAATTTTGTAGTCAGTCACTGGTAGGCCAGGCCCAGTGATGTCATGCAGGGGGTACGCGGGGGTACGCGAGTACCGGTTTCTAGGATTACAGCTGGCCCCGCCCAGTCGCCCGCCCACTCGTCGACTCCGCCCTCTGCAACATTTGAATTTCCTGCATGTTGAGTTGCCTGCATGTTCTCAGAGCCAGCCAGGCAGGCAGGCAGTGAGCAGAGCCTTGCCTTGCCTTGCCACTGAAAAATGAGCTGCTCTGGGGTTTTGGAACTGTTGGGTCACTTTAACATGATGCCAGGCCTCCTTAACATGTTCTGGGGGTGCTGTGGAATACTGTTGCAACTGTTGGGTCAGTTTAAAATCATCTGAGGCCTCAAAAAGGGCTTTTTTTCATGTCCCTTCCTGCCACGACATCACTTCTGGCTTATGATGTCACTTCCGGTGGGCGGGTCCCGACACGTGCCAATCAAAAGTGAGTACCTGTTCTTAAATCATTTAGATGACACCACTGGCCAGGCCCCCAGCCATGTATACTGTGTGTGCTGCGACAATTATGTGCCGGGCAGCCCAATCATGTGCTGCACTGGATTGGGCAGGCTGGCCGACCTGCACTGTACCCAGAACAAAACAGGAGGCGGCTGGAGTTCACCTCGATAAAATAAGGGGATATTTTCTCCTTGCCCCAGGATATGCCCCAGCCAGAGCTATGGGGCTGCTCGGATCTGCTCCAGCAAAATTGCTGGCGCAGATCTGAGTGGCTGGATTGAGCCTGCCAAGAGCGGGGACAGGGGTTATAATCCAGCCGAACAGCAGGACCCTGTCCCCATTCCCAGACCAGCCCACGCTCCACTCTCCCCCCACCCCATTCTGCCCCCCTCTCGCCTTCCCCCCCACTCTCACAAAGCCCCTGTACTGGCTGATTCAGGCAACCAGGGCTGGCTCTAGCAGCAGCGCCCAATGTGGGGCATTCTTGTGGGGGCCCTAATCCTCCCTGTGGGGCCCCCCACTCACCAAGAAGAGCGCTGTTCGTGCCTCATGCCAAGCATGGCATGTGGAGGCAGTTGGTGGTGATATCATAACATCACTGCCAACTGCTTCCAGGTGGCCCATCTTGGGCTGTTCAGAGGCAGAGGCAGATGGGAGAGACCAAGGTCAAGCTGCTCTGCTCGCCCAACTGACTCACAGCCCACAGAGATCCCAGCTGCAGCCACAGGCAATATGCTCACCCTGCTAGTGCGGGGCCCAATGTGACGACATTGGTCACATTGGCTTAAAGCTGGCCCTGCAGGGAACTGGCTGGATTCAGGCAAGTTGTGCCCTGAGCTGGCACAAGCGGCATGATTGGCCCAAGGGCACAACACGATTGTACCCTCTGTGTGTGTTCTTGCTTCCTGCCATTCCAAAAGGCAGAGTGGCAGACAAGGGCAGGAGGAAGTGGGCAAAGGAGCCGAAACTGGCATCGTAGAGTGGCTCACGTTCTCCCTAGTCTCTCACAGCCCTTTGGAATGGCAGGCAGGGGAGCACGTGGGACACAAGAAAAGAAGGAACGTGGCACCTCCTTTCTCATCACCGCACCACTCACTAATATGCTGCCCCTCCCGTGTTGCCACCATCAACCCCTGGTCTCACCAAGGCTTATTAGGCAGCCCCAGTGGCGTAACTAATGAAAGTGTTGCCCGGTGCTAAGGGCAAAATGATGCCCTGGAAATGAAATCACAATAGGAAGTGATGTCACAACAGGAAGTGATGGCACACCTGGGCTTTTTAAAAAGGTAAAAAATGGGGGAACCCACCTCTTCCCCCCCCCAGCAGCGTGCCCCATGCTGCTGCCCCCAAGCCTGCAGTCAACTACCAACACTGGCGTAGCTAGGTCATTTGACAATTGCGACCCATACATTTTTAACATCCCCCTATATGATAAAATTGTTGCCATCGAACCAAAGTGCAGCCATCTTGAGTCTTTTGCTTAAAGTCTCTTGCCTAAAGTTGCTGAAGTATGTAACTGTTTCTCTTTGCTCTCATGGTCTTCACTCATTTGCCCCCGCCTGCAGCCTTCTCTATCCAGTGCCGCTAGCCCTCACAATAGATAGAGAACTGGTTCAAGCCAGCAGAGCTGCCTCCCTTATCAAAATGGTCACAGCATATTCTCAAGGCCCAATTGACAGGGGGCTTCTCAGGTCCCAGCCCCTGTGTAGTAATTTTCCACCAAGCAGCAGCTTGCGGGCGGGATATAAAAATGATTTGGAATTGTACTACTTTGCTCTTCTTCTCTGCTTGCCGAGTGGGGCAGGGAGATTGGCCCACCTGCGCAGGTGTAATAAAGATGATCCTCATACGCTCTCGTTTGCTTGTTTGTCTTTTAAAATGCTTTCCCTGAGATGGAAACCATTTTGTGCCCTTTTTCAGCAACAAAATCATTCATTCATATTTTTCACATTTTTATACTACCCTTCTTCCAAGGAGCTTAGGGTCGTGTGCACAGTTCCTCTTTCTTGTGTCCACTTTAAATGTTATCTAAGCAAACAATTTTTACATGACAGTTGTATTTTCTTTTTGGCCACAGCCTTTGATAGAATGAAGATATTACACTCAGGGTTTCTTCACTGCACTCTGTATAAAATTCCTCATCGAATGGTATATAACATGACAGTATTACTCAGTGGTGATATTCTACCGGAACGCTGGGCGGGACATCCGGGTGATCGACAGCCCGCCCGTCGCGTTCTGCAGTGTTACGCCGTTTGCGTAACCAATTATGCCGCTTGCGTACATTACGCAAACATCGTAACTCTGCGGAACGCGACGGGCGGGCTGTCAATCACCCAGATGTCCCGCCCAGTGTTCCGGTAGAATAACACCACTGGTATTACTCCTAAAAACCATGATTTTTAAAAACTGCCATTTTTTACATGACAGTTGTATTGTTGTTTTCTGTTTTTTGGGGGGCCATAACTTTTAATAGAATAAAGGTATTACACTACAGTTTGTTTCACTGCATTCTGCATTATTTTTTTCCTTTCCAGTGATATATAACATGATGGTATTATTTGTAATTACCAAGCTTTTCACAATTTTGGCCACGAGTGTCAAGCTCAGCTTGTTACCCACGTAAAGCCTGTTGCCCGGTGCAACTGCACCCCCTGCACTTCTTTAGCTATGCCCCTGGACAACCCTGCATGCAAGTCACACTTACTCAAAATGTGACAACTAGAGCTGTGCAGAAACCCACCCACCCCCACAAACACCCCATACACAATGTCACTTGTCTTCTAGAAACCTGTTTGCCTCTCACTGGGACATGCCCCGAATCCGCGCCATGGACCAAAACCCGAGTGCCAACCACATCCGCATCCTTGCAAAAGTGAACTGTTAATTAGCCCAACCTGCCTGAAAGTTATGGTTTGCCTGGGTAGACAATACGAGATTCATCTACAAGGGAGATGGCAACTGAGTCATCGGCAAACGCTGTTCGGAAAGGGGACCCCCTGGTGCCAGCCTCCCGTTTTTTAATAAAGGCACAGACAGCTCCCATTTAGGCTCACGCTGGCAGGAACGCAGCAAAACATTACTTGGAATAAGGAAGCTGTGAAAGCTTTTACATAAACACAATTAGTTGGACACCATCAATTATCAAGGAGTGTATTTATTGTCAGCATACCTATTTACACCTGCTGCTTGGGCCATGATCACGTAGTAATTAATCTTTTTTTTCTCTCTTTTTTTTTACAAAGCAAAGTACTAAAATTGTAAGCGCATCTAAACGGTTCATAAAAATTAACAACCCAATTCTCCCTAAATCCCCATGCAATGATGCGGTGGTGACGGCATGGGCGGTGCTGCATACCCACGGGCAGTAGTGCTATCCAGCCAGTACGCTGGGCGGGACTTACATTTGATCGGCAGTCTGCCCATTGCGTCACACCACGTTCCGCCCCTTTCCCACCCGCCGGGGCGTGCAGGAAAGCGGCAGAATGTGGCGTGATGCAACAGGTGGACTGCCGATCAAACGCAAGTCCCGCCCAGCGTACCAGCTGGATAGCACTACTGCCCACGGGGGATTTTTTGGGGTTAGAGGGTGCACCCCAGGACCCGTAACAAGGCCGACTCAGACCACTGATATCGCTTGTGCTACACTGATCCATGCAGGTGGATCAAGCTTGGGAAGGGGGGTTGAATATGGTGCATGCCTGCACTGCTAATCCCCTCCCCCCCAGGCCCAATCCTGGGCAAATTGCCCATTGACCCCCACTCTCTGTTTCCTGATCTTCAAACCATATCCTAATCCATAAGAGACCTGCCCTCTTATTCCCTGACTCTGGAGTTTTCTCAGCAGCCTGCAGTGAGGGATTTGGCTAGTACATGCCCAAGGAGACCCATAGGTGATTGTGCAGCCTACTAGAGGGTACATAAAGGATATTTTACTTCCCTCCTGTTGGTTGTCTGATCACCTCTAACCATTGGATGCAGCACGTGCTCCGTCAGTGCACAGTGCCCATGGCGGGGAATAGGATTGGGTAAGAGCTCTGCTATACATGGCGGTCTCTTTCTCAGCATATGTGCCCAGAGTAGGTTTGGTTGCTCATGCAGCTGTTTTATCTCATTAGCCACAGACCAGAAGAGTGGATCACTCAGACTAGCCCAGGGATGGAGAACCTATGACACGCATGCATCTTGCCAAAGCCCCTGCTCCAAACTTTCCCCCCAAATGCTGTGCCTGCTTAGGCTACTAAGTCACCCAGATGCAGACAGTCCTGGCAATATCTACAAACTACCAGACCCCAGCACCAACAGAGAGCTCACCCCACCCAATGGCTTGCCTGTGGGCCACAGGTCTCCTCCTAGAGCTTCAGAGCAGGTGTTCTTCAATAGTCACCAGTCCTTAGTCCAATATTCCTTTTGTCAATCAGTCAAGCCAGTAAGTCAGTCCATATATCAGTTCAGTTCACCACACAGGTCTGTTGTCCAGTAAGCCTGTCCATTAGTTAGTTAGACAAGCCAGTCCAATATGTCAGCAAACCATCCACTCCTTCCACCACTCTCTCCACAACTACAGCCCACAACTACTCCTTCCTCCAGGTGCTCCTTACATCCCTGCCACAAGCTCCTAAGTGGCTGCAGCTGTGCAGCCCAGCCTCCCCTACCTCCCTGGTGTGAATCCTGCATTACTTGAACCAAGGGTCACGGCCGGCACCATCTACTGCCTCCTCGGGGTGATCTTCCGCGTTTTCCACTACAGCATGTCAAAGATGACATGCCACAGAATTTTGGGTGACGCACCAGCATTTGCCAACGACCCAACTGAGTTTGTTTTTGTAATGATTTTATTTTTTTTGTAATTTTTTGAACTTTGTAATGATTTGATGTTTCTTTATATATTGCATAGCCCCACAAATGATTACAAGTGTACATTTTTTTTTAAATAAAGGAATATGTACATAATTGCATCTCTTTTGTTGGGGGTGGGGAGTGACACGCCAATAGAGTCATGTTAGGCATTTTTGACACGGCAGACTCAAAAGGTTTGCCATCACTGGATTAGCCCAGTGATGGGCTAGTCCTTTTCCTTCCGCAATAGATTCATCTATGACTGCGCCAATACAGCTAAGCTCTGGAAAGGAGAGCATAAAGGCGCTTTGCATAGTTTTGCATTCCATAGATGGTAGTAGGAGCACACTTGCTGCACATGAATGCCGCAAGGCTCGCCTTTGGTGGCAATGGGCTTACAACCTGAATTTTATTTTTCTTGTGAAATAGAGCTGGAATGAACTGGGGGGGGGGAATGAAATTGTGCCCACCAGCGGCATCATGCAGCCGGAACGCTGGGTGGGAGGAATGGGTGAGGGGCAGCCCGCCTGTTGCGTACCACTCCGTTTCGCCGTCTTCCCCGCCCCGGGGGCAGGGAAGATGGCGAAACGGAGTGGTACGCAACAGGCGGGCTGCCCCTCACCCATTCCTCCCACCCAGCGTTCCGGCTGCATGATGCCGCTGGTGCCCACCTGAGTGGTATGAATGATTTTCATCATAAGGGAAGTGACAATTTTCCATGCATTGTTCGCCTTTGCAAGAAATAAACAAGTCTCTTCCTACAGCCACCCAATCTGAATGGGACCTGATTCACCTTAATGTTTCATTTTGTTATGTGTCTCAGCTCGATCTTGATTAGAAAGTACTACATTTTCAGGATTTGGATAGGCAAGGCAGAGAACAGATTTCAAAACCTCTGAATGGCCTTTTCAATATCCATTCCAAAAGCTGAAATGGACATAATGGTTGAGTCTTTAGGAGGGCAGTTTTGGTGGACTGAAGGAAGCATTGAAAAGCCAAGGAAGTATTTCCTTTAATAGAAAGAGTCCAATTGATGTGAGATATTCAGAAGACTGGATTTCCCTCCCATTGTATGCTTGCTTTTAAAATTCTAATTTTAATGCATGGGAGGGATAGAGTTGACAGAGGGATGTTCTTTACCCTCTCTCACAACACCAGAACCAGGGGGCAGCCAATACAATTGAGTGTTAGGACAGTTAGAACAGATAAAAAGACTATTTTACTCAGCAGGTAATTAATCTGTGGAACTCCTTGCCACAGGAGGTGGTGATGGCATCTGGCTTGGGTGCCTTTAAAAGGGGATTGGACAGATTTCTGGAGGAAAAGTCCATTGTGGGCTATAGGCCATGATGGGTGGTGGTACCTCCTTACATTAGAAGTGGGCTACTTCAGAATGCCGAGTGCAAGGGAGTGGCAACAGGATGCAGGCATCTTGTTGTCTCGTGCGCTCCCTGAGGCATCTGGTGGGCCACTGTGAGATACAGGAAGCTGGACTAGATGGGCCTTTGGCCTGATCCAGCAGGGCTCTTCTTATGTTCTTAATTCCATATTAGGACCGTAAGAACATAAGAACATAAGAGTCCTGCTGGATCAGGCCAAAGGCCCATCTAGTCCAGCTTCCTGTATCTCACACCAGCCCACCAGGTGCCCCAGGGAGGCATGAGACAACAAGATGCTTGGATCCTGTTGCCACTCCCTTGCACCCGGTACTCTGAAGTAGCCCACCACCTTTGTAAGAAGGTTGCACAATCCATCATTGCCTATAGCCCACGATGGACCTTTCCTCCAGAAATCCGTCCAATCCCATCTTAAAGGCATCCAGACCAGATGCCATCACCACCTCCTGTGGCAAAGAGTTCCACAGATTAACCACCCGCTGGGTAAAAAAGTATTTCCTTTTATCTGTTTTAAAGAAATTCCTCTTTTTGATCCTATCCCGAGTTGTTAAAAATGGTATGGAGACACTTATTTTGGGTATTGTAAATATGGTGAGGGAAGGGGCAAGAAGGAGGGTGGACTCGGGAAAGGGGCCCAGGAAGGGGGAGGGAAGGGGCCTGGGGAAGGGGCAGGTTTGGTGGCTGCGGCAGCCGCTGAATCCTAACCCACTTCCCAGACCTAATCCCAGGGCCCAAGTCCATACAGACAGGATGCAGTACAAGTTATGTTGGCACAGCTGCTTCAGTGTGTGGGTGGGGGGGGGGAAGCATAGGAATGGGCTGCTAGTTTTGGCAATCAGTCACAGAGCACCAACAAAGGCTATTACACATGAAAGATATCTGTTCACAGTGATGTCTGTTTCTCCAGAAAACAGCGCCCCAGGCACTTCGTTCACAAACGGGATAAATGAACATCAGCTCCTATCAATTTCACGAGCCATGTGGCGGGGAATTTTCATCCCTTGTTTGGGTCCAATCGGCAGAGATACGTGAATAGTTCAAAAGGGGTTTATTCTGATGCCTCAGGTGAGATGCACATTGCAAGCACACGCAATCTGAGCCCTGGCCTGGGGCTATAGCCCAAGAAGGAATTGCAAGCCCACACAATCACATGCATGCAAAATCCAACCATCCAATCAGTACCCTCCACCACATCTCCATAGACAGCAGAGTGATGCTAGCTCTGGATATTGTATGCACACCAAGCTATGAGCCACAAGGCCACAAGGCCACAAGGTCTTATTTCCAGTTCCAGCATACAAACCACAGGCAGCAGGTCTGAGAATATTAATGGCAGATCTGTGAAAGGAACTTGCTCCTCATGGGCAGGCGATGGTGCAATTAAGCCAGTGTAACTATGGCTTGGCTCTGATTCTCTTGCCTGGAGGGCTGACTCCTGGTCTGAATGCGGAGTATATCACCTGCAGTCAAAGCAGCTGCAGATAACCGGGCAAAGGTAATTAATGATTCCTATCTGCATTGCCAAATACCTCATCTCCATTTTTGCAGACAAGCACCCTGAGATTGTGGTGCAATGTGTGGGAAGCAGATATCCGTAGGCATAAAGGGGCGTGTTGTGAGCTCCCAGCCTCCCCTGATTCATGCTAAAAACGTTCAGGTCTCCCTGCTTCTCCTAAAATGCAGCTTTTCCAGCAGCCCAATCCTATCCTTTTGCCCCCCCCCCTTTCCAACGCAGCAACACCAGAATGCCTACCACGGCATCCTGCTCTGTGTGCGTGCATGTGCACATGCGCAAACACACACACAGTTGTGGAGGTCTCCTCTGGGTAAGGAAACAATTGTTCCCTTACCTAGGGTTAAGCCTTACAGAGTGAGGAGGGTCTACTTTGTCAGGAACGGCGGGCCCCTTTGACCCACCGTCGCATCCATCAGATTGTTAGGAGTGTTTGATCCCCCTGACCCAACACCCCTGTACCAAATGCCACAGAGACAGAGACAGACTGCAGCTTGAATTTCTTTACTGCAGTAAAGGGAGGGGCAGGACAAAAATCCAAGACCCCCTCCTCGAACAATACATCACCACAAATTATATAGGCCCCATTCCGTGCGCAGCCCCTCCTCTATTCGCCACTGGCTAAGCTACTTAGAGGGTGCAGCCTTTCCGTCCGCCTACTGCATGTTTTCTCCTTGATATGTACCCCCCACCCTTGCAGACATCGCATGTACTGTACATTTAAATCAGCTTTTGGGCTTCGAGAGGCGTGCACTTGAATATGTAGTTTTTCATTAAGCATGCGCAATTTGCTAACTTTTCTCCTCTAATTAACCCACCTCGTTAGTAGAGACACTTGTGTTATCTACTCTTACTTTAGTGTTTTGCCTCCTTAGAGCAGAGGCACCTGTATTACTCCTTAAATATTTTTCAAAACCTTTGAAGCTTCTGTTGTTCAGTCGCTAAGTCGTGTCCGACTCTTCGCGACCCCCTGGACCACAGCACGCCAGGCCTCCCTGACCTCCACTAGCTTCCGGAGTTCACCCAATTTCATGCTCATCACTTTGGTGACACTATCTAACCATCTCATCCTCTGCCACCCCCTTCTCCTTTTGCCTTCCATCTTTCCCAGCATGAGGGTCTTTTCTAAGGAGTCCTCTCTTCTCATGAGGTGGCCAAAGTACTTGAGCTTCAGCTTCAGGATTTGTCCTTCCAGGGAGCAATCAGGCTTGACTTCCTGTAGGATTGACCGATTGGTTCTCCTTGCAGTCCAGGGGACTCTCAAGAGTCTTCTCCAACACCATAATTCGAAAGCATCTATTCTTCGGCGCTCTGCCTTCCTTATGGTCCAGCTCTCACAGCCATTCATGACTACTGGGAAAACCATCTCTTTGACAGGGCGAACCTTTGTTGGCAGGTAAGGGTGATGTCTCGGCTTTTGATTAAGTTGTCTAGGTTCGCCATAGCTTTCCTCCCAAGAAGTAAACGTCTTTTAATTTCATGGCTGCAGTCACCATCTGCAGTGATCTTGGAGCCCAGGAAAATAAAAGTCTGTCACTGCTTCCATTTCCACTGAAGTTTCTACTTGTTCGTTAATGAATAATTTTATTGAGTGAAGCTATTCTCTGTGCTAGCTGCTTTCTCCAAATTACAGGCTTCATTCCTCTGTTTTCAATCTTCTGAGAGCCCCCACCCCAACCCCGTTCCAATTCATAAGCTCTCAGTTCCCTTTTAGTACTTTTAGCTTGTCTGCCCCAAGTCACGGATACTGTGATTTCTTTGCCCCAAATATTTATTCCTTACAACTTGAACCTGTGCTAAATGGCCAACACAGGTCTGCATGCTGTGGGATGGGGTCCAGGCAGGGGGTTAGGATTTAGCAGCCAGCACTGCTGCCCCAACCGATCCCCTTCCCAGACCTGGTTCACCCATTCTCACCCCCCTTCCTGTCCAGTTTTTCCCCTCCGGCCACTGACTTACCTGCTCCAGCGGGTGATGGGAGGGCCAATGAAGGCGAGAGACTTCATGCCTGCATTCCTGGCAGCAAGCCACGTGCCACAGCGCTGGAGCTCCTTTTGCAGCTGACCGCAGGGCCCGGGAGAGGGGTGCGCAGGGGGCAAATTGCGCCTGGACTCAGGGTCAAAAAGGGAGCACAAGAGCCAAAGGAGGGCCCCGAAAATGCCCTGGGCTCTTGCGTTTTCCGATCTCACCGAGGCCCCTGAGAAGGGGGCACAGGGGGCACATCATGCCGGGGCCATGTGAAAAAGGAGGCATGGGAGCCAAAGAGGGGAGACGGAAATTTTGTGGGTTTTCATAAAATCTGTGCCTATATTGTGTGAGGACGAGCATTCCCATGTTGGGTAGGCCTCCATCCTTTCTTACGTCGTAATTCGTAGACATTCTGATCCAGTGGAGAAGGGAGGGGGCCCAAAAGGCACTTTGTACCGCCTGATAAAACTCCCCTCAGAGGCCCAGCCCTTTTTTCTCCATCCCCAGGAAGGGCAGCCATTTACAGTGGGGGCTGTGGGGGAAAGTGGGAGGCCAGCAGCCTGCTTGGGGGGGGGGGGTTCCTGGCAAAAAAAAGGCCCAACCCCTCCTGGTTGTTTCCTTCGCGTGCCTGCTGGGCTCTGCCCCAGAGAGCGAGCAGGCAGGCAGCGGGTCAGGGCTGGGGGTCTTGGTTGCCAGCAGTGGTGGGGAAGGGCTGTGCTGGGCCCCACTCCCAGGGGGAAAGCCCAGCTGGGCACCCAGAGGGAGAAGAGGCAGAGAACAGCTGCTGCTCTGCCAGGACATGGGATGGGGGGGGGGACTTGCTCCCAGTGCCCCCCTTTTCCCAGTGCTTTGGAACTAATGGTACAGTTTGCGCAGGAGAGGCAGAGAAAAGGGGCAGGGAAGGGCAATGGCTGATATTCTGCATATATTGGTGATTGCTGGGTGATGGGTCTGCTGGGTGTGGGGACTCCATTTCCCAGCAGGCCCTGCTGTGACCTGGACTCAGGCCCTGGAAGGGGGAGGAGCCTTGCTGGAGGGCTAGAAAAAGGAGGGGGCCAGAAGGAGGGGCCTGAGGCCCAGGGAGGGAGGGAGGGGGCCTCTCGGGAGCAGGTGTGGGGAGGCCCAGCCAAGGGTGCAGGTGGGAGGAGGCTCTTGGGGGGGGGGCGGAGGGCCAGGGCTGTGGGGCTGGGATTGCAGAGGCTGTGCTTAGGGGGCAGGGAAGAGGGGCCTGCTGGACTCTGCGCCCACGAAGGGAGGCCTTGTGAGGCTGGTGGAGGCCCCAGTGCAGCCCCGTTTGGGGGTCTTGTTTCCCCCCAGGCCCTGCCTGCCCCGTTGATCCACCTGAGGCAGGAATCAGGGCCGTGGCTGGAACCCCCCAGGGGGAGTGCAGGGGGGCAGAGCTCCTCCCCCGACCCAGACGGCCTCTGCATCCGGAGACAGAGAGCTTCCGGGCACCATGGCCAAGAGCCGTGAGGGTCCTCTGTGGACCTTCCCGGTCTCCTGAAAGAGATTCACCAAAGGAATCTGCACCTCCTGCACTCGCATAAGGTAGGATTGGGTTGCCCGTTGCTGTCCAAGTTGGGTTCCAGCCAGTTACGGACCCACCATCAGGTGGGTGGGGGGGAGGGGCAAGGACCCTGGGCACTGAGCTCCTGGAATGGGCAGAAGGCTGCAAAGAGGCGCCTCGCCACTGGGAGAGTTTTAGCCTGCCTGCCCTCCCTTGGCCTCCTATAGCTCCCAAATGGAGCCTGGGGTGCTGGGAGGGCATGTTGATGGGCAGGAAAGGGCGGAGAGCAGCCACTCTGCATGCAGAACGTCAGCCCGGCCCCTGGGCGCAGTGTGGGCTGGGCACGCCACTGATTCCAGCACTAATCACTACGATACAGTGAACCCTCTGTCTAACAGACCTCAACTTCACAGACTTCAGAAATGGACAGTTACTGAGGCATTGAAAATGTGCTGTATGCATTCTGAACATTGAAAAAGTGTGATTTATTAAAACCAACCCCCGGCCCTCCCTTAACAATCAATAGGAAAGAATTGAAGCTAGGGGGTGGGCTTAGCGGCCATGTTGTTTACAAAACATTGCTCATTCCAAGCATTTCAAATGGGTTTTCGCATGATGTTTAGGACTGAATCGTTTACTCCTGAAGTAAAAACTTACCAAAATAACAACGTGTGATCGTGGAGAAACATCAGTGGTAACCTAATTATAATATGCAATTCCAAGGTTTAATTCCGCGTAATTATATTACTGAACATACCGGACGAAATGCCACTTGCTATCTATTTAAACTCGGATTGCACTGTTTTGACAGACTTATTTTTTAAAATCTACACAACCAGAAATAAAGTGTGAACAGGAAGGAAAGAAAAAAAGGGGAGGGTGGGCAAAAATTAGATAAATATGTAGGAAAATTACATTAAAATCTCTTCATGACACAAGTAGTTGTCAATATGAGAGGAATTCTTTTTTACTTCTAGGCTATTAAGAGTATTTTTTTAAACTTCTACACTCACCCCCCCCCCTAAAATTAACTTTCACACGCGCGCCGTGCGAGCGAGAGAGCCCCTCCGGCGGCAATCCTCGTCGTTCGCGGCCAAGGAGGTTCGCGGCGATTATCTGAGTCAGCCATATTGTTCGGTCCAGGTCCATGGCTTCAAGAATGTGACGTCATGGCTTCTCCAGCCATCTAAGCTTCTTGATTAAAACAGTATAACTTCCAGCCCTGCTGGCGCAATGATGTCACTTCCTGCTTAATGACATCACTTCCAGTCTTAGAGGGATCCTGACAGGTTTTTGTACATTGGTCCCAGTGCTAAAATGGTTGGGAACCACTAATTTAAAAGGCTGCTGGACAATACACTGGAGAATCCCATCATGACCTTTTGCAGCTGAACTATCTCACTTGTCAGTCCAGCCTGATGTATCTTTGGAAGAGGACACAAGCAGCAGGGGTTCATCTCTGTTCACACATAAATTGAATTTTGCACAGCATGTAAGTTTATTGAGCCCGTGTTCCGACTGATATATTAGTGCCTCGTTTCTCAATCGTATGGGCTTGTTTTGTATAATCGGTCATGCTGATGGTGCTTCCAGCATGTAGGGCTTGAGATAACGGTGTTTTTAAATATATTGTGACTAAGGTTGGAATCAACAAGCTATGCCTTCATAGCCTTCTCTTTTTTCTTGCCGGGATCCATGCTATAAAGACTAACATTAAAGCAAACTGAGAGAACATAGTAACAACAACAAAGATCAAAATGTGAAAAAATCAATTAGATACAAGACATAATATAGTATATAAATATTGACTGATTGATAATCTACTGCAGCGGTTCTCAAACATGTTAGCACTGGGACCCACTTTTTAGAATGAGAATCTGTCTTGGATCCACCAGAAGTGAAGTCATTAACCTGGAAGTGATGTCATGCCATCATTGTGACCGTCATTGTGACTGAGAAGGCAGCCATCAGTTGGGTTATTTCTCAGCCATTTTTCAATAGCAAAATGAATCAGAAAGAAACAAAGCCTATTTACAACCCTGGCACAAGCAAAACAACCACACAGCCCTCCCCCTTTCCAGCACCCCATCTTCCAATAATTTCAAAAGGCTGCTTTAGGTGTTTCAAATTCTACTTACAGACCCACCTGAAATTTCTCATCAAGAAAACAGAAGACAAGATAACTGGACAACTGAACGTACCTGGAAAACTAAAGAAAGTGAAGGCCTTCTGAGGAGTCGGGGAGTTCGCGCACAGCTTCCTTGGCTCTCAGAAGACCCTCTGGGGCTGCCCACCTCCTCATAAGAAGAGCCCCGCTGGATCAGGCCAAAGGCCCATCTAGTCCAGTTTCCTGTATCTCACAGCAGCCCACCAGGTGCCCCAGGGAGGCATGAGACAATAAGATGCTTGCATCCTGTTGCCACTCACTTGCACCCGGTACTCTGAAGTAGCCCACCACCAATGTTAAGGAGGTTGCACAATCCATCATGGCCTATAGCTTACAATCAAGAAGGTTAGATAACAGGCTTTCTTTATAAGGGAGGTGCCCCAGCCCCTGTAACCATTTTCATCGCTTTCTTCTGCACCTTTTCCAGCTCCACTATGTCCTTTTTGAGGTGCGACGACCAGAACTGGACACAATATTCCAGGTGTGGCCTTACCATTGATTTGTACAATGGCATGATAATATTGGCTGTTTTATTCTCAACCCCTTTTTTAATGACCCCAAGCATGGAATTGGCCTTCTTAATTGCTGCCACACACTGGATCGATATCTTCATTGAATTGTCCACCAGTACCCCAAGATCTCTCTCTTGAGCTGTCACAGACAGCTCAGAACCCATTAGCCTATAGGTGAAGTTTTGGTTTTTTGCCCCAATGTGCATTGCTTTACACTTGTCTACGTTGAAATGCAACATTATAAAAAAAGCAATGGGGGAGATACAAGCAAGGACAGGAAGGGGGCATTTTGCTGCCCCTCCTAGCCAGATGCCTGGGGGAATTTGCCCCCCTGACCCTCATAGGTACACCACTGGCATGCCACCACCACCCCCTGGCACTAGGGCCTGGCACTAGGGCTTCAACTGCTATTGGGCATATGGTCTTTGATTCCCAGGATGAGTAAGTAGGCTAAGGATGCAATCCTATATACCCTTTCCCGGGAGTAAGCCCCATATAAACATGATGGGATGGACGTCTGAGTCGAAATGCAAAGGATTTCACTGTAAGTTCACTAGCCAGAGCTAAAGCAACTGTGTTTCCCCAAATTCTACTTACAAATATCCTTTACCTATTTTTATGTCAAATACTAGCTATCCTCTGAATACTGGAAAGTGAGCCAAATATCCTGAATATTTCAACTATTGTTACACTTGACATTTGGAACAGTTGGAACATTGTATTTAATACTGACAGTTATTAACATCAGGCAGTTTTGTTATATTTGGCAACAGGCATATTTAATAAAACACAGCATTTAATAGTTAACCACAACTTATTGCATATCTGACATCTGCCGAAAAAAATGATCAAGAGATAGCAGCAACATAGGAATCAAATTCTGTGGTACAATTTCACAGTTAAGGCTGAAATTTACATTTCAAATCCAGTATTTTGTATTCAATATGACTGACAGAATTTGAATATTGGCCAATGTTATTCAATATTTTGAATATTGGCCAATGTGTTTCAACTCCAGTATTCACGTAACAAATGATGGGCAGGAGAGTGGACACAATAGTTGTACAAACGTCTTTGATTTTGTATGGATCACACATATTTCTGCATGGATCACACGTGCTTTAAGAAAAGAACATAACACTGTTTTTCCCCATGGTGATCACACTTAGTGAAGAGATGTGGGAGTATTTTATCTATTTAGTGCTTTGTTAGCAGTCCTTCAGCATCAATTCACAATTAAAAGAGTGAAATTAATACAGTGGAATAACAGCAAAACTCCAAAACCTTGAAAAGACAGCAACAATGGTCAATAAAAACAACTGAGCCATAAAATATCCATTAAAACCAGCCATACGAGATGCTGGAATGCCTGGGCAAATATCTATAAAACATTGCAGTGTTCCTCGTGTCATTGTTTTCTTGTTTAAGGCACTGGGGATTTATAACCAGGGGCTCTGGGGATGGGCACAGATGCCTTGAGAATGGCATCACTGCAGTAGTTTGTGGGAGAAGGAGGGCTGGTGTGATTGTGGTGGCACAGCAATGCAGAGATGACACAAGGATCCAACAGCCTGACTCCTTCATTCAATCCTTGTGTCATCTCTGCATTGCGGTGCCCTTCCCAGGCCTGATCCACCAACATGGAGACTCCAGTGCAAATTCCCCTGTGCCGATGCAGCAGCCAGCATGGGTGAATTTTATAGGTGAATTTTGCATGCTGATAGGCTCGAGGCAAGGGTGCATTTGTCCCTGCGCCCCAGGGAAAGCCCCAGACAGTGCAAGTCCAAGTTGATCCATGTTGGTGGATCAGGCCTGGGAAGGGGTACGGAGCATACTGGCATCTCAGTTGATCTCAGCCCAGTCTGCCTACACCCAGTGATGTCATGCAGGGGGAATGCGGGGGAACTCAGTTCCACTAGTTAAAATTAGGGCTGACTTTGCCCACTTCACTCTCCCTCCTCCCCCCTCCCAATTCCTCTGCAAAGAGCTTTTCTTCTTGGTTGGCCAGCACTCAGAGGGTTAAAGGGAGCGACTCCGGATTCCTAGGGGGCGAAGGCAGTCATTCAGGAGGAACAGACCAGAATGGGCATTCCGGATCCTAACGGGCTCCGTGGCTGGTTCCGGGTTCCCGACAAGTGCCAATCAAAAGTGAGTTCCTGTTCCTAAATCATTTGAATGACACCACTGCCTACACCTGTCCCCGTCATTGTCCCTGCCCTGTTCTGCCCCCTGCCCAACAAGTGAGAACAGCAGAAACTTACCTGCTCTGGCATGTGTTGCTGACTGTGCCTGCAGGAAGGTGCAGGCTTTCCTGCTGGCAAACCTGGATGGTGCGCAATTGCGATGTGTTTACAGCATGTTTTTGACAGCGCACCCCAGGGTAGCAGCCGCTCCATCAGTGTGAAGGTAGGTTAGGGTGGTGCCATTGCTGGACTGCCAGTGAGCCGTCAGCACACCAGCCTCGTCACTGCCAAAAGGTGCCTGAGGGGGGACACGATTGAGGATGCTCGATCCTAAACTGAGTTAGGCTGGCATAAACTAAGCCAGCAAAGTTTGGCCAGCACAAGGGCCACCACAAAGTATGTTTGCACCACTCCTGGAGTCAGAGAGGCCAGCACATAGACGTGCGCCATCCTTGACAAACTGAGCGCTCCTTAATGGGGCACCTGTGATTATGACTGGGATTCTAAAATGTAATTCCAGCCCTCCTGAAAATAAAAATAGCTCTCAAAAATAGGTCTTTTTCCTCTTGGTTTGCATTCAAAAGTGGTGGCGGAACCTTCTACACCTTGGTAATTGCCCATCTATTCTGCAGTTTGTGATGAAGTATTTATAGAGGGGAGGGGAGGGGAGGGGGGCAAGCCTGCTAATTAACTGGCTTGCTGCTTTTGCTGAATACACGATTCCCAAAGCTGCCACTGCTTGAAACCAGCAGTATTTGCTTCTGCATTAGTGGAGTCTCTAATTAAGCTCTTGCTTGCATCCTGTCAAGAGGCTGGAGATGTTGCTCGGTGGGGAAAGTGGTGCGAATGACCAAGGCAACAGTAAGTCTGAGAGCGCAATCCTAATCTGGAATTAGGCTGTCATAATTAGGCCAGCACAAGGGACACTGTAAAGTATAAGAACATAAGAAGAGCCCTGCTGGATCAGGCCAAAGGCCCATCTAGTCCAGCTTCCTGTATCTCACAGTGGCCCACCAGGTGCCCCAGGGAGGCACGAGACAACAAGATGCTTGGATCCTGTGGCCACTCCCTTGCACCCGGTACTCTGAATTTGCCTACTACTAATGTAAAGGGGTTGCACAATCCATCATTGCCTCATAGCCCACGATGGACGTTTTTTCCAGAAACCTGTCCAATCCCCACTTAAAGGCATCTAGGCCAGATCCCATCACCACCTGCTGTGGCAAAGAGTTCCACAGATTAACCACCCGCTGGGTAAAAAAGTACTTCCTTTTATCTGTTTTAACTCTCCCAGCCCTCAGTTTTAGCGGATGCCCCCTGGTTCTGGTGTTTTGAAAGAGGGAAAAGAACATCCCTCTATCGACTCTATCCCTTCCGTGCATTATTTTGTATGTCTTAGTCATGTCCCCTCTCAGGCGCCTTTTTTCTAGGCTGAAGAGCCCCAAACGCTGCAGTCTTTCTTCCTAAGGGAGGTGCCCCAGCCCCGTAATCATTTTCGTTGCTCTCTTCTGCACCTTTTCCAGCTCCACTATGTCCTTCTTGAGGTGTGGTAACCAGACCTGTACACAATATTCCAGGTGTGGCCTTACCATCGATTTGTACAATGGCATTACATGATAATATTTGCAAAGTATGTTTGGCATGCACAGATGTGCGCCATCATAAGAACATAAGAACATAAGAAGAGCCCTGCTGGATCAGGCCAAAGGCCCATCTAGTCCAGCTTCCTGTATCTCACAGCGGCCCACCAGGTGCCCCAGGAAGGCATGAAACAACAAGATGCTTGCATCCTGTTGCCACTCCCTTGCACCCGGTACCAGTAGCCCACCACCTTTGTAAGGAGGTTGCACAATCCATCATTGCCTATATCCCACGATGGACCTTTCCTCCAGAAATCTGTCCAATCCCCTCTTAAAGGCATCAAGACCAGATGCCATCACCACCTCCTGTGGCAAGGAGTTCCACAGATTAACTATTAACCACAGATTCTTATTATGTTCTTATGAGATTAACCACAGATTCTTATTATGTTCTTATGAGTGGCGACACTCCTGACGCTGTTGGAGTCCGGGTTCAGCCCCCCCTCGACGTGGGGGGAAAGAAGGGGTGCGAAACAAAACGTCTGCCATGCCCCGCTGTGACGCCTGGACCGATTGGCACCAAACTCGGCATGCGGAAGCCTAGCGGCCTGGCCACAAACACTGCGGGGGTTGGGGGCCCTTAGCGCCCCCAGGGGTGGGGGTACATGGGGATCCCTGTGTGAAAATGGTCGAAAATGGCTAAAATCAGCACCAAATCCATAGTTTCCGGGGTCGCTGGCGACGCTCCCGACGCCATTCGAGTCTGGGTTCGGCCCCCCCTTGGCGTGGGGTGCGAGAAGGGGTGCAAAACAAAACATCCGCCATGCCCTGCTGGAACGCCTGGACCGATTGACACGAAATTTGGCACGCATACACCTTGCGGCCTGGCGACAAACACTGCGGGGGTCAGACCCCCCTAGCGTCCCTGTGGCAGGGGTACGCGGGGCTCCTCACATGAAGACGGCCGAAAACGGCCGAAATCGGCGTCGAGTCCATAGTTTCCGGGGTCACTGAGATGAGCGGCGACACTCCCGACACCGGTGGAGTCCAGGTTCAGCCCCCCCTCGGTGTGGGGGCGAAAAGGGGTGCAAAGCACAGCATCCGCCATGCCCTGCTGGAACGCCTGGAGTGATTGGCACCAAACTCGGCACGCGCGTGCCTTGAGGCCTGGTGACAAACACTGCGGGGGTCAGCCCCCCCCAGCACCCCCAGGGGTGGGGGTGCGTGGGGGCCCCCATGTGAGAACAGTCAAAAACGGACAAAATTGGCGTTGGATCCATAGTTTCCGGGGTCACCGAGGTGAGCTGCAACGCTCCTGATGCGGTTGGAGTCCGGGTTTGGCCCCCGTCAGCATGGGGGGCGAGAAGGGGTGCACAACCGGGCAACGCTGGGTAACAAAAAGCTAGTTAAACATAAGAGGAACATCGCTTGGAAAAGTGCCTCTTGCCCAGTTAGCAGGGGTTCCCAGTAGTGTGGCTTTTTTGCAACTGTGTCCCAGCTCACCTCTTCTCCACAGATACTATCCTATCTATTCAAGCCTTGCCCATACATTTCTTGAAGGCCCTTGGAGTTGTGCCTGGTGCTCTGATCACTACTGAGATTGCTGATGCTCTTTTATCCCATTGATGCTAAACTTCAATTTCTAAATCTTTGTATTTTGTAATTATTTCCAGCTCTTTTTCCTTAATTCTGTGGTCTCTAGAAATTGCCACATCATTTTTTTCCAACCACAGTTATGTCCAGTGTATTATGCTCTACCTTCTTATCTGGTTCAATTTTAAAGTCCATCAGATTTATGTATGCCTCATATCTTGATATCTTTTCTTTTTGTAATCTCGGTTATTTGCTGCTTCCATATTTCCAGTGTTTCTGAAATTGTTCTTGCCTTCTGTTGGTGTCTTTCGTCTACAGCCTGTTTGATCTTTTCATTTTTCAATTTTCGAACTTTTTAGGCAGCTTGCATCATTTTGGAATTCGTTACATTTCAAATCTAGATGAATCTCCCACTGAGCGTCGCTTTTCATTTATTGTTGTTGTTGTTGTTGTTGTTGTTGTTGTTAATAATAATAATAATAATAATAATAATAATAATTTCAATCTATTTTGAAAAATTTACAAAAACATCTAGAAACTTTGAAGATCAATGATATAAGAATGTCTGACCTACAAAAATCTACGCTGTTGGGAACATCATACATCTTATGCAGATATTTGGACAATTCTTAGGCTCTTGGTTAGAGCTTGAATTGCCAATAAAAAGACCAGTCTGTGATATTTCTGATCTTTTTATCATTTTGACTGTGTATATGTGAATGAATGAATGAATGAATGAATGAATAATAATTCTTTTCAGCAACAAATTCACAAATCAGTTTACAGGCACAAGAATAATGAAATGGCCCCCTGGCCCCCAAGGATGATAAGATGCAAAATCTAATCTAATTTAGTCTAATAAGATGCACAATCTAATAAGAGGCAGAAGAACATCAGTGAATGAACATCAGTGTTCACTAGAGGCAGTGAACATCTAGTGAACAGCCACTAGAAAATACACTGTGCTGCAGTTGTGTCCCTGGCCCATTTGCTGGCCATGGCCAGGACCACAGACTGTGCCCCCCCCCCCACATACACCTGCAGAGACTATCCAACCTACCCTGAGCCTCCAGATTTTCATGCAACTATCTGTGGCCCCCCCAAAAGGGTTCTGCAGCGTTCGAAAGCCTGAAACCTTATTTCAGGTTTTCTGACAAAAACCCAAGGTACTGTTTAATGGTCATCTGAAGGCTGCAAAATGCTTTCGGAGGGCCACGGGACATCGCGCACAACCTGCCCGATGCTCAAGAGGGCTCTGAAGGGCAACAGCTTGCAGCAGTGGTTTGACAGCAGATATCACCCCCACTGGCCCCACGGACCTGCCACCTGGGGACTCCCCCCCCCCAGGTTAATGGCAGGGATGCCATTGCTCTACTGGGGTGCAGAGGGACAGTTACTCTTCCCTTGCTAGATCTGAGGAGCACCACTTGAAAAAGTACCTCTGAGCTGTATCATAACTGATTAATTTGTTTTACAGGTAGCTGTTGGTATTGCTGCCATCTCACTATTGGCATCATTTTTCATTTCTTCCAATTTATTTTTAGGTACAAGCTTCGAGTTTGAGCAACGTTTTCAATTTTCACTATCATTCGCTAACGATTTTTCTTCTTAGATGTTCTTCGTTCCCAGGCAATGGCAGCCTTCCTTCAATCATATGATGGGTCTTAACATCATGTTCCAACTATTGGGCTTTCTGTTTCACATCCACATTTCACCTTGTTCTACTTTTTTAGTTTTATCATTTCCCTCCAAGTTCCTTTGCTTTTCTCTGCTTCTCTCTGCAATTCTTTAAGTTCAACATTATTAGGCCAACTCTTCATTTCACATAATAAATTGTCTTTGGTACCACTGTTGTTGCTGTACCAGTAACTATAATAGGGTCTTTCCAGGTAGCAAACATTTGTGGTTTTTTTAAATGTTAAACATACCCGCTTGGAAACAACCATTGTTGTGGCTCTATTTTCTGCTGTTGTCAATTCTTTTGCTGTGGTTGGTAAGAACATAAGAACATAAGAAGAGCTCTGCTGGATCAGGCCAAAGGCCCATCTAGTCCAGCTTCCTGTATCTCACACCAGCCCACCAGGTGCCCCAGGGAGGCATGAGACAACAAGATGCTTGCATCCTGTTGCCACTCCCTTGCACCCAGTACTCTGAAGTAGCCTACTACTACTGTAAGGAGGTTGCACAATCCATCATTGCCTATAGCCCATGATGGACCTTTCCTCCAGAAATCTGTCCAATCCCCTCTTAAAGGCATCAAGACCACCACCTCCTGTGGCAAAGAGTTCCACAGATTAACTACCCGCTGGGTAAAAAAGTACTTCCTTTTATCTGCTTTAACTCTCCCAACCCTCAGTTTTAGCGGATGCCCCCTGGTTCTGGTGTTTTGAGAGAGGGAAAAGAACATCCCTCTATCGACTCTATCCCTTCCGTGCATTATTTTGTAGGTCTCAATCATGGTCTTCCAGTTAACTTGGCAGTGCCTTGCCTGGGTCGCATTGCGTCGCCAAAGGCACTGAGCCTTCATCCCAGGGACCCCAACGTCTTACATGGTCCTTGTGGACCCAGTTGACGACCAGTCTACTATGGCAGTGTTTCCCAAACTGGTGGGTCATGACCCACCAGCCAGAGCAGCACTTGTCCCTGCCCCTTAAAGTGGGGGGGGGGGAAGGGGGCACGCCCCCAATCCACCCCCCAGGATCGCATTGCTGCGGGGGGGGGGGAGGGTTTTTTGTCCAACTTACCTTTGCCAGTGCCAATCTCTAGGGGTTTCAGGGAATCCTGCAAATGCCCCAAGCCTCAGTTAAAAAAAAATCAGAAACCACTTCCTGTTTCATGATTGCAATAATGGAAGTGGTTTTAATTGCTTTTTTTAAAACTGTTCCTGAGGCTTGGGGAGCCTGCAGAAGCATCTGCAGGGCTCCCTGCAATCCTGGGAACTGGCGTTGGCAGAGGTAAATTGGAAACTCCCCTGTCTCTGGCAACGACACAATCCTGGGGATTGCATTGCTGTCATAGCCCCTCCCCTGCACACACTTACAGTGCTCCCAACTCTCTTGTAGGGGTTCGGGAAGCACGGCACTAGAGATTTCTTTGTTTTATTCTTCACCTTATACTTTGAGGACTTTTAGGTCCAGTCCTATTGGGCCAGTTGTGACATCAAAATGCTAGTTACAACATTGCAAAGGTCCTATGGTGTCACGCCAGCAGGGTAACACAGGTGGTGTAACCAGTGGTGGAATCTACCTGCGCTAACAACTGGAACGCAGGAAGTAGCTACCGGGACGCACAGTTGATTGGCAGTTCCTCCGCGCGTCCTCGCTTCCCCCATGGTCCGCTGCCTGCCTGCCTGCCTGGCTGAAACCTCCGGCTGTGGGCGTGCAGGGCGCAGGCACGGCCAGCCCCATTCGTGTATTGCAGGGGCGCGCGGCAGCGATGACTGCAGTGGGCGGAGCCAGCCCTGGCTACATGACATCACTGGGTGTAACCTGGTGGGGTGGTCAGAATAGGGTGACAAGGGGGCAGGAAGGGGGTTGTCGTAGTGCAAGTGACCTACGCCAGAATGCTCTCTCCTTCCTGGCCTCCTGACACATTCCTTTTCTCTCTTCCTACTTGTGCCAGCCAAAGGCTTGGTGCAGGACTGAGAACACCCACTAGTAATTGGGAGGCTTCTGGGGATTATATTTTCTTTTCCGTGTCCAAATCTGCATCCCACCGTGGTGCACTTTTGCATGGCTGCATGCTACGATGAGGGACGTGGTGGTGCAGTGGATTAAACTGCTGCTGCTGGGCTTTCTGACCGGAAGGTTGGGAGTTCGAGACCACACAATGGAGTGAGCTCCCGTTGCTTGTCCCAGCTTCTGTCAACCTAGCAGTTCGAAAGCACATAAAAAAATGTGAGTAGATAAATAGGGACCACTTTGTTGGGAAGGTAACGGCATTCCGTGTGCTACGGCGTATAGTCATGCCGCCACATTACCACAGAAGCTTGTTCTTGGGCAAACACTGGCTCTACAGGCTTAGAGATGAGCACCGCCCCCTACAGTCGGACATGACTAGACCATTCGGTCTTGGGGAAACCTTTACCTATGCTATGATAGGGAAATGGACGGGATTGGGGTATTTGTCTGGCTTCTCAGCAACAGCCTGCCTGGCATGGGTGACCCTACCAGGACCTGAGCTACTGCCACCATAGTATTTTGCACCTTAGTTCAGTCGCTAAGTCATGTCCGACTCTTTGCGACCCCATGGACCACAGCACGCCAGGCCTCCCTGTCCTCCACTAGCTTCCGGGTTTGCCCAATTTCATGTTCATAGCTTTGGTGACACTGTCGAACCATCTCATCCTCTGCCGCCCCCTTCTCCTTTTGCCTTCAATCTTTCTCAGCATGAGGGTCTTTTCTAAAGAGTCCTCTCTTCTCAGGAGGTGGCCAAATTGACCTATTGGATCTCCTTGCAGTCCAGGGAACTCTCAAGAGTCTTCTCCAACACCATCATTCAAAAGCATCTATTCTTCGGCGCTCTGCCTTTCTTATGGTCCAGCTCTCACAGCCATGCATTGCTACTGGGAAAACCATAGCTTTGACCATGCGAACCTTTGTTGGCAGGGTGATGTCTCGGCTTTTTATTAAGTTGTCTAGGTTCGCCATAGCTTTCTTCCCAAAAAGTAAACATCTTTTACTATCATGGCTACAGTCACCATCTGTGGTGATCTTGGAGCCCAGGAAAATAAAGTCTGTCACTGCTTCCATTTCTTCCCCTCCTATTTGCCAGGAAGTGATGCGAGTGGTTGCCATGATCTTAGTTTTTTTGATGTTGAGCTTCAAGCCAATTTTGGCACTTTCCTCTTTCACCCTCATCAGAAGGTTCTTTAGGTCTTCCTCACTTTCTGCCATTAGAGTGGTATCATCTGCATATCTGAGGTTGTTGATATTTCTCCCAGCAATCTTGATTCCAGCTTGTGAATTATCCAGCCCAGCCTTTCTCATGATGTACTCTGCATATAAGTTAAATAAGCAGGGTGACAGTATACAGCCTTGTCATACTCCTTTCCCAATTTGAAACCAATCAGTTGTTCCATGTCCAGTTCTAACTGTTGCTTCCTGGCCTGCATACAGGTTTCTCAGAAGACAGATAAGGTGGTTTGGCACTCCCATCGCTTCAAGAACTTGCCACAGTTTGTTGTGATCCACACAATCAAATGCTTTGGCACAGTCAATGAAGCAGAAGTAGATGCTTTTCTGGAACTCTCTTGCTTTCTCCATGATCCAGCGAATGTTGGCAATTTGATCTCTAGTTCTTCTGCCTCTTCGGAAACCAGCTTGTACATCTGGTAGTTCTCGATTCACATACTGCTGAAGCCTAGCTTGCAAACCCATTAACCCCATTAACCCATTTGTAGCTTGCAAACCCATTAACCCCAAAAGATAGTGCCCTTGATGGGGATTATTACTATTATTACTATTATTATATGACAGTCAGAGTTTTGCCAATAGATCTCCCGTGGCTCTTCAAAAATTTAATTCTAGCAGGGTGAGAGGAAGGAAAATTCAATCGGTACCATGACATTAGCAGAGATAGTGATGATAACACTATGCTCCCCCATTTCTCAACAATGAAATTTGACCCCAGCTGCCATTTGGCCATGGAGGGTGATGGCAATGGAGAAAATGCCATGGGAGGAAAGGGTGAAGTGCCCCTTCTCAGCATTGCAGTCTAGAAAGTGGTGTAGGGGGTACAACCTTGGAGAGGGCCGACCTTAAGCCAGTGTGGCCTATGTCGTCTCACTGGGCGTCTCACTGGGCCCCGTGCTTTGGGGGGGGGCACGCTGGCATGATGAGCAGAATGCTTGCTGCTGCAGCCAGGATCCTCATGGGCTGTGAGCCAGTGGGGACAAGCAGACAGGTTGCTCATTGGGCCATTCCACCTGGCCCCGCCTCCAAACGGCCCAAAATGGGCCTCCTGGAAGCAGTGAACGATGACATCATGTCACCACCAACTGTTTCCGAGGGGCACACTTAGCACGCCGCCCTTCTCGCCATGGCTGTGTGGTGAGTGGAGGCCCCCTGGAGACAGTGGGAGCCCCACAGGAATGGCCCACATTGGGGCCCCCACTCCTGATCTTGGCCCTGATCCTGCTTGTCCTGTTCAGCCCTGAGAAAGGGCTTCTGGGAGGCTGGGCCAAGGAAGACAGAGGGCAGCAGCTGGGCAGAGGCGCCAGAAGAGCACAGGTAGGACAGGTGCAAAAGAGCAGATGAAACCTGTTCATATGAAGGGAGTTGTGTAAGAGCTTAATAGGCAACTGCATCTGCAAGCTAGGAAAAAAAGTAAAAATCAGAAGTGACAAATATTAGCATCTGAAGGGAATAATTGACTGTTTTAAAATTCCACTTATTAGGCCATTCATTAGCAGCGTCTTCCAGCTGAGCGGAGAAATAAATTGCCACGTTCCTCGAGCACACTCAGTTGTGCTCCTTCAGCTCATTACCACTTATCGAATGGCTTTCGATTCTGAGGCTGGGAACTTCATTGGCTGCGTTTGGAAGACTTTATTTCCTCCTCCTGAAGAGAGGCTGCTCCGGTGCCTCTTTGGGCAAGAGTGACGTGAAGTCAAGGTCCATTTCACAGGGTCCTCGGGCTCTGCATTCAGGAACAACAGAGGTCGGCCTGTGCATTTGATTGATGCATTAAAATCTGTTGATTTATTTATCTGCTTTTATGCCCCTCACATATGAGCTCTCAAAGCAATTTTCAGTTCTAATGCTCCCAAAGGTATAATGATACCAGGAAGTCACAAACGGTATGTATGACAGGTCTTCAGGTTCCTGGCAGCCAATGACGTAGTCCAAGTCGCTACAAGAGTGTGATTTGTTGTTACTTCTTACCAGGCTTGCAAAGGAAAACCAGTAACAACCAATAACCCCAAATCATAGCAAATGAATTGTAGCAATCCAATGATGCTAATAGCAGTCAAAACAAAGTCAAGTGGCACAATCTATCATGGTCAAGTAGGATCAGCTCTTATTCTGCTATGTTCTTCCTGTACTGATAGATTTTCAGTTTTGTTCACGTTTGGGTTCACCAGGAATATTTGACCTGAACTTCATTATTCAAAAGGAAAAGCCCACATAATAGAAAGACGTGAAACTGCTGTTCTAAGTTGAGCAGGGTATAGAAGTGACAATTGGGAATCTGAAAGTCTGCCAAACTGCTCTTAAGCGAAAAAAAAAGATCTTTCTTTATGGAGTCATTTGACTTGGTGAATGACACAAAAAACGTTTCCCGTCCACTTCCACCACAATTCATGACTCACTCATGATTGTTTGTTTATCCTGAAGGGACAATGACCTTCTCAGTTGAGAATGATAGCTGGCAACATAAGTACTTCAAGATAGGAAGGTAGCCGGTTTGCACAAATAGGAAATCAGTTGATGAACTCACGAGACGAAACCAGAGCCCTTTTAATGCTAATTTTAGTCTATTTGTGTTAGAAATATGCCTATAATATAAAAAGCATGTGAATGTACTGTATATTCAAGTAGGAGCACACACTCATGTTTAAATATAAATCCTTGGATCAAAGGCGTGGCTAATGGAAGCGTAGTGTGCTGCAGAAGGCAAAATATTGCCCCAGGAGTGCCATCGCAACAGGAAGTGATGTCACAGTTGTATTTTGGTTTTTGGTTTTTCTACCTTTGATAGAATGAAGAACTTACACTCTGGTTTGTTTCATTGAATTCTGCCTTAAATCACCTTTTCAATGATAGATAATATGATAGTATTATTCATACCTACCCAGGTTTTCATCATTTTGGCCACCAGTGTCCAGCTGAGCTTGTTGCCTGTTGCCTGGTGCAATTGCACCCCCCCGCACTTCTTTAGCTACGCCCCTGCCTTGGATTTTCAGCCTGAGCCTGTGCTCTGATGTCCCCCATGGAAGTATCCCATACAGCACACTCCAGTCTGAACCACATAAGAACCTTGATTAAAACATGGAGATGGACCACTGGTAGCCTCTGATCCCCAGGCCCATGCCAGGCTTCCTGTAGTCCAGGTGCACAGCGATTCCCGCCAGACAGCAGAGGCAGGCAGAGTGCTAAACCATCTTAGGGGGCACCCGACAGTAAACCCGCCAGACTAAATAGGGAGACTCTCTCTTAATTTGTGGACGTTTCTAGTCCCTGGCAGCAGGGGCAATCCTGGGGTGGTCAGCCCCGCAGGGCGCTCCTCCAGGGGTGTTGCCCCCCACGGGAGCTGTCCCCCCATGCAGCTGCCCCCCCCCCCGCGGAGGCCACGTCTAAGAGTGACCCATGGCATGTGCACAATGCCAGCTTGTCTGAGGAGGGGTGAGCCTGCATTGTGCACCCGTGTTGGGTCACAGCAGCAGCTGGCCCCCTCTCCGAGAAGGGGCAAGAAGGCGTTGCAACCTGCTCCAAATCGGGGGCATCAACCCCCCCCCCCATCAAACCCAGCGCCAGGGGCATTTTACCCAGTGGTGTCATCTAAATGATTTATTTATTTATTTATTTATTTATTTATTTATTTATTTATAAATAAATAAATAAATAAATAAATAAATAAATAAATAAATAAAGTTTGCTAACTGGGCAAGAGGCACTTTTTCAAGTGGTGTCCTCTTATATTTAGCAGGGGGAGAGCAATTGTCCCTCTTCACCCCAGCACAGTGTCTTTCTCGTGGCTGTTGCTGGTGGTGTTCTCCATTCCTTTAGATTGTGAGCCCTTTTGGGACAGGGAGCCATTGAACTTATAATGTTATTATTTGCCTGTAAACCGCTTTGTGAACTTTGTGTTGAAAAGCGGTATATAAATACTAGTGATTGATTGATTGATTGATTAGATTTTTATCCTGCCTTTATGCCCGAAGGCACCCAAGGCGGCATTACAAAAAAAATATAAAATTTAACACTAAAAAAGCAATATTAAAACAATATTAAAACAATATAGTAAAAACAAAATTAAAACAAAACAATAAAATTTTTGCTTAAAAAATTAAATTAAAAAATTAAATTTTAAAAATAAAATTTTAAGAACAGGTACTCACTTTTGATTGGCACGTGTCGGGACCCGCCCACCGGAAGTGACGTCATAAGCCGGAAGTGATGTCGTGGCAGGAAGTGACATGAAAAAAGCCTTTTTTGAGGCCTCAGATGATTTTAAACTGACCCAACAGTTGCAACAGGATTCCACAGCACCCGCAGAACATGTTAAGGAGGCCTGGCATCATGTTAAAGTGGCCCAACAGTTCCAAACGTATTCGAGAGCAGCTCATTTTTCAGTGGCAAGGCAAGGCAAGGCTCCGCTTGCTGCCTGCCTGCCTGCCTGGCTCTGAGAACATGCAGGCAACTCAAACATGCAGGAAATTCAAACGTTGCAGGGGGCGGAGTCGACAAGTGGGCGGGCGAATGGGCGGGGCCAGCTGTGATCCTAGAAACCGGTACTTGCGTACCCCCGCGTACCCCCTGCACGACATCACTGATTTTACCCTCTGTGCCCTCAGGTACGCCACTGTCTGGCAGTTGGTGACATAAGCCAGTCTCTGGGCTCTATCCTTTAGGTTAGACATAAGGCTCATGGGCTGACCAGCTGATCTCTGCTGCTGAGTTGAGGTCTGTCACTGATGAAAGGGTGATAATTGGGCTTTCCCATATCTTGAAAATGTGCTCCGGAGATTATAGCTAAAATGTATAAGGGATCTTCTAACAAGTGCTGGAAGTGTAATGATTTAACAGGCACATATCATATGTGGTGGACTTGCAAAAAAGCAAAAGAATTTTGGGGAAAAAATACATAACTGGATTCAACAAATATTGAAATGTGATATCCCATTATTTAGACCGGAATTTTTTCTTCTCAATATAGTGTTGTCAATACAAGATAAAGTAGCTATTTACCGACACATATTACTACTGCAGCGAGATTAGTATATGCACAGATATGGAAGATAATGAAACTCCAGAGTTAGAGAACTTGATAAACTGTATGATGTGGCTGAAATGGATATTTTGACAGAGAGACTTAAAGATGGAAATCTATGCAAGATAGAAAATTATTGGAAGCGCTTTTATGATTGGATAGGTATACAATCAAGAATTTAGTAAATATGTTAAACTGTATTGTAAAGATTAAAGGTAAAGGTTTCCCCACGACCGAATGGTCTAGTCATGACCAACTGTAGGGGGCGGTGCTCATTTCCGTTTCAAAGCCTGTAGAGCCAGCGTTTTTGTCCGATCATGTGGCCAGCATGACTCTACGCCGTAGCGCACGGAACGCCGTTCCCTTCCCACCGAAGTGGTCCCTATTTATCTACTTGCATTTAGGTGCTTTCGAACTGCTAGGTTGGCAGGAGGTTGTAAAGATTACTTTAAGGTAAATTAGATTAGAAATAGTGCCATCCCAAGACAGTAACCCTTTTGTGTTATCCTTAGTGTTCCCTTTTCCCTAAGTTTACTTTTATCCTATACTGTACCTGTATATTAAAATTAATACAATTCTTTAAAAAAAGAAAAAATGTGATCAAGTTTTTCATATTTGCTCTTCTGTCATTTGCAGCTAATGAGTTATGTGAGAAAAAGGTACTTAGGGCCCAATCCTAACCAACTTTTTAGCACTTGTGCAGCCACAATGCACAAGGGAACAAACACGCCCTTCTCCATGACCCTCCTCCCTTCCCAGGGTGCAGCACACGCCCCATTGGCATGGCTGCATCAGTGCTGGAAAACTGGAATGAATTGGGCCCTTAGTTGTGGTCAACCCCTGGCCCTGCCCATGCAGTTAATAGGGACGAATTGAAGCCATGGACTGAACAATATGGCTGACTCAGATCATCACCGCGAAGGAAAATTACATTAAAATCTCTTCATGACACAAGTAGTTGTCAATATGAGAGTAATTGTTTTTTACTTCTAGACTATTAAGAGTATTTTTTTAACTTCTACACTCACCCCCCCCCAAAAAAAAAACAAATTCTGTTCAGTACTGACTGAACGGTAGTTTTATTGAACCATGTAATGTGAATACATGAATCTTTCCGCGGAAATTAAATCCCATTTTTCGTACAGCGATTTGCACACCTGTATACAGAACACGCAGGCATGCTTAAAGATGTTGAAATTAACTTTTACACGCGTGCAGGGAGGTTTTTATTCGAGAATTCGCGGCAATCCTCCTCCTTCGCGGCGATGATCTGAGTCAGCCATATTGTTCCGTCCATGGCTTCAAGAATGTGACGTCATGGCTTCTCCAGTGTATAATAACTCCATGGTTGTGTGCCCTTAGCAGGCATGATGAATGCTATTTGGCCCTCGGAATGAAATGAGGCGCCTAGTATAGAGCAGAGGCGCTAGGAAGAAGGGGCAAAAGAAACTGAAGATGGACTTTTCACTTGCAGAAATTTTCACAGGAATTAAACAATGGTTCTGAAGCACAACCCCCCCCCACACACACACAAACACATCTTTTTTTTTAGATATTTCTTGCACAAGTTGCTGCAGATGCCATCTTGAAAGAGGCATACCTTCTTGCGAGGAAAAGGTGGAATGCCTCTACCAAGGCAGCATGCTTGCCACTACTGGCTTTTTCACAAGTGCTTGGAATCGATATAGTTAAGCATATTTTGAAATTTTGAAAATATTTGAAAATTAAATTCCCTCATTTAAGGGTAACAGCGTTTTACTCATTAAAAAAAACACACAACTCAAGTAATAAGCTAATCAAAGAAACTGTGATTTGCACTCTGCTGTTCCTGACCCCAAGTTACATCTCTTTGAGTCTTTGATACACACACAGGTGCACTCCAACAGGGTCTTTCCCGTGACCATGGGAAATGTGAATTTCCCAACTGCAGTTGGCAGAACGTTCCTGACAGTGCAGCAGGAGAGGCGGATCGACAGGGAGGGCAAAGCTTTAAGTTTTGCAAGGAGCCTTACCCTGTCATGTAAATCCCTCCTCTCCCTTGCTGCTGTAGCCAGTAAGCAGCGCCAAGATGTTGCTTTTCCCTGTGAGGATTGGCTAAAACGGTGCAGGGGAGGAGTGATTTCCACTGGAAGGTCAGGCTTCTTGCAAAACTTAGAGCTTTGCCCTCCCTTAGATCTGCCTCTGAGCAGGAATATCGTTTGTGAAGCATGGTTGCTCCCTGCCTCGAACCCCTCTGGAACATCTAAATTACGTCTGATGAACGTGTGCAGCAAATTCATTGTTCTGTAAGTTGGTTTGGAAATAGTTTCAAAGCCAAAGTCTGCATTAACATAAGAACATGCTGCAGGCCAAGTAAAATTAAGAAATAAAATTAATAATTTTCATTCTTAAGGAGCGACTATGGGAATCCTAGTCAGGACCATTACAAGGGGAAAGAGTTGAAGACACTCCCCAAATTCCCCCATGGTCCTAATCCTGACCCCTCTACAGCTCCTATTTCAAAACCAAAAATATGCCAGCATTAAGCATTTGCATGATGTGTCTTTTTAATCCTGAAACAAGTCATTAAACCCATGCAAGAAGTTTAGGAAAGAGTGAATTTGGTGCATGCTTTCATCAAACATACTTTGGCATTTTGTTCAAACATTACTTAAAAGGCCACTGATGGTGGACTGATCTCAGCAAGGAATTCCACGAACACCTAACTGGGCAATTAAGGGCTCCGCTTCTTAATTATGACTCTTTCTGCTCTTTTCATCTACCTTGTGAACAAGAAGGACCGCCTTTTGAAAACCCTCAATTCAACTCGCCTCTCTTCCAAAACTCTTTCAAACTTTTCAGCCGCGAAGAAGCTCCGTTCTCTTTTCTTCTCCCATGGGAGGCCACCATCTGCCAGGCCTATTCATCCATCATTTCTCACCTGGGCTTTTTTCAGAGAAAAAAGGTGGCTTAGGTGAACTTACCTACCCAGAAAGCAATGGGGTATGCAGCACGTCCTTGAAGCTAATGAAGGTGATGGAACACCGAGAGATGACACACTGTGACTTCACAGGAAGGAGGGCTTTTTTTTAATTTAGGGAAACCATTCTGTGTTGACAAGGACAATATGTTCCATGGCAAATTTAATAAAAGCTTTAAGGGATGCGTGACTGCAGGAACCTAGGAGCTGCCTGCCTAATCCATTGTTGGCAGCTTCCATCTTCTCAGGGGCCTCTCTTCTACAGCAGTGGTTCCCAAACAGTGGGTCGGGACCCACCAGTGGGTCACAAGGCAATTTCAGGGGGGTTGCAAAGCACCTAGAGGAGCCCTGTTGAAAACATGGGAAGATGGGATGCTGGAAAGGGGGAGGGCTGTATGGTTGTTTTGCTTGTATCAAGATTGTAAGTGGGCTTTTTTTTCTTTCTGATTCACTTTGCTGTTGGGAAACAGCTGAGAAATAACCCAACGTATTGCTGCATTCTCAGGGAAGCTGCAGGCACTGGTGTCACATTGATGGCACTTCTGGCCATGACATCACTTCCTGTTGTCATTCTAAAAAAGTGGGTCCCAGTACTAAAAAGTTTGAGAACCACTGCTGTACAGGCCATGGTTTCCAGGGCAGGGGGCTTTGGCAGGGCAGTGGAAGATGGGCCAAACTTCTTGTTGGGCCAAACTTCTGGCTGAATTAGGAGCAGGTGATGGGGAAAGCAGGGCCTGCCCAAGACCTCCTGATGCTAAATGCAGCCCTCTTCCCCGCTGATGTGCCAACCTCTGCTCCTCCCACTCGACAATGCCCCCGACAATGCTCCAGTTCAGCCTTCCCCTCCTCCTCCACTTGGTCCCCTCTTTCTTTTCCAACCCAGGGAGTGGCAGGAGAAGGAGGAGCAGTGCAGGCAAGTTAGCAGACAAAGAGGGGTGCCTCCCCATCAATCTACTCCCTGAGGCGAGAGCCTCAATTGACCTCAAGCATGGGCCGGCCCTTAGGGAGCAATCCTACTGAACTGGAGTTAGGCCAGCACAGTTGGGCCAGCAAAGTTTGGCCGGCACAAGGGACACTGTAAAGTATGTTTGAACCACTCTCGGAGTCAGGGAGGCCAGCACACAGACATGCGCCATCTTCCCTGACTCCGAGAGTGGTCCAAACATGCTTTATGGTGTCCCTTGTGCCAGCCAAACTTTGATGGCCTAACTGTGCCGGCCTGACTCCAGGTTAGGATTGTGGCACCCACATCTGCATGCTCCCATTGTTGCCATCTGTGGTTTGCCAGCTTGTGGTCACTGTTTTTTTGCCCCTGAATTCCTTTTGGAGCAATGAAACGTGATGATGTAATCTCATTCAGAGAAGCATTCTAGGGCTGGGGATGGAGCATGATGGTAACCATCCACTGGCTGCCAAAAGGAGCACTGTACCATTAGCGATAATTTAGAACCCTGACAAAGCTTCCAGAGGAACAGAGTTGTAGGCAAAACTCTCCTTTGGATTCAAAAACCTGGTTTTCCTGCAGTGCCTGTTCTTGGAAATTGGCAATTAATTGCCATTCTGGCTTCCCCTTTGCCCCAATTAGTTTTAAGCCTCTTTTAATTCCCAATCAATGCTTCCACTTTTTTCCTTGACATTAGCAAATCTCAGCTTGGACCACATAATGCTCCCTTTGACAGGCAAAGAGATAGATTTGCTCTTGATTCTGTTCACAGAATTTAAAACAAAAGAGCAATACATGTTTTGAATGTTCCCCCCATGAAGTATTTGTTCAATAATGCAGCCTCTTGCCAGTCATCACCCATTCCCCCGGACCCCAGAAGGAAGCTGCAGCAAGACTTCCGACACTTCTAATCACCCAGGAGCTTCTGTACTAAAATCTGCCTCCTGCAGTAGCCATTGCCCTTTGTTTTGAAAGTGCCATTCCCAGAAGGTCATGTGCTGGGGTGTGGATCTGGTTCTTCTCTATGTCTGGAGTAGCCAAGCCAAGCCTCCTACTGAGATTAGCATGTACCATACCTGGCATACCTGTCTCTCTAGGTAATGAGGTAGGATGGAGCGACCAGTGGGGTTCACCTCCCTACGTTAAACAGGGATGTTTGTGTGTGTTTTTCTCCCAGCTTCAGAGTGAAATCTAATGCTAGTTTGCAGAAAACACACCCACTTACTCTTTAGCAAGTAAAGAGACCAGGATTCTCGGGGCAATGTAATGTAAGCAATCAGGATCATAGGTTTTGTGTGCTTTGTTCATAAGCGTCCTCTACTGGGTGTTACTAGTTACTGCATCCAGTTTGGTCAAGCTTTTTCTTTTGTGTTCCTCCAGCCAAGTTGAGTGTTTTCCCATAAGCCTGCTTGTTGCACATCTATCTATCCCCTTTCCCCCTTTTGCTTAGTTCATTGGTTGTTTTTTTTTAATAAACTGGTTGTATGGCCTGGCCGTGGGCACAGTTCCCTGTATGCTGTGAGACTGCACCGTCCATGCATATCGGAGCACGGCAACCAGAAGTTCAGCTCAGTGCAAAACATCCAGCGACATCGCAGCAGAGTTGCAATGCGGTGCACCAGAAGGGTCCATGCATGGCCCCTTAAAGCAATGATTTTCAATGTGTGTTTTTCTGATAGCACACTGATTTCGATGGTCTTCACTATGATTTTCACCTCTTGTCACTTCCAGCTTCTGGAAGACCCATCCAGGTTCTGCAGCTCTGTTTCTAGGGCACCTGTCTATAGTAACAAATTTACTGTCCTGCTTCCTCTGCCGGCTCGGCCTCGGCCAATTCGATACTACAGACAGTTGCCCTAGAAACTGAGCCACAGAACCTGGAAGAGTTTTTCAGTGATTTTCAATCACTGTGCTCCAAACTCCTGCGGCACCCCTGCGGACCTTTGACAGCGCACCAGTGTGCAACAACACACCAGTCGAAAATCACTGCCTTAGGGGAAGTGGGTTCTTAGAGACCATGGGTTCTATACAGTGATGTCATCTGGTAATGAAGAACGGGAACTCTGGGCGGGACTTACGCATGATTGGCAGCCCGTCTGTTCCATTCTGCGGCTGCCCTGGCCGCAGGGGGGCTGCCCCCAGTTGGCGTGCCCCACCGCTGCTCGTCCAGGCACCCGGCGCGCCCACCACCCATCCCCCCCGGTGAGCAGGCGCCCCACCGAGGCCAGGGCAGCCGCAGAACGGAACGGACGGGCAGCCAATCACACGTAAGTCCTGCCCAGCGTTCCCGTTCTTCATTATCAGATGACATCACTGGTTCTATATCTTGGGTACAGCACATATAGAAAGTGCCTTTTGTGTCTGGGGGAAAAAAAGCACAATTCAAATATATACCTGAAAAGAGTCTATCTAAAATTGGGAAGCATTTCTTCTTTGGCAAGTCTGAAAAGTACCAACCCCTCATCCTCTTTGGAGCCTGGTCACCCTAACCATCCCCATTTACGAGATCAAATACACAGAAAGAGTGTGGAGGAGAGTACACTTAAAACGCTGGCTGTTGTTAACTCACTCCATGTTGCAGAATGTGCAGCCGAAATGATTGAAAAGTCCTGCTGCTATATATATAATTTCCTTACCAGCTAAAATGCCTTAAATGGCCCCCAATCCCCAAATCAGATAATATTGAGCTGTGCAACATTACACAAGCCACTCACAAAAAAAAATGGCTGTTTAAATTACACCTGTTCTGAAACAAGAACACTTTACTCTTCCCTTTATTCTGCCCCTTGTCTCCACTGCCTACAGTGAAAAGCACTGTTTTGCTTGCAGTAATGTGCTCTAAAGACTAGCCTGTGCTTATTGTCCATACAGATGTCCCCAAGAACACCCACAGTCCTAAAAACTGCTAACCTCCCGGTGTTGTACGATCACCCTCTATTATAAAACTCCTGCATTTGGACCTCAAAGCATGAAAAGGATGTTGTGGTACAAAAATGCACCAACACTGCAGGCCAACGATCTCAAACCCATTGTGAAGGTAGGTGGTCTGGAGTCCAAAAGCAACTCAGCTGGCGCTGAACAAAATTTTGCCCCAGTTCAGAAGCCAAGCCAAAGTCTCGGTAGAGCCAAGTGGAATCCAACTGGCTCCACACCCCGGTGTAGCTCTTACTCACATGCAACAGGAACATGTGAGCAGCGGCAGGGAAAGCGTGCTGGAAAGTGCCTCCCCACCTCCTTGTGCCGTTCCTGGGTGTGCTTTTCAGACATGTGCTCACACATGCGCATGAGGGAATTCATCCATCTCACAGCTCAGTGGTTCAGTAAGGAAGGGAGAGGAGGGTGAAGGTGCAAGCGACACACTTCTGTGATGGGGAACATTCCCCACAGCAGGAACAGGCAATCAAAATAAAAGCAATCCAATTAGGCCATCAGTGAAAGCAGTTGATATCAGCGACGGGATCTACAAACGACCTGGGGGAACGCTGGGCGGGACGTGGGCGGGACATCCGGGTGATTGGCAGCTCGTCCGCGATGATCCGCAGCTGCCCTGGCCTCGGGGGGGGCTCCTGCTCGCTGCGGAGGACGGGTGAGGGTTGCGCCGGGTGCCTGGGCGAGCAGCGGTGGGGCGCGCTAACCGGGGGCAGCCCCCCCAGGCCAGGACAGCTGCAGAACGCTGAGGACGGGCAGCCAATCACGCGGAAGCCCCACGTAAGTCCCGCCCAGCGTTCCCCCAGGTCGTTTGTAGATCCCGTCTCTGGTTGACATGTGCAACGAGAAGGGAGGGGGGAGAAAAAGTGCGTGTCTGATGTAGGGAAAACAGAAGAGTTACCCAGGAGGAACTGGGGCTGAAGAACAGGGATTTATTGGTATCATGGAGAGTAAGAAAGAAGATTCCCAGGATTTGGCCACTTCAAAGTCTGAACTGTGGTTCTCTGTTGCCTGGACCAAGGGCTGCAGGCAAGGAATGAGTCCCTTGGTGGGCGATGGAGTCACCTCCTTGCAGTGGGCAAAGCGGTCTCTTTCACGGGACAAATGCTCCTAAGTGGCACTGCACCCGCTCAAAGGGGCGCATGCAGCTTGAGCACTGTGGCTAGCTGGAGTGATAGGTAGGGAAGCCTGTCTTAACTGGAGATCTGGAGCTGAGTTCAGGCCTCCCTCTACAACTGTGAAAAAGGTCCAGGGATCCTAGACTCAAATGCATGCTTGCGCACTCACGCACACAGAGCACTCTCACAGAGAAAGGACAGGTAGAGCATCAGCATGTTGTCAGTGTGACTGCATGCCGGACAGGAAAGACAGCAGGGGTGGTGTTGGGAAGGGATGGTGAGGCTGCAGCAAGGACCGAAGTTGCCTCTCCTTCCTCTGCTGATTCATGGGTGCAACACTGCAGGGATTGTGAGGCTTGAATGCCAGGGCCAAGCGACCTCCTCCATGGAAAGCTGAATACCACAAACAGGCCTTGAGAAGGGCCTTGGAACCGAGAGGCTTGGTTGTAGCCATGGCTGTTCAAGGAGGGAAGCCAGGCTCTGGGGATGCTTTCCTGGGAGAAGGGAATGTGTTGCACAGGAACATTTGACCGCACTGGGTAGGGGAGGTTGGAAGGGAGAAGGGGAGCCAGTGATCATCAGTCCTGGGCCTGGCTTGGCATAGTGGGGTCGTAGCTGGGAAAGGGCTGTTCCACGCAACATTTGCACCTAGTGGCAGCAAGGCAGTGGCGTACCTAGGGAGGTCAGAGGGCAAATGCCCCCAGGTGCCAGGTGGGGAGGGGCAGGAAAATCGGCCCCACTCACCCCTTAGTTCCGCCTCCTACGGCCACTCTGCTCCAGGGGCTGCCCTCCTCCTCCTCCACTTTTTAAAGAACCTCCTAATAAATGATAAATGCATTATGAGTAGAACTTAGTGGAACCTGGTACATCCCTGTGTTGACACTGGCAAAATATGGGCTTGGTTTACTTTTCAGATCACAATCTTAGAGCGCAATCCTACCTTATGCTAGCCTAGTAAGGCTGACATAACAGGGCCATATCCACAGGCCCATTCGGAGGCAGCAGCAACGTGCTGGACAAGGGGTTTTTTTCCCCTTGCACCCGCGTAAGCCCCAGTCACCCCTATGGGCCTGCTTGGATCTGCGCCGGCAAAGTAGCAGGCACAGAGGAACAGGAGCGGCCCAAATCGGGGCCGCCATGGCCAGAAACTGGCATTAGGATATGGCACTACGGCCGTCCTGCGTCACAACCGCGTCATATCCGTCGTCTCTGCCTGCTGTGCCGCCCAATTATGCCCCCGGAACGCCTCTGGAAAGCCCTCACAGAGGCCCTGCTCCGACTGAGCAACGCCGGCACTCAACTGGTACATGGCCGGCGCTGCCGAGGGTCACAGCAGCGCCCGAGTGTTGGCGCTGCCACTTGCGCCAGCTGAGCGCTGACGCAGACACACTTTACGGCACATTCATTACAGTGTTTGGCTGGCGCAAGAGCGCAGCGCCAGCACTAAGGGAGGTATAGGACTGCACTGATAGTTACCTAATGGTGCAATCCTAAACTGAGTTAGGCTGGCATAAACTAAGCCAGCAAAGTTTGGCCAGCACAAGGGCCACTGTAAAGTATGTTTGGGGCAGAAGATTTAGCCGAGAGGGTTAATGCCTCCGTTTGCCCGAAGATAACACCTGAAGATCTCAAGGTCATGAGCTCAAGACTCCCGGAAGTCTCTGCGAGCAGCAGACCTTGGAAACTGCGGCTGATTAAAAGCTGAGTTTCAGCTGCCTCGTGGGAGGAGGAGTGTGCTGAAATCAGCTGCATCTCTGGTGGCAGCAGGGAAGCCTCATCAGCCAGCAGACGACAGACGGGTGGCTAAAGAAAGAAGGCTAAATCCAGAAAGAAAGATCTGTAGGAGTGTTGTTCTTGAAAGATAGAACATTCTGTAAATTGTAAAAACCTTCGGGTTTGTGAGAAAGTCTGCCTATGTAAACCGCCTTGAGTTCAATCATTAGAGAAATCTAGTGATCTTAAGAAAGGCGGTATATAAATAAATGTATTAGTATTAGTATTAGTATTATTACTCTCGGAGACAGAGAGGCCAGCATACAGACGTACACCATCCTCCCTGACTCCAGGAGTGATCCAAACTTGCTTTATAGTGGCCCTTGTGCTGGCCAACCTTTGCTGGCTTAGTTTATGCCAGCCTAATTCCAGTTTAGGATTGTGCTCTGTATGGTTTTACTAGTAGAATCAGAAACTTCCGGGGTGGTGGTAGCAATGCCAAAGAGGGCATAAGTCTCAGAGCTGATTTGCATTTTCTAATACTAGCAAAGCCTTCAGATGCAGATTTTCACACTCCTCAATAATTATTAATGCGTGATGGACAATGGGGACTAATTACTTTCTGGCTCAAACTTTGTGGTCCCCAAACAGAGCATTTTTAGGACATGGACTGGACTCACCTTGAGCTCCACGTGAGCCTCCTCTGCTGTGGTCGGGCTTTGACTGGCATAACGCAGCTTCCAGATGAATTGTACGGGGAATGGAACATTCAAAATCAATACGGCATTAAGGCTAATTTGCAGGTCTCCAAAAGCTGGGCAGTGACACAGTGTCAGCATATGGGAGGTTGCTTTACTGCATGGAAAACAGTTACAGGCAAGGATTTCATGGAGTCCCAACAGTGTACAGGCAAAGGGTCAGCCTGACTTTCTTTCCAACCCTGGAGAGTCATTTGGATATTAAAAAATGATCCAGATAGGTGGAGAGCTGGAAAAGAGGCCAACTTTTTTCCTGTGTGTATATGTGTGTGCGTGTGCGTGCGTGCACAAGCAGGTGCATGCACACACACTTGCATGCATCTCTCCTGGTTTCCAGACAAATATTGTCTTCTAGGGTCTGCCACAAGTTCACTATAGTGGTGGTGAAAACTGCCCATAAATGAAATCTAGAACCAGGCCCTGCCTTCAGGTTTACGAATGGGGAGTGCAGTGGCATAGCAAGAGGGGAGGTGGTGTGGTAAGTATGGCAGAAACCGCAATGCACCGTGTAAGCAGCTCATCCCCCTTGCCGATGGGGCAATTTGGGGCCATGACGGAAACCCCGGTGCACTCCCATCCCAGCCCCAAATGGCTCTGATGGCAAGGGGGAGGGACCCCTTACATGCTGTGTTGCAGCTCCTGCCATACTTGCCACACAACCCCCCGCTTGCAATGCTATTGGGGCAGTGAGAGTGCGGGAAAACGGCTGAGCAGGGAGTTTGCTTGACTATGGCATTTTGACCTTTCCAGGATGATGCAGTGCGTTGCAAACAGGCATTTATAACCGGCAGGGGCCAGGAATTCCGAACCGGACGCCACTCGGCTCCTGTCGGCTTTCCCCCAGGGATCAGTTTAAAAGCTGCTCTGCCACCTTTTTAATATTAAGCGCCAGCAGCCTGGTTCCATTTTGGTTCAAGTGAAGCCCGTCCCTCTTGTACAGGCCTGGCTTGTCCCAGAATGTGCCCCAGTGCCTAACGAATCTAAACCCTTCGTCCCGACACCACCGTCTCATCCCTATGGGAAGAGGAGGAGTACCAAAGAGTAATGGAGGAGTAGGAAATAGAACTTCTAAGCTGAGTGTAAGTGACAGATTGTCCAGTAAAAAGAGAGGCGGGGAAAAGAGATCAAAAAACAGTCCCTCCTTAGAGAACCCCGTATATAGGTGTTATTATGTGAATGCCCGAAGTCTCCGAGCAAAGATGGGGGAACTGGAATGTTTGGTGGCTAGGGAAAACATTGATATAGTAGGCATAACGGAAACCTGGTGGAATGCAGAGAACCAGTGGGATACTGCAATCCCAGGCTATAAACTCTATAGGAGGGACAGGGAAGGGCGTGTTGGCGGAGGGGTGGCCATCTATATCAAAGAAGGGATAGAATCCAGCAGAGTAGAAACTGAAGGTGGGCCAGACTCCACCATGGAGTCACTGTGGGTTAAACTGCCAGGCCGTAAAAGCAATGTAATAGTGGGGGGGTGCTATCGTCCTCCCGATCAAAAACTTGAAGGTGATCTTGAAATGAGGAAACAAATCAGGGCTGTGACCAAGAGAGGCAGGATTGTAATCATGGGGGACTTCAATTATCCTCATATTGACTGGGTCAACTGCTGCTCTGGTCAAGAAAGAGAGACCGGATTCCTTGACGTGCTGAATGACTGTGCCTTAGAGCAGCTAGTCATGGAGCCGACCAGAGGACAGGCGACTCTGGATTTAATATTGTGTGGTACTCGGGACCTAGTTAGGGATGTAAGCGTTACTGAGCCATTGGGGAACAGTTACCATGCTGCGATTGGTTTTGCCATGCATGTCCAGGATAGAGTGCAGAGCAAATCTGACACAAGAACACAAGAAGGGCAGACTTCGCTCAGTTGAGGAGGCTAGTTAGGAAGAAATTGAAAGGGAAGGTAAAAAGAGTCCAATCCCTCCAGGCTGCGTGGAGGCTGTTTAAAATAACAGTAGTAGAGGCCCAGCGGAAATGTATACCGCAAAGAAAGAAGGGTTCGACAAGGTCCAGGAGGGTGCCTGCATGGCTGACAAACAAAGTTAGTTGTAAAGAGCAAAGAAGCTTCTTTCCGTAAATGGAAGTCTTGCCCCAATGAGGAGAACAAAAAAGAACATAAACTCTGGCAAAGGACAAGTAAGAAGGTGATACGGGAGGCCAAGAAAGCGTTTGAGGAACGCATGGCTAGCAACATAAAAGGGAATAATAAAAGCTTCTTCAAATATGTTAGAAGCAGGAAACCTGCCAGAGAGGCGGTTGGCCCGGGGGATGGTGAGGGAGGGAAAGAGGAGATAAAAGGGGACTTGGAGATTGCAGAGAAATTAAATGAATTCTTTGCGTCCGTCTTCACAGCAGAAGAACTTGGGCAGATACCACAGCCCCAACAGCCCTTCCTAACGAAGGAATTAAATCAGATACTGGTTAATAAAGAAGATGTTTTAGATCAAATTGATAAACTACATATGAATAAGTCACCAGGCCCAGATGGTATACACCCAAGAGTAATTAAGGAACTAAAGAACGAAGTTGCTGACCTCTTAACTAGAGTATGCAACTTGTCCCTTCAAACGGCCACGGTGCCAGAGGATTGGAGGATAGCCAATGTCACGCCAATCTTTAAAAAAGGGAGAAGGGGGGACCCTGGAAACTACAGGCCTGTCAGCCTAACGTCTGTTCCGGGTAAGATGGTGGAAAGCCTCATCAAAGATAAAATCCTAAAACATGTAGAGGAACACGTACTGCTAAAGGAAAGTCAGCATGGCTTCTGTAAGGGTAAGTCTTGCCTCACAAACCTTTTGGAATTCTTTGAAAAGGTCAACAGGCACGTGGATGTGGGTGAACCTGTGGATATCATATACCTGGATTTTCAGAAGGCATTTGACACGGTCCCCCACCAAAGACTGCTGAAGAAACTTCACAGTCAGGGAGTAAGAGGGCAGGTCCTCTGATGGATCCAGAATTGGTTGAGGGCCAGGAAACAGAGAGTGGGGCTCAATGGGCAATTTTCACAATGGAGAGAGGTGAAAAGTGGAGTGCCCCAGGGATCTGTCTTGGGGCCCGTGCTTTTCAACTTATTCATAAATGACCTGGAGACAGGGATAAGCAGCGAGGTGGCCAGGTTTGCGGATGACACAAAACTTTTCCGGGTGGTAAAAACCAGAAAGGATTGTGAAGAGCTCCAGAAGGATCTCTCCAAGTTGGGGGAATGGGCAGCCAAATGGCAGATGCATTACAACATAGACAAATGTAAAGTGATGCACGTTGGGGCAAAAAACCAAAACTTTACCTATAGGCTAATGGGTTCTGAGCTGTCTGTGACAACTCAGGAGAGATCTCTCGGGGTGCTGGTGGACAATTCAATGAAGGTATCGACCCAGTGTGCGTCAGCAATTAAGAAGGCCAATTCCATGCTTGGGGTCATTAAAAAAGGGGTTGAGAATAAAACAGCCAATATTATCATGCCATTGTACAAATCGATGGTAAGGCCACACCTGGAATACTGTGTACAGTTTTGGTCGCCGCATCTCAAAAAGGACATAGTGGAGTTGGAAAAGGTGCAGAATAGAGCAACTAAAATGATTCCAGGGCTGGGGCACCTCCCTTATGAAGAAAGACTGCAGCGTTTGGGGCTCTTCAGTCTAGAAAAAAGGCGCCTGAGGGGGGACATGATTGAGACATACAAAATTATGCATGGAAGGGATAAAGTCGATAGAGGGATGTTCTTTTCCCTCTCTCAAAACACCAGAACCAGGGGGCATCCACTAAAGCTGAGGGTTGGGAGAGTTAAAACAGATAAAAGGAAGTACTTTTTTACCCAGCGGGTAGTTAATCTGTGGAACTCCTTGCCACAGGAGGTGGTGATGGCATCTGGTCTTGATGCCTTTAAGAGGGGATTGGACAGATTTCTGGAGGAAAGGTCCATCGTGGGCTATAGGCAATGATGGATTGTGCAACCTCCTTACAAAGGTGGTGGGCTACTAGTACCGGGTGCAAGGGAGTGGCAACAGGATGCAACAGGATCTTGTTGTTTCATGCCTCCCTGGGGCACCTGGTGGGCCGCTGTGAGATACAGGAAGCTGGACTAGATGGGCCTTTGGCCTGATCCAGCAGGGCTCTTCTTATGTTCTTATGTTCTTAACCCTCTGCCACACCCCCTTCAGGATGCAGAAGAAGAGAGGAACCCATCTCAATGGCCCACCAAAAACCATCAAGTCACAGAAGGAAGGCCACTGACAATGGCATAGCTAAGGAGGTGCGAGGCAACTGCCAGGGGATTTTGGGCTGCCATCCAAATTGGCCGTGGATGGCAGTTTTTTCGCCTACCGCAGACTGGCGAGGGAGGGTCGAGGTGTTCATTAGGTTACATGTTTTAAAAGTTGGTCACTTGTGCTTAATAAAGTGGCCCAAATTAAACACAAGCCACAGACTGGTATCTTCATGGGGGGGGGTACAAGGGAAATAGGCTACCTCAGAATGCCAGATGCAGAGGAGTGGCGACAGGATGCAAATATCTTGTTGTCTCGTGT
>JAJKFI010000013.1:16757068-16798849 GCA_029204185.1 Lerista edwardsae
GATGCAGAGGAGTGGCGACAGGATGCAAATATCTTGTTGTCTCGTGTACTCCCTGAGGCATCTGGTGGGCCACTGTGAGATGCAGGAAGCTGGACTAGATGGGCCTTTGGCCTGATCTAGCAGGTCTCTTATTATGTCCTTAAGGCCCAGATTGGGTTGCAAGTTATCATTTACTTCAGAATTTTACTTCAGACATTTACCTCAGAATGCCAGGTGCAAGGAAGTGGCAACAGAATGCAGGCAGCCTGTTGTCCTGTGTGCTGGTCTCCCTGAGGCATCTGGTGGGCCACTGTGAGATACAGGAAGCTGGACTAGATGGGTGTTTGGCCTGACCCAGTGGGGCTTTGCTTCCAATACTGCCTACAGAGATGTGATTTTTTTTTTTTTTGGTAAAGGACAGAATAGGCCATCACTGTCACCACTTGTAAACTGTCCCCAACCCCCACCCATGTTCAAGGTTGCAATCATCTCCCTGAAACATGTAGTTTTTCTCTTATCCCCAGACCCGCACCACAAAATTAATCAAATATGATTTCAACCCATGTTTAAGCCAACTGCCCTTTGCCACTTCTATGCGAACTAGTTTCCAGGTTTCTCTTGCAAAATTGTGTCTAATGAATTGCAATGATGTTCTTTCCATCCAAATAAAATGCGCGCTGAAGTGAGGTAGAACTTTTGTGATAAGGTCAGTTAATAGCAAAGTTTCATGTGGCAAAACTGAAAGCCGACAACTTTTCTGAGAGAGCAAATAATTTGGGGTGCGGTGGGGAAATGGGGGTCTTTTGCTTCATTTCTCCTGACATGCTATTCCGGCAGGCAGGCTAATTATTGACCCTTCTTGTGCCTAATTGCAAGTGCCCCTGAGAGAGGACTGAGTGGTTAGAACCAGTGGTGGGATTCAAATGAATTAGCAAGCGGTTCCATGTCCTCCTTTCTTTGTACTGCTTCCTACTACAGCACTACTTTTTGTATATCAATAAATTAGCAACCGGTTCTGCAGAACTGGTGAGAACTGGCTGAATTCCACCACTGGTTAGAACCCTCATTAGCAGGCCAAATTTCCAACTGCTTTTCTCATGCAAGCCTATGAGAAAGCAAAGCAACACACTTAGAGAGATCAGCTGTATATCAATCTATCAATATAAATACATATATAGCTGTAAGGGATCACATTACTGTACGTTTGAAAGCCCCTGAGGCCTTGTCTGTAGGTGTGAGCTTGCCTGGAGACTCAAGACATCAAAAGGAGGAGGAGAATGAGGATGAAATGTGGGATTTTTCACATTATGCAGTGCTTGCTGGCATAAATCAGAGTTACCCAATAGGCTCTAGGAGAAGCACAAGAACCAGACGTAGCCAACCCGAGTGGTCCATACCCTTTACACAAAAGAAGAACTAGGAAAATTAATTAGTCCCCGCTGATGCCGTTTCATTAAAAGGTGTTTCATTTGTCAGGGAAAGAGAGGAAATTTAACCAAAAATATCAAATGCTCACAATGATTGCTAATGATTCCAGGTTTTTACTGGTCTTGTAATTTGAGAGAGACCCAGTGAGGTATTTTTAATGACAAGAAAATGCACCTACATTTAATTTCTAGACCAGTGTTTCTCAAACTGTGAGCCAGGGCCCACTTGGTGGGTCGCAACCTGATGTCAGGTGGGTCGCAGAAAGCTGGGAGCAGCCATCTTGGAAGCTGCAGACCTTACTCTTGCTATATTCCTTTTGTGAGTGTGGACAGTTTGAATTTGCAAGGGAGTTTTTTAAAAAATTTTGTTTTTAGTTTAGGGCGCAATCCTAAATTGCCCTGGAATAGGCAGGCGGGCGGGCCTCAGCGGCGTCATGCAGCCGGAACGCTGGGCGGGGGGAACGGGTGAGCGGCAGCCCGCCCGTTGCGTACCGCTCTTATCTGTTTCGCTGTCTTCCCTGCCCCTGCGGGGGCGGGGAAGACGGAGAAACGGAGCAGTACGCAACAGGCGGGGACAGGGAAGACGGCGAAATGGAGCGGTACGCAACAGGTGGGCTGCCGCTCACCTGTTCCTCCTGCCCAGCGTTCTGGCTGCATGATGCCACTGGCGGGCCTGCACTGTACCCAGCACAGCTGGAGAGCAGGCCGGAACTTCCATGGGGCAAGGGCATGTTCACACCCCGAGGTAGGTGCCTGCTGCCCAGTTGGATCTGCACCTGCTGATCTGCACCACACAGTCCCTGTCTAAGGCAAACGTTATTAAGGCAAACAATACAAACCTTAGAACAGAAAAGAGAAAATATTTCTTTACCCAGCCAGAGTGTCATTAGTCTGTGGAACTCCTTGCCACAGGATGTGGTGATGGTGTCTGGCCTAGATGCCTTTAAAAGGGGATTGGACAGATTTATGTGGGAAAATTCCATCACAGGTTACAAGCCATAATGAGTTTGTGCAGTTTGAGATTAGCTGGTCATACATTATGAGGACCAGGTAGGAATTTTTTTGCTGTCATCCGAATTGCCCGTGGATGGCAATTCTTTCATCCACTGCAGACTGGCGAGGGCTGCAGACTGAGTGTTCAGTAGGTGCCATGTTTTAAAAGTTGGTCACTTGTGCTTAATAAACTGGCCCAAGTTAAACACAAGCTGCAGTTTGGTGTCTTCTTTGTGTGTGCGTGCGTGTGCACGCGCGCGCATGCAAGGGATATAGGCTACCTCAGAATGCCAGATGCAGGGGAGTGGCAATGGGATGCAAGTATGTTGTGGTCTTGTGTGCTCCCTGAGGCATCTGGTGGGCCACTGTGAGATGCAGGAAGCTGGACTAGACGGGCCTTTGGCCTGATCCAGCAGGGCTCTTCTTATGTTTTTAAGGCCCAGATTGGGTTGCAAGTTACTATTTACCTCAGAATTTTACCTCAGAAAACTATCTCAGAATGCCAGATGCAAGGAAATGGCAACAGGATGCAGGCCTCTTGTTGTCTGTTGAGCTCCCTGAGGCATCTGGTGGGCCACCATGAGAAACAGGACGCTGGACTAGATGGGCCTTTGGCCTGATCCAGCAGGGCTCTTCTTGTGTTCTTATATGAATATGCCTCTTTGCCCCAGGAAGGTCTCTGCACTAGAGATATGGCTGGCACAAGTCCATGGGACAGTGGATCAAGCCCAGGAAGGGGGTGAGGATTGAGTGGATGCCGCTGCCACTGATCCTGCCCTCTTCCCAGGCCGAACCCAACTAGCTCTGTCACCTCCCCCTTTTGCCTACCACCCACCCACCCTGCCTCCCTCCTGCCCCCTGTAGAGTCCTTTCTGGGATGGCAGGTGACTGGAGTCCATGACCATGTGAAGCTGGTCTCTCAGGGCTTCTAGCAGCGGCCAGCCCCTGCGCCCCAGCATGTAGCCTTTTGCAACAGCCAGAAAGCACGTTGTGCTGCTGGACTGCGTATTCTGGCAGCATAATGTGCTGCCAAGATGTCACCCCCACGACCGCCCCGCTGCCTCGGACCAGGGACGGGGGGCTTACTGGGCCTCAGGGGGCCGCGCAGTAGTGTCAGCTTACCAGTATGCTGGGCGTGTCTTCCGGGTGAGCGGCAGCGCGATCACTGCGTTCTGTTGCGTAATGGCGATTGCGCTGCCGCTCACCCGGAAGACACGCCCAGCGTACCGGTAGGCTGACACTACTGGGGCCGCGGCTGGGCGGTTAAGAAGCCTGGTGAGGAGCCCCAGGGGAGTCGAAGGCAGCACACCTGGCACAAGGAAGCCTGGCCGAGCTCAGGGAACATGCAGTCAGCCTGGGGTGACTCTCTGAGTAGAGGCAAGGAAAAGGGGAGGATCCTGCAAAGGACCGGCCTAGTCTCACGAAAACTGGGCCTGGCAACGAGACAGGAAGGGGAGGAGCCTGGGGAGGCTGGTGTGGAGCTCATAAGGAGCTCAGACAGCAGAGGGAGAGGTCGCACCTCCGAGGGCTGGAGAAGGGAGGTGGAGGGGCGGACCGGGCCTGAGTGGGAGGTTGCCCCACCCTGGTCCTCACCTTACCCCAGCCTTGACGGGGCAACCCAAGCCCTGCTCCTTGTGGGGTCTCCCGGACCTGGAGGTCCCGGAGTTCCAGGCAGGCAGGCGGCCGGCCGGCCTTGCTCCAACGAATCTGGTGCCCCCCCCCGGGACAGCTCGAGGTCCTCAGGCCCGGCCTGGACAAGCACCAACCATCTTATCCTGCGGGTGACTAGGCCAGCCCCACTCCAACCTCCCGAGGGGCTCTCAACTGGCTGGGACCCCACATCTGTGAACCCCAACCCGACTCAACCCGCCGCCGGCGCCACCAATCCTACTACGGAGAAGAGGTTGTTGTGAAAGAGCGCACCCAGCGGCATCATGCAGCCGGAATGCTGGGCGGGAGGAACGGGTGAGCGGCAGCCCGCCCGTTGTGTTCCGGTCCGTTTCGCCGTCTTCCCCATCTTCGCCGTCTTCCCCGCCCCCGCGGGGCACTTCCCCGCTTCCCCACGGGGGCGGGGAAGACGGCGAAATGGACCGGAACGCAACGGGCTGGCTGCTGCTCACCCATTCCTCCCGCCCAGCATTCCGGCTGCATGACACCGCTGAGCGCACCCCTTGGACGGAACACCGCGCCCAGGCAGACACCCCAATTTGTATGGACTACCGGGGGTCCCTGTGAAGTAACGGGCCCCCATGAATGTAAAATCATTGACCTGAATAAACCGGTCCTGTTGAACCTCTAACCGCCTCGCAGGTAATTCTCGCTGTGCCCCGCGCACTCGGTCACCCCGGGGCCCCCGCACCCCTGGACCCGGCATGGAGACGACACAAGATCCGGCTGTTAGTGGTTTTCCTGTTCCGCTCCGTGGGCGTAAGTCACTGCTAGTCTTGTATGGAGAGTTCACTAATAGCTTTCAGGTTGACAAGGTTAGAATCACTGCGGAGTGGATTCAAAAGAGGAGCTGCCTTCTATTTTTTCCCCCCCTGAAAGAAGAACAGTCATTCTCCTATTGTTGCACAGAGGCACCCACTTATATCCATCACCCAAATTCTACAGCCCATTGTGAGAGGGCAGAAAGGTGGTCAAAATCATACTGTGGGTACGGAAGCCTTTCAGTGCTGCCGACAGCCAAATTGCATGGAGAAAGAAAGGCCTTCACTAAGTAAAAGTTAGCAACTTTTTCAACTTTATTCCCCCCCCCTGAGAAATGCCTGAGAAAATTGTTGTTTTCCCATGTAAGTGGCGGTTTATTTATAGCGCCAAGGAAGGGAAGAGGTAAAAGCTGCCTTGAACAGCTGCTCACAGTGAGAGCCATTCAGAATAGTCACAGGCCCTCTGCCTCCCTCCCTCGGCCCAGCTTGTCAGCCGCTGTCTATGTGAATTCATGAGGCCGGCAATGCGAGGTGATTGCACTGAATCACATCCTAAAGGGGTGCCTATTACGGTATATAGGAAGCCTCTTCGGGCATGTCGCATTACAGTCCCGGTGATTGGCAAGCAGTGTGACGCTTTTGGATGTAAAGGCAAGAATCCTGCCTCTGCCTCCTCCACAGAACAGTGCCGTCTGCACCCTGCATCAGAACTGCCAACTTAAGCTTCTAAATGGTCCTGAGTTCTACATGGAGAACTCACTTTCTCAGTCTCAAGTTGGCTGCCAACAGTGGCATAGCTAGAGGGGGTTGCAGCACTACATTTGGCAAGTGGCCCATCCCTTTCGGAGCCGTTCCCAGCGGCTAGAGCAAAATGGAGGCTACAGTGGCTCTGAATGGCTCCCAAAAAGGAGGGAGCGGGGATGCTTGCAAAATTTAGTGCTATGATCCCCCTCTAATTATGCTACCGATCACCAATGGTCTTGGCTTTGCCACAGGCAATGATCATTTCACGAACAAAATAGTTAGATTTACTTGAACCCTCCTCTTTTTCAAATTCAGCCTCTGTTGAGAAAGAGGAACATCTTATTAAGTACTTGGCTAACAAATCTTCCCAATTTTTTTTTCCTGTGTGTTTGTATTTATGATCCAGCTTGTCTTCCTCTGCAATTATCCCTGGAAGAGAGACAAATGGGTGAGTACAAATGGTCAAATAAACATTGTATGAGAAGCTATGGTGACATTAGGTTCATTAATTGCTAATACTTTTTAAAAAAACTGCTTAACTGGGGGCCAAACCAGACAGGAGAATGGCAGTTCCTTGCATTGAAACATGAAGCTATCCCAATCATGTCAGAGGTGTGTGAGTTTATTGTAATTGAAGCCTCCTACTTGCCATTTCCCTCGCTTAACTGGGCAAACTGGTATCTGAGTTGCTGCCACCATCCAAAGCTAGGGTGCCCAGAAAGAAAGAAAAGGAAAAACCCCTCTCAAAAGCCCCTTCCAAAAGAGATACACTAAGAATATGAGAAGAGCCCCACTGGATAAGGCCATCTAGCCCAGCTTCCTGTAGCTCACAGTGGCCCACCAGATGCCTCAGGGAGTACACAAGATGATGCCTGTATTCTGTTGCCACTCCCTTGCACCTGGAATGCTGAGGTAAATTCTGAGGTAAACACACTGGTGGCTAGTCAAGATTCTCCACAGCATCTCTCTTTGACAACCACCAGAACCAGATGCTCCTCTTCAGACATGTACTCATAGGAACATAGGAACAGCCCCATTGGATCAGGCCAAGGCCCATCTAGTCCAACTTTCTGCATCTCACAGTGGCCTACCAGATGCCTCAGGGAGCACATAAGACAATAGGCTGCATTCTGCTGCACCTCTATCACACCTGGCATTTTGAGTTAACACCTGGCATTCTGAGGTTCCTCTTTCTCTGAGGGTTTGGTTTGGGGTCACCTGAGGGTAATGAATTTCCAGTTACTCAACATCAGGTGGGTTTCAGGGTCAAATGAGCTGGTTCAGAGACAAGTTCCTTTTGGTTACTAGTCAAAGACAAGATGAAGATGCTCAGGTGGACAGCAGCATTAACAATGGAGAGAGCAGGGAGGGATCTTGGAGGGAGATAGTTTTTCTCCCTCTCATAACCCTAGAACTTGGGTCATTCAATGAAACTGTTTGATGGGAGAATTAGAACGAACAAAACTAAGTACTTCACATATGGCATTGTGAAGGGTTTTGGACAAATTCATGGATGGCAGGCTGCTGTCCTATCAAAGGGAGCTTGTCACAGTAATTGGCTCATTACTTGAAGAGGCAGAATTACTTTACTTGAATTACTTGAAGAGGCAGAATTAAGGAATTAAAGAACAAAGTTGCTGACCTCTTAACTAGAGTGTGCAACTTGTCCCTTCAAACAGCCAGAGGATTGGAGGATAGCCAATGTCACACCAATCTTTAATAAAAGGAGAATGGGGGACCCTGGAAACTACAGGCCAGTCAGCCTAACGTCTGTTCCGGGTAAGATGGTGGAAAGCCTCATCAAAGATAAAATCCTAAAACACGTAGAGGAACAAGTACTGCTAAAGGAAAGTCAGCATGGCTTCTGAAAGTGTAAGTCTTGCCTCACAAGCCTTTTGGAATTCTTTGAAAAGGTCAACAGGCACGTGGATGTGGGTGAACCTGTGGATATCATATACCTGAATTTTCGGAAGGTGTTTGACACGGTCCCCCACCAAAGGGGGGAGGTGGGAGGAATGTAGTGAGATGCGAGGCTGAACAAACTTCACAGTCAGGGAATAAGAGGGCAGGTCCTCTTATGGATTCAGAATTGGTTGAGGGCCAGGAAACAGAGAGTGCGGGTCAATGGGCAATTTTCACAATGGAGAGAGGTGAAAAGCGGAGTACCCCAGGGATATGTCTTGGGGCCTGTGCTTTTCAACTTATTCATAAATGACCTGGAGACAGGGATAAGCAGCGAGGTGGCCACGTTTGCAGATGACACAAAACTTTTCTGGGTGGTAAAGACCAGAAAGGATTGTGAAGAGCTCCAGAAGGATCTCTCCAAGTTGGGGGAATGGGCAGCCAAATGGCAGATGCGTTTCAACGTAGACAAATGTAAAGTGATGCACGTTGGGGCAAAAAACCAAAACTTCACCTATAGGCTAATGGGTTCTGAGCTGTCTGTGACAGCTCAAGAGAAAGATCTTGGGGTGCTGGTGGACAATTCAATGAAGGTAGCGACCCAGTATGCGACAGCAGTTAAGAAGGCCAATTCCATGCTTGGGGTAATTAGAAAAGGGGTTGAGAATAAAACAGCCAATATTATTATGCCATTGTACAAATTGATGGTAAGGCCACACCTGGAATATTGTGTCCAGTTCTGGTCGTCGCACCTCAAAAAGGACATAGTGGAGCTGGAAAAGGTGCAGAAGAAAGTGATGAAAATGGTTACAGGGGCTGGGGCACCTCCCTTATGAAGAAAGACTGCAGCATTTGGGGCTCTTCAGCCTAGGAAAAAGGCGCCTGAGGGGGGACATGATTGAGACATACAAAATTATGCACGGAACGGATAGTCGATAAAGGAATGTTCTTTGCCCTCTCTCAAAACACCAGAACCAGGGGGCCTCCACTAAAACTGAGGGTTGGGAGTTAAAAAAGATAAAAGGAAGTACTTTTTTACCCAGCGGGTAGTTAATCTGTGGAACTCTTTGCCACAGGAGGTGGTGATGGCAACTGGTCTGGATGTCTTTAAGAGGGGATTGGATGGATTTCTGGAGGAAAGGTCCATCGTGGGCTATAGGCCATGATGGATTGTGCAACCTTCTTACATTGGTGGTGGGCTACTTCAGAGTACCGGGTGCAAGGGAGTGGCAACAGGATGCAAGCATCTTGTTGTCTCATGCCTCCCTGGGGCACCTGGTGGGCCGCTGTGAGATACAGGAAGCTGGACTAGATGGGCCTTTGGCCTGATCCAGCAGGGCTCTTCTTATGTTCTTAATGGTGGGAGAGAAATATGCCTCCACCTCTTATTATTGGGCTTCCCCAAGGCAACTGGCCGCAGTGGCATTCCTACAGGGGAGGGGCAAAACACTAAGTTTTGCAGGAGCCTGAGCTCCTGTGTAACGGTGCCCTTCCCATTTGCGGCTCGGAGGCGGGTGGAAGAGGCTCCATTACACAGGAGCTGAGGCCCCTCGAAACCTAGCATTTTGCCCTCCCCCATAGGAATGCCACTGACTGGTAGGCCACAATGGAAAACAGGCTACTGGAATCGACAGGCCTTTGGCCTGATCCACCAGGACTTTTCTTGCATTCCATCTGCCAGATGGTTGGCTGGTTTGAGGCTTACTCGAATAGGGAAGGATTGGAGCCCATCACACTCCTGATGTTGTTGTCCGGGGTTGAAAGTTAGTCATAAGAAATGAAACTAGGGGGAAATTAATGCCATTTTCCTAACACACACACCCTACACTGACCAGGGTGGGAGGCTTTTGGCACTGTTGTTAATGTTTTTGGGAAGAACCTGCCTACAATTTCAGCAAGGTCCTGCAAAACCCAAAAAGATTGTACAGTATCTCTGATCAGATCAGCTTCTCTTAGCATCTTCCTTTGCCTCTAGCTACTGGATGGCCAAAAAGGCATCACCTATATAACTTGCCTCCAATCCTCTGTTTTTCCTCCTGGCACTTGATTGCACATTCTCCGCAATTACTGCCTCTAGCTAAATTAATCAGAAAAAAACCCAACCTCCTTCAATTATATTTGTGACCCCTCTTGTGTGACTATACCGCATGAAAGCCAAACATGTCCCGGTTGCTCTGGGAACAGTCGATTCAATCACTCTCCAAGCCTTGCCACGGTGAACAAACAAAGACTTCTTTTCCAGCTGGAGGGGCACAGGTTGACACTGCCTGGCAATTTGCTGATATTGAGGGTCTTGGGCTGCTGGTGCCTCCTCAAGTGGGCAGTGCAACGTTATCATCTTGAAGTCTGCATAATGCGCCAAGAGACAGAGGATAGTAATTGGTTCTGAGCTGTTCCACTAGTTGTCACATTCTGGCCACTGGCAATGCAGAGGGACTGCATAAGCGATTTGCAGACAATCTTATCATAAAAAAGGAGCCGATGGCAGCTCTTTTTCACCTACTTGCTGTGAGTCATATGTAGTTTAATGTTGGGAATCAAATTAACCCTTCTGTTTCTCCTGGCAGCACCTTTATTGCCTCATAAAGTATGCCCTAAAATGCTGAAGACCCTTACATTTAGTGGTCTGTTTTCATAACTATATTTAGGAACCCCATCAAGGTAAAGAAATGGGGGGGGGGAGATCCAAATAAACCAATGTTTTTAAGTAGAGCCAAAACAACATTAAAAATCCGGATTTTACTATCAAAACGTTATCTCAGATTTTGCCATTTACAGTCAGTAATCAAGAGTCAATCTCCAGTCAGCATCTGCTTGCCGGAGATTTATGGCTAAGAGAGGTTCACTGCAATTTTGGAGGTGTGAAAATGCCACTAGCATTTAAGAAATAAACAGCTCTGTTCAAATGTGGAGCGTTGGACTCCGTGACTCAGCCGGGGGGGGGGGGGGGAGCATACTTGGCCTTTGAATCGAAAGTGTGGTCTTCTTGGCCTCTTGCCATTAGTCCTTGAAATAGTCACATTACTGGTCTGACCCTTTGCTTTCCAAGCAGGCACCTCACCATCAATTACAACTATTTGGATGCCTGTCTTTGGAATTAAAGGAGGAAAAAAAAAATCAAAATACTGACCTGTAACAGAGCTGGTGTAAGAAGCTGCCTCTGGCCTGTGTATGTCCTCCTCCTCATGCCATGCTGATCTTAAGCAATCTCCGGGAAGGTAGGCGAGTGGGTCACCCACATCATGGGATGTGCTTCCTTTTCATGTTAAGTCCCCTGGCTCAGTTGCGAACCTACCACTATGTGGGGGGGGGGGGTAAGGGCCCTGGTTGCTCCTGGAGCAGGAGGAGGACGAGGAGGAGGTGGCTCACCTCTTGGAGAGGTGAGTGGTTTTGCCCTGCCTGCCCTCCCCTGCCATCATACGGCTCCAAAATGGAGGCTGTTGTGGCATGGGGGTGGAGTTGAGCGGGGAAACAGTGGAAGGGGCGGGCCCAACGGTGTTATGCTGCCGGAATGCCGGGCGGGACATCCAGGTGATCGACAGCCCGCCCGTCGCATTCTGGAGCGTTACGCCATTTGCTTAACCAATTACACCACTTGCGTACGTTATGCAAACGACGTAACGCTCCGGAACGCAACAGGCGGGCTGTCAATCACCCGGATGTCCCACCCAGCGTTCCGGCAGCATAACACCGCTGGGCGGGCCCCTTCTTCCTCTGCCCCTGAGCAGCTTGTTGATGGGGTCCGCAATTGCCCTGGATCTGCTCGCCAATGCTGGACCTACCCAAATCTCTGCCCTGGTGCAGGTCCAAAAATTTCCACCCCCTGCACTGGCTCCCTGCCCCCTGCACTGCCCTGCCATGCCCCCAATGTCGGGCAGGCAGGAGGACCAAACCCTGCTCGCTTCTGCACCGTCCCTCCCCTCCACCAGCACAGTGCCTTTGGGCAAGTGACACCCCACACACACATACACACACACACACAAATAGGGAGGATCGCACTGCTGCCAGCCTGGGAGAATCGGATGATTCTTGGGTCTTGTGCAGTCAAAGGATTATCCAGCTCTTTTCCCCACTGAGACTTCAGGAGTCTGGAGTCATGAGGTTGTGAAGAATTGGACAATTCTTGAGCCAAAGACGGCCCAAGAATAATCTGATCCTCAGGAGACCCAGTTGGGGCAGGTCCAGTGATGTCATGCAGGGGGTACGCGGGGTACGCGAGTACCGGTTTCTAGGATTACAGCTGGCCCTGCCCATTTGCCCGCCCACTCGTCGACTCCGCCCTCTGCAACGTTTGAATTTCCTGCATGTTGAGTTGCCTGCATGTTCTCAGAGCCAGGCAGGCAGCGAGCAGAGCCTTTCTTTCCTTGCCACTGAAAAATGAGTTGCTCTGGGGTTTTAACATGATGCCAGGCCTCCTTCACATGTTCTGGGGGTGCTGTGGAATACTGTTGCAACTGTTGGGTCAGTTTAAAATCATCTGAGGCCTCAAAAAGGGCTTTTTTCATGTCACTTCCTGCCACGACCTCACTTCTGGCTTATGACGTCACTTCTGGTGGGCGGGTCCTGACACGTGCCAATCAAAAGTGAGTACCCGTTCTTAAATCATTTAGATGACACCACTGGGCAGGTCCCCAGCTTGGCTGGCACTTGGCCAAGCTGTGATTGTGACTTGCCAGCCAGGAAGAACCCTCAGTCCCAGCTCAGCAGGTAAGTGGCTTGGTGGACGAAGCTGAGGCAGCCCACAGGGTGCCCACTGCCAGCCTGCAACAGTCTCCAGGCCAAAGCAGCCACTCCACAGTCTGTTCATCAACCCCACCACACCTGAAGTGGTGCACAGGCAGTGCACTTTCAGTGGGAAGTAGCAGTGCTGCAGCAGGCGCCCAAATCCACATTTGGCCATAGGACAGCATGGGTCGCTGTGCTTGGCCCCAGAAGTTCCCCGTCTTGCTCCAAGCTCCTCTTGTTGTGCCCAGTGGTGGTATCTAAAGCGGGAGAAACCGGAACGCTGGGCGGGACTTACGTGTGATTGGCTGCCTGTCCGTTCAGTTCCGCCGCCTGCCCGCCTGCCGCGCGGGCTGCCCTGGCCTCCAAGGGGGCGCCTGCTCGCCGGGGGGATGGGTGGGGGGCACGCCGGGTGCCTGGGCAAGCAGCAGTGGGGTGCGTCAACTGGGGGCAGCCCACGTGGCAGGTGGGCAGGCGACGGAATGGAATGGACGGGCTGCCGATCAACCGTATGTCACCCCCAGCGTTCCGGTTCCTCCTGCTTTAGATACCACCACTGATTGTGCCCCAAATGTGGACAGCAGCAACTCTTAGGCAGAGCATTTCCCTTTGGTTTGCGCATCACCCCTTCACGGTTGGAAGACTGAAATGTATAAAAAGGGGATGGATTCTACCAAATCACCCATAATGAGAAGGAAGAGAACCCTACAGTGTCCTGGTCTAGTCCTGTCTCCAGTAGGATAGAATCAGTGGTCCCGTCAATTCCGGCTCAATTCCGACTCTTCCCCTTGTTAAAACTTGCCGCTGAACATAACACTGTAATGACTGTTTTACACGCAGGCAGAGGGCTTAATTGTCTGGTTTGTCTTTGTTGACTTGAGCAAGGCGGTAAAATTTACAGTATTAATAAAGCCACCCTGTTAGCTCCGACAGCCAGAGACGCCTAAACTTCTAGCGAAAACAGCTCCAATTAATATCCACAGCTCTGGTACATTTTGACAACTGCATTTAGTTGTGCTAGCACCAGGCCTCACAGTGCATTAGCTGCACTCCAGAGAGGGCTGCGGGGTGATGAGGGAAGATAATTATGGCAGATCCAGTGCTGTCTCCTTACACAGACTGGGGGGATTTAAGAGCGTGCTTGGCAATCCTTAGGCAACTTGTGCAGGAGCAGGCAGACCGGCAGGCCTGTGCTGCATCCTAGCGCTGGTTAGGAGGCAGTTGAAGCTCACTGTGGGGCAAGGGAATATTTTCCCCTTGCCCAGGGGTAAGCCCCAGCTGGACCAACAGGGCTCCTCAAATCTGCTTCTGCTATTTAGCAGGCACAAGTCTCAGCGCCCTGCCGTGGCCCAGATTGGTGCTGTGCGGCCGAGGGACGGGGTTTGAATCAGTGGCGTCATACAGCCGGAATGCTGGGCGGGAGGAACGGGTGAGCGGCAGCCCGCCCGTTGCGTACTGCTCCGTTTTGCCGTCTTCCCCGCCCCCGTGCGGGCTGCCCGTGCGGGCTGCCACTCACCCGTTCCTCCTGCCCAGCGTTCCGGCTGCATGACGCTGCTGGTTTGAATCCAGCATAACTGCCAGATTCCGGCTCCTCCCCCCCTCCCCGGACCCGCAAGAACGTCCTCCCTCTGCCCCATTCTGTCTTCCCTCTTGCCTTCTCCCTGCCCGGAGAAGTCCTCACCAAATTTACACAATTATACGTGGTCTGTCTGTAAAATAACGAGACTGTGATTCCACCTAGTAAACAAAGCAGTCAGAACTGGTTATAACTGCATACGTCGTAACCTTGAACATGTCTGAACCTGCACGACAAGCAGCCACACTCTACGACATTCAGTTGATTGTGAGTCGCCATTTAGTTTGGTTGTGTTTTCTGTGGAGTGCCGGAAAAATGCTAAGTTTAAAAGTTGAACAAAGATGGCCCCAAGGGTACACACCAGAGCAAAAAGAACGCCGCAAGGAATGTTGTGTGGACATTCTGCAACAGCTTGACGCAGATCCAAACCTGTTTCATAAAGTAATCACTTGTAATGAGACCTGGATCTTCGAGTACGATCCTGAAACCAAAAGACAGTCAATGCACTGGAAAACACCGTCAGCACCAAGAAGGAAAAAAAGCTCGTCAAAGCAAGTCAAAATTCAAAGCAATGCTCATTTTTTTTTTATATCAAGGGTGTAATTTTGGAAGAATGGGTTCCAGAAGGCACAACAGTTAGCCAGCATTATTATAAGGAAGTTTTGAAAAAGCTGAGAGAAAGAGTCAGAAAGAAACGTCCGCAACTGTGGAAAAATGGTTTCATTCTTCACCAGGACAATGCGCCTGCCCACACAACACTTTCTGTGAAGCAGTTTTTGACCGACAATCACATTACTACACTTGAACATCCTCCATATTTGCCTGATTTAGTACCTCGCAACTTTTATCTTTTCCCAAAAGTTAAATCAGTGCTTAAAGGGATACATTTTGAGTCAGTTGATGCTGTAAAGAAGAAAACGGCAGATATGTTGAAAAAAGTGACAGAAATTGATTTGCTCCAGGCCTTCGAGCAGTGGAAAACAAGAATACAGTGATGTATTATATTAGTGCAAATGGGGAGTATATTGAAGGGGACAAACATTAATTTTGTAATACCAATAAATAAAGGTGAGTTATTTAATCAGTCTCGTTATTTAATAGACGTACTTCATACATTTATAGGTATTCAGCTCTGTTTTCCAGAATATACTATCATCGCCTCTGTTTTTAAGTCTGCTTCCTCTCTGTGTGTGACTATTTATTGTAATTACTTGTCCCCGTTGTTCCTAGGCAAAACCAGGCACTAGTCAGTTTGTGGGTGGAAGATGTGGCTGTTCTTTCTCTTCTTTTGGATGATGCTCTAGTGTCGAGCTGTGAGTGCGTCCTGGAACCAAGTTCCTCCTGGAACCAAGTGCCTCGGAACCACATGCCAGGTAGGCGGGTTAAGCAGCTGTGCGAGTTCAGCCGCAGGGTGAGGAAGCCAGGGCCCCAAAACACTGCCCTTCAGCTTCTGCGAGAAGAGGAGCAGCCAATTCCCACATCTAATATAGCTATGCACGCAGACAGATAGCAGCAGGGTGGGGGCTATCCAGTGTTTTGCACCAAGTGCCATATGTATGACTATATGCCTCTTGGGCATAAGTCGTGGGTGTGTCCTCACTGCAAAGAGCTCCAAGCACCCAGCGAACGAATCTGCTCCCTAGAGTCCTTGGTTGCGGACCTGGAGAAGCAGAGGCAGGTAGAGAGGGACCATGGCGAGACTTCCGGGGACTTGCAGGCTTCGTCCAACCCTCAGAGGGGCAGCTTCTCAGCTGTTGGGGTAGGAAGTCTCAGGGCCGGAGGACACCACTCTGGAAAAGAGGGAAACAATCCTCTAGGGGGGACCTCTTCTTCAGGTGACGGGCCCATATCCAGTCACACTACGGATACTCCTCAGAGGGAGGGGGTTGGGGGCTTCTTGTAGTGGAAGATTCTATAGGTAGGAATATAGAGGGGGGGGTCTGTGATGGGTGTGAGGACCACATGGTGACATGCCTGCCTGGTGCGAAGGCTGTGGACATCACGTCTCGTCTAGATAGGTTGACAGAAAGTGCTTGGGAGGAGGTAGCAGTTGTGGTGCATGTCGGCACCAACGACGTGGGGAAATGTAGCCAGGCAGTCCTGGAGGCCAAATTTAGGTTGTTAGGGAGGAAGCTGAAAGCCAGGACCCCAAAGGTAGCGTTCTCAGAAGTGCTGCCTGTTCCACGCGCAGGGCCAGGTAGGCAGGTGGAGATTAGAAGTCTCAATGCGTGGATGAGATGGTGGTGTCGGGAGGAGGGGTTTAGATTTATTAGGCACTGAGGAGCGTTTTGGGGGAAGCCAAGCCTGTACAAGAAGGACAGACTGCACTTGAACCAAAATGGAACCAGACTGCTGGCGTGTAATATTAAAAAGGTAGCAGAGCAGCTTTTAAACTAAATCCCAGGGGAAAGCTGGCAGGAGCCAAGTGGCATCTGGTTTGGGACTCCTCAACCTTAGGCAATAAGGGTGGTGAGGTGACAGAAGAACAAGGTAATGATAGAGTACGAATTAGGAGTAGAAGCGTGATGGGAAGTGACAGTGAGTTCAGCAGAACAAGAGACTGTAGAGCGAAAGGTGGAAACAAGCAGTCCTTCTTTGGGGACCCCATATACAGGTGCTTTTATACTAATGCTTGGAGTCTTCAAGCAAAGATGGGAGAATTGGAATGTTTAGTGGCTAGGGAGAATATCGAGATAGTGGACATAACAGAAACCTGGTGGAAACGCGGAGAACCAGTGGGATACCGCAATCCCAGGTTATAAACTCTACAGTAGGGACAGAGAGGGGCATGTTGGAGGTGGGGTGGCCATCTATGTCAAAGAAAGGATAGATTCCAGAAGCGTAGAGGTTGAAGGTGGGTCTGACTCCACCACAGAAGCATTGTGGGTTAAACTATTAGGTCCAAGGAGTGATGTAACAGTGGGTGGGTGTTATCACCCCCCAGATCAAAAACCTGAAAGGGACCTTGAGATGAGGAAATTAATAAGGGAGGCATCAAAGAGGGGCAGGATTGTGATCATGGGGAATTTTAATTATCCCCATATCGACTGGGTCAATTCGTGTACCAGTCAAGAAAGGGAGACAGGGTTTCTTCACATGCTAAATGATTGTGCCTTGGAGCAACTTGTCATGGAGCCCACCAGAGAACAGGCGGCTCTGGATATAATACTGTGTAACACCCAAGACCTGGTTAGGGATGTCAATGTTACTGAGCCATTAGGGAACAGTGACCATGCTGCGATCTGTTTCGCCATGCATGTTGGGGGTAGTGTGCCAAATAAATCTGATACAAAAACCTTTGACTTCCAAAGGGCAGTCTTCCCACAAATGAGGAAACTAGTTAGGATGAAATTAAAAGGGAAGGTGAAAAAAGTCCAAACATTCGAGAAAGCATGGAGGTTGTTTAAAATAACTGTAGTAGAAGCCCAGGGGAAGTGTATCCCACAAAGAAAGAATGGCTCAGCTGAATGCAAGAGGGTGCCAGCATGGGTAACGGGCAAAGTTGGAGAGGCTGTAAAGGGCAAGAAAGCTTCCTTCTGTAAGTGGAAGTCTTGCCCAAATGAAGAAAATAAAAAGGACCATAAACTCTGGCAAAAGACATGTAAGAAGGTTATTTGGAAGGCCAAGAAAGACTTTGAGGAATGCATGGCTAGCAACATAAAGAGGAATAATAAAAGCTTTTCTAAATATATTAGGAGTAGAAAACCTGCCAGAGAGGCAGTTGGCCCGCTGAATGGTAAGGGAGGGAGATAAAAGGGGACTTAGAGATTGCAGAGAAATTAAATGAATTCTTTGCATCTGTCTTCACGACAGAAGACCTTGGGCAGTTACCGCTGCCTGAACCATCCCCTTTGACTAGGGAACTAAGTCAGATAGAAGTTAAAAGAGTAGATATGTTAGATTTAATTGATAAATTAAAAATAAGTCACCAGGCCCAGTTGACATTCACCCAAAGTTATTAAGGAGCTAAAGAATGAAGTTGCTGATCTTTTGACTATAATAAGCAACTTGTCCTTTAAAACTGCCATGGTACCAGAGGATTGGAAGATAGCAAATGTCACATCAATCTTTAAAAAAAGGTAGGAGGGGGACCCAGGAAACTATAGGCCCATCAGCCTCACATCCATTCCAGGTAAGATGGTGGAAAGTCTCATCAAACACAAAATCCTAAAACTTATAGAAGACCAAACCTTGCTGGGGGAGAATCAGCATGGCTTCTGTAAGGGTAAGTAAGGGTAAGTTACAAACCTTTTGGAATTCTTTGAAAAGATCAACAGGCATGTGGATGTTGGTGAACCTGTGGATATCATATGCCTGGATTTTCAGAAGGCGTTTGACACAGTCCCTTACCGAAGGCTGCTGAAGAAACTTCACAGTCAGGGAATAAGAGGGCAGGTCCTCTTATGGATTCAGAATTGGTTGAGGGCCAGGAAACAGAGAGTGGGGATTAATGGGCAATTTTCACAGTGGAGAGAGGTGAAAAGTGGAGTGCCCCAGGGATCTGTCTTGGGGCCAGTGCTTTTTAACTTATTCATAAATGATCTGGAGACAGGCATAAGCAGTGAGGTGGCCAAATTTGCAGATTTTCTGGGTGGTGAAAATTATAAAGGATTGTGAAGAGCTCCAGGAGGATCTCTCACAACTGGGAGAATGGGCAATAAAATGGCAGATGTGTTTCAATGTAAATAAGTGCAAAGTAATGCATATTGGGGCAAAAAATCAAAAATTCACATATAGGTTAATGGGTTCTGAGCTGTCAGTGACAGACCAGGAGAGATCTTGGGGGGCTGGTGGACAGCTCGATGAAAATGTCGACCCAGTGTGCAGTGGCAGTGAAGAAGGCAAATTCCATGCTAGGGATAATTAGAAAAGGGATTGAGACTAAAACAGCCAATATTGTATTGCCATTGTACAAGGCAATGGTAAGGCCACACCTAGAGTATTGCGAACAGTTTTGGTCTCCACATCTCAAAAAGGACATAGTGGAATTCGAAAAAGTACAGAAGAGAGCAACCAAAATGATTACTAGGCTGGGGCACCTCCCTTACGAGGAAAGGTTACAGTGTTTGGGGCTCTTCAGTCTAGAAAGAAGGCGCCTGAGGGGGGACATGATTGAGACATACAAAATTATGCATGGAGTGGATAGAGTAGATAGAGGGAATCTCTTTTCCCTCTCACACAACACTAGAACCAGGTGACATCCTCTAAAGCTGAGTGTTAGGAGAGTTAGAACAAACAAAAGAAAGTATTTCTTTACCCAGCGTGTAATTAGAATGTGGAACTCCTTGCCGCAAGATGTGGTGATGGCATTGGGCCTAGATGCCTTTAAAAGGGGATTGGATAGATGGAGGAAACCTCCATCACAGGTTACAAGCTCTGATGGGTAGGTGCAGTCTGAGATTAGCTGGTCGCTCATCATGAGGGCCGGGTAGGAATTATTTTCTGTCATCCAAATGGGCCATGGATGACAGTTTTTTTGCCTACCCCAGACCAGCGAGGGAGGGATGGGTGTTCAATAGGTTACATGATTTACATTGTGCTTAATAAAGTTAAACCCCAACCTCAGTCTGGTGTCTTCCTTGGGGGTGGTGCAAGGGTAATAGGCTACTTTAGAATGCCAGATGCAGGGGAGTGGCAGCAGAATACAAGTATCTGGTTGTCTTGCATGCTCCCTCAGGCGTCTGTTGGGCCACTGTGAGATACAGGAAGCTAGACTAGATGGGCCTATGGCCTGATCCAGCAAGGCTTTTCTTAAGTTCTTATGTTCTTATGTGATTTTCAACAGCATGCCACAGCATGTTGGTGTGCTGTGGAAGTTCTGCAGCTGTGCTGCCAGAGTTTGGAGTACAGAGGCTGAAGGTTGCTGAAAACTCTTCAGGGTTCTGTGACCCTGTTTCTAGGGCATCTGTCTTTAGTTGCTGGTGGAGGAAGAGGGACAGACAATTCATTACCACAGTTGCCCTAGAAATAGAACCACAGAACCTGGAACAGTCATTCTCAGAAGCTGGAAGTGACATCACAAGAGGCAAAGACCATAGAGAAGACTGTAGATATCACTGTGCCTTGAGAAGAAAAACATTGAAAATTGCGGCTTTACCGCTACATATGTGGTGCTTACAGTGTGTTACTAGGCTTCACTGTGTGCACTGTAGTACCTGGCTTGTAGCTGGCTGGATGAACCCATTTTTGGAAAGGTTACACATTTTAACTGATTGACCGATCACTCAGTTGTAAGTGTTTTCATTATCTTTCACTTATCTCTGAGTAGACATGCATACGTTCACACTGCTAGGTAAATTTTACATTTCCCTATAAGGACAACATCCAAAAAAGCACCTATGGATTGGGCAATAAAGGCTCCCAATGTAGATTATCAGAAAGGATTCAACATGAGCTGGACTGCATGACTATCAAAGTGAGAATAAAGTGAGGTTTTTTTTGTAGTGTTCAAAGCAAGGCCGCTACAGACACCATCGGACAGTTTAGAGCACGTAGCACATGTTCCAGGAAAGACAATATGGTGACCTGGATCAATTGTGCATAAAATTTACTTTGGTGCACTGGGACAGCAACTCCTCCTAAAATCAACAATTTACCAGAACTAATAAAACGCTACATTTGCTATGGGACTAATCAGATTTTGTGCTTATTAAGTAATTGCAAACACTTAAGAGCAGCTGAAAATGGGCCGTGCTGGGCAGCATCATTTATAGCCCATCAGTTGGCAAAGCTCTCCAGTTGGCCTGGATTTCAAAAATCCTACATCCCTCCAAATTCCTACTATCATTAATTGAATTCCTGACTGAGCGCTTCCTCCCACCATTTTGAAGAGAGGAAGGACATAAAAACAAAGCATTCAGAACTTGTCCTATCAAGACCGAGAAGGCAGTAGGCAGGGCTGGTCCAGCTGGCAGGGCAGAGGTAGGGGCTGAGATTGTTGCCGAAAAAGGGCAAAAAATGGTTTTCATCGCGGGAAAAGAATGTAAAAAGGCAGACAACCAAACGAGAGAGTATGAGGATCATGTTTATTACACCTGCGCAGGCGGGCCAATCCAGTGGTGTCATTTAAATGATTTAGGAACAGGAACTCACTATTGAGTTCAAATTCAAATGTTGGGGGGGAAAAAAACCCGGAAGTAGCCACAGAGCCCGTTAGGATCCGGAACGCCCGTTCTGGTCCGTTCCCCCTGAATGACATCACTGCCTTCTCCCCAGTGGGCTGCAGACTCACCAGAGCGGCTGCTGACTCCACGTGTGTGGCTGGAGGGAGCGAGGAAGGGGGCTGTGCAGGACGGGACTTCCCCACTGCAGCCCTTCCCCCTTCGCTCCCCTAGGAATCCGGAGTCGCTCCCTTTAACCCTCTGAGTGCCGGCCAACCAAGAAGAAAAGCTCTTTGCAGAGGAATTGGGAGGGGGGAGGAGGGAGAGTGAAGTGGGCGGAGTCAGCCCTAATTTTAACTAGTGGAACTGAGTTCCCCCGCGTTCCCCCTGCATGACATCACTGGGCCAATCTCCCTGCCCCACTCAGCAGGCAGGGAAAAAGAGCAAGAGCATACAATTCCAAATTATTTTTATATCTCTCCCCCCAAACTGCTGCTTGGTGGAAAATTACCACACAGGGGCTGGGACCTGAGAAGCCCCCTGTCAATTTGGCCTTGAGAATATGCTGCGGCCATTCCGATAAGGGAGGAAGCTCTGCTGGCTTGAACCAGTTCCCTATCTATTGTGCAGGGCTAGCGGCACTGGATTGGAGAAGGTTACAGGCGGGGGCAAGTGAGTGAAAACAATGAGAGCAAAGAGAGAGAAAGTTACATACTTGAGCAGCTTTAGACAAGTGACTAAGCAAAAGACTCAAAATGGCTGCACTTTGGTTCGATGGCAAAAGATGACTCCAGAGGGGCTGAGAGCGCCCTGGGAGAGGGAGGCATGAGATGGAGGGCAAGAGAACGCTGAAGCAAGGGGAGATGGAAGAAGGTGAGGGAATGAGAGAGGAGGAGATGAGAAAGGGAGGAAGGCGGAGATGAGAGGTCAGAAGCAGTAGCAGAGACTGGGCAAGAGGTGGTCTAAGTGGGCTTAAAGTGTGTGTGAGGGGAGGGATTGCAGCAGACATGAACTGGAAAGAGAACCAAAGGATGGAAGGGCAGAGGGGAAATGCAGAAACGTTGAGACAGTGTTTCTCAAACTGTTCTCCCTTGGTGGGAGAACAACTTGATGTCAGGTGGGTCACGGAAAGCTGGGAGCAGCCATCTTGGAAGCTGAAGACCTTACTCTTGCTATATTCCTTTTGTGAGGAAGGGTTTTCAAAATTTGGTTCAGTGCTTTTACATCATATTTTGCCCTGATCTTTCAGGGATGTTTCATGGTTGTGCAATTTGCTGTAGTCCAAGAATGCCAATTTGCATTTCAGGAGTGTCCAGTAGTGTCATCTTACCGGTACGCTGGGCGGGTCTTCTGGGTGATTGGCAGCGCGCTCGCTGTGTAACGCAGTGAGCGCGCTGCCGATCACCCAGAAAACCCGCCCAGCGTACCGGTAAGATGACACTACTGAGAGTGTCATTTTATTATACTTCTGGCCATGACATCATTTCCAGGTTAATGACATCACTTCTGGTGGGTTCCAACACAAGTGCCATTCTAAAAGGCTTGAGCACCCCTGTTCTAAGGGATACCAGCAAGAGAACAGTGGTGAAGGTAGAAAGTGAGCCAGAGAAAAGGGGACCAGGGGAGGGGAAGGTGGGAGGTTGGCAGAATTGAAGGACGGGGACAGAGGGCCATGGAGAGAGGCGCCCATTGCCCATGTCACCTCTTGCGACACCCTTCCTCCGCCCCTGAGTCAGGGGGAAGCATTTAGCCTGCTGCCTCCAGAGATCTTGGGCCTGTCAGATGGCCACTAGGGATTTTGTTTTCCAACTTATTTTGAAGGCAGAAAGTACCAGTATATGTCAGACAAGCCTTGAACCACTACAATAGCTACCCGCCGCTTTTGAAAATGTCCTTAAGAAAATATTGTGAGCACTTGATGCCAAGTCCTTCATCGATTGTGTACCCTGTAATCAGTCACATAAGGGAAACGTCTATTTGTAGCACAGTTCGTTGTTTTGATTATTATTTTTTTCCCAGTTTCTGCCCCGCCCCCGTCCTGCAGTCTCAAGATGAGTTCCAATTTTTAAACGCTGCTTTGCGCGTATCCCACAGGCAGCAGTAAAACCAGACTAAAAAAGGAAATGCGCATGAGACATCTCAAAGGCTGGCACGTCATAATTTGACTACAGGTGCTGGAGAAATACCTGCCTTCGAGGTATAGTACTCCTGCAGCACCAGATGCTTTGAAAATACACAACTGCATTAGCAGGCATGGTCATTGTTTTAGCATGCAGAAAATTGATCACCTCTCCTTCAGCCAATCAGCTGGTCTGTGATGTGTGTTATAGTCTACCCCAAGATCTGGCCGTACCCAGAGGAACAGCAGCACCGCTGTATCCAATTGGGCTGGGGCCTCCTTGGAGTAGGGGAATGCTTGTTTCCTTAAACATCCCTGGGGCATCTAACACTCCAGCAGCCCCAATAGGTCTCCTTGGAGCTCAAGCCACTTTTGAGCCAGCACAGAGCCAAGAATCCCTTGTAGTGCTCTGCGGCTCAGGAGCGGTCATTGGATTCAACGGCAGAGTCTGCTGCCATCTTTATCCCCTCCTGGGCTCAGTTTTATCTGTGGAACTCCTTGCCACAGGAGGTGGTGATGGCATCTGGCCTAGATGCCTTTAAAAGGGGACTGGATGGATTTCTGAAGGAAAAGTCCATTGTTGGCTACAGGCCAGTGGTGTCATCTACAAACAAGGAGAGGGAACGCTGGGTGGGACTTACGCTTTGATTGGCAGCCCATCCATTCCGTTCTGCCGCCTGACCGCCCGCCGCGCAGGGTGCCCGTGGTTGGCGCGCCCCCGGCCCCCCCCCCCCGGCGAGCCGGCGCCCCCTCCGAGGCCAGGGCAGCGCGGGCAGGCGGTGGAACACAATGGACGGGCAGCCAATCAGAGTGTAAGTCCCACCCAGCGTTCCCTCTCCTTGTTCATAGATGACATCACTGCTATAGGCCATGATGGGTTGGGCAACCTCCTTACATTAGTAGTAGGCTACTTCAGGATGCTGGGTGCAAGGGAGTGGCCACAGGATGCAGGCATCTTGCGTTCTACTGAACTCCCTTAGGCACCTGGTGGGCCACTGTGAGATACAGGCAGCTGGAATGGATGGGCCTTTGGCCTGATCCAGCAGGGCTCTTCTTATGTCCTTATGGCCCAAATTCCCCTGCCCAGTTTCACCCCCAACCTGCCTTCCATCAGCCCTGAAAAGACGCAGCACCAACCAGTGGCAATACTCACCATCCAGCAACACCTCTTCCTGGTGCAAAGGCTTAGCACCGGCTGGTATTGCCTCAGCGCTGGTGCTGTGTCACTAGTGCTAGCGGTAAAGTGTCCTATGGCACTATTGTAAAACAACTTGCAAAGCCAGCAGCACAAGCAAGCCATGTCCCGACACTGATGAAGCCACAGTGCAGCCCCAGGATAAGGGAATAAAAATTCCTTCCCTTGAGAAGTCCTCCATGACTGCTCCCCCCGTCACGGGATGCAGTGCATGCCCCTTTGGCATGGCTGCATTGGCACTGGAAGCTGGACCCTTGGGGTTTAAGGGGGAGGGTTCCCGATCCTCCTCTTGTCTTTTTACTGATGCTGTCCTTGCTTCTCCCCCTTTTGTGGAGCAAAACCCTCTCATCGATCCCACCTGAATCTTCTCCTTTGCGTTCCTCCTCCGTACTCAGCACACCCAGCTACTGCCAACGTGGACAAATCACATGAAAGCATCCTCTTGTAGCAGCCCCATTACTGAGGCAAATGCCACAACCAGCATGGTGATTTTTGCCAGAGGAAACAGGGTGGGAGACAGACCAGTCCCTCTGGGCATGCAAGACGTTTTGCACTGTGAGATGGAAGAAGCTGGACTAGATTAGCAGTGGGCCTGACCCAGCAGGGCTCTTCTTATGTTCTTATGCTCAGTGTTGTGGCTGCTACCGCAAGAGGCATAACTAGGGTGGCGCCTGGGGGTGTACTTGCCCTGGGCGCCACACTAAGATGGGGGGGATGCTGTGTTGGAAAAGGCAGGAGATACCCCCAGGAGTTAGGGAATGGTATCAGCAATGGCCCCTTGTCCAGGTAAACCAGGAAGTACGGGGTTAATCCCAGAACTCCTGCAGCAGGAACACAGCTGCAGGCTGATAAGGGCTCTGGCTCTGAAGGGAGGTTAGCACAGGTGCAGGTGGGTGTGGCTGATGAATTAAAGCTGGCCTCAGTATAAAGTTGGAGGCAGGAGCTGTAGGAGAAGGGATCTGGGTAGGTGCTGGACCGATGGAGTGCTGGCTGGAGTGACTGCCTGAAGGACTAGATAAGGTTGTTTGGGGAGACTATTGTTGTATGTCTGCCATACTCCTGGAGCCACCAAGTGGAGGAGGCAGTTATGGCTTGGGCAAGCTGACTGCCTATTGTTTGGTGGTGGGGTTTGTTGGGGCTAGACTTAGTTTGGAGCTAAGCCAGTGATGAGGGCAGTCTGGAGGAGGCCCAGTGGGTGAAGGAACCTCCCTCCCTCTCGCCTGTCTCTGAGGCCGCTCTGGAGGGGAAACTAGTTAGCCTAGTGTGGGCATTGGGGCCCTTGGGGAGGCCCAGCAGGGAGAATTCAGCAGAAAAGTTGCAACTTGCAAAGCAGTCACTTCTGGGTTCTCTCCAAAAGGAAGGGGAACTGGCAGCTTTGCTCCCTTGTTCCTTCTCCTGTGGAGGCTCCCCGGAGAAGGAACAGGGGGTGCAAAGCTGCCAGCGCCTCCCCTTCTGGGGAGAACCCGGAAGTGACATCACAATGTCTTGTGATGTCATGAAATGGACTGCCCCAGGTGCTGTGGCTTCTAGTTATGCCTCTGACATCACGTACCAGTTGCACACAAACCAGTTACACACACCAGTTATATTTATCTTGAGGACTGTGTTGCATGCCACCATAAGACATCTTTGCCATGCTGCAGTTAACAATGACACAGTACTGTACACACAGTGACCTGTCGCCCACGCCCAGCATATTACATGCTGCAACCGCCATCTGAAGTGGTGTCCTTCAGGTGCCAGAATATAAAGTGCCTCTGAGAGCAGAGTCTGGCAGTCTCGTCTTCCCGACAATTGCAGGCAGATAGTAAATTATCCCGCTCTATTCAGTGATTACAACTAATTTGGGGATTCGGTTGTGCGTCATTGCAGAGATAAGAGTCTATTGATTGCCTCCCTGCTCTCAAATTAACCCGGCTCCTTGACTTTGCCTAAGGCGTATTAGGCTAAGATTCCCTCACTTCTTAACTACCCAAAGGATGTGCGTGTCTAACCAGCAAAGGACAAATATAGATCTTTCCTTCAAAGCAGTCACTGGGAATATCCTCAATCCCTGAGGCTTTCTCATTGGCAAGTGGCCTTGCCTATGACTTTTACGGTATTTCTGCTCTCACCTTTGCAGCAGGAGGAAAATCAGATCTGTGGAATCCAATATATAATTTCATACACGACACAGAAAATGTTCAGCACTAATATTAAAAAAACCCTAAAAATTCTTACAAAAAATTGCCTTCAGGATATCAAAAGCTTAGAGCAGTAGATCATCATTTCATCAAATCTCTAAGCTTCCAACCCCACCTTCATAATACTTACTACCAATCTCTTTCTTTTTTAAAAAAAATCCATTTATCTATCCTTTCTCTAATCTCTTCATATTAATTATTATTTATTTAATTTATATCCCATCTTTCTGTCCGTGGGCACCCAAGGCGGCTTACAACATTAAAATATAATAAAATCAGTATATAAGACAATTAAAAACAATAGTTAAAACAATCTTAAAATAATTAAAATAATTAAAAATTTAAACAACCAACCCCGTGGATCCTAAAAAATACAAAGAAAATGTAAAAAAAACAACACAAAAAAACCAGCCAGCCTGTCAGCAGTTAAAAGCTTGTTGCAATAATACGGTCTTCAGCCCCCACCAAAATATTGCTACAGATGGGGCAGTTCTTAATTCTAAGGGGAGGGTATTCCAAAGTCGTGGGGCCATCACCGAGAAGGCCCTGTCCCTGGCCGCCATCCCTCTCACCTCACCTCTTCATATTAATTAATCTTCACGTTAATCAGGCATTCTGAGGTAGCCTTGCCTTCAGGCCACACACCACCACTCCCAAGGAAGATACCAGATTGCTGCTTGGGTTTAACTTGGGCCACTATTAAACACAAGTGACCATTGTTTAAAACATGAAACCTTCCGAACACACCATTCCTCCCTCGCCAGTCTGGGATAGGCAAAGGGGCCTGCAGCCATGGCCAATTCAGGGGACAGCAAAAAAATTCCTACCCGACCCTAATAATGAGCTATAAGACTGTACATGCCCATCATAGCTTGTAACCTGTGACGGAGTTTTCTTCAATACATCTGTCCAGTCCCCATTTAAAGGCCTGTAGGCCAGACGTCACCACAGCCTGTGGCAAGGAGTTCCATAAACAACAAAAAATTGCCACATTACTTTTTTCTTCTGAATCATTTCATGCTGATTCCAAAAAAAAAAAAAAGATCCAAGTAAAACTTTAAATTTCATTCATTCATAAAACTTTTTTTGGGGGGGGGCTGATGAAAATGTGTAAAATATCAGGTGGTCCTTAAATGTACTCCTGGCATAAACTATTTGCAGAAACTGCCATTAGACCTTTACTTTGTCCTCTTTGCCTCTCTACTTGGCTTCCTTCTTCTCTCTGGAGGAAAGAGTTTCTCTCTTGGAAACCTTTTTACTGCCTTTGTATTGTTGGCAGCAAACTAGCAGGTGGGGAGCAATCAGAAAAAGGGTCTGCTTGATTGCTTGATTTGGACCCTTTTTCCCCCAACAGCAGCCTAATGTTGTTTACCAGGAGGGGTGTGTGTGTGTGTGTGTGTGTGTGTGTGTGTACACACGCAGGGGCGTACCTGGGCGAAACCGCGCCCAAGGGCACGCGACGTCATGACGTTGTGGGGGTGTGGCTTCTGTCTGCCAAGCCCCACCTCCTGGTTTGCCACGGCTTGCTGGCTTCAGGAAAAGCGGGCAAGCCGCGGCGCGGCGCCCCCCCCCAGCTCTACAAACCTACTGCAGCTCTCTCTCTCTCTCTCTCCTGCATCTGGACCCAATCTCCGTCGCAGAGTTGGTGCGCACCCTTTCTGCGCAGGCGCTTGCCGCTCTGGGCAGGAGAAGCTGGCAACTCGAGCTGCAGGCTGGGCGTGCCTGCCAGCTAGGGGCGCAAAATGGCGGGCAGGGTGGGGCGCCATGCTAACAGCGCCCCCCACCTTATGTCACCCCAGGGCTCGTACCCCCTGCTGCCATACCCTAGATTCGTGTGTGTGTGTGTGTGTGAGAGAGAGAGAGAGAGAGCGCTCCAATTTTCAGAACACAAACTACCAAAAGACACAAGAGAACAGACGATGTAGAACTAACCATTGGTAACCTTATCAAAATAATTTTAGCTTCTCTTGACATTCCTACAGGTGGTTGATTTTATTTATTTCTAAAATTGCATGTCCACATTTTTGGTGGCAACTAAGAGGCTCCCCCTTGTGGAATTAAGCTAATTTTAGCTGCGTCCTTTGAAAACCCCCTTTGGCGTGCCAACAGATGCTTTGCCTGGGCAGGGGGGCTGATGCCTCCCCAGCAGGTTTGACCCTTTCTCAGGCCCTCCTTGACTTCTTGCCTTCTGAAGCATCAGCCATAGTTGCTGATCGCAGGACACATGCAAGGAGATTAACAGGAAGTCGTGCTATTTCCAATATGCCTGAAACAAGGTTCAGTCCAGACAGCGGGAATGCAGACAGGTACACGGGAATGACCTGATGCCATGTCGGACTTTGCCTTTTTCTGAAGACAAGTGTCAGATGCCAGAAGAGATGGAGAGGGTAATATAGCGCGTATCCATCTGCTGAAAAACAAACCCGTCATCCCAGGGGCATGGGGAAGATGCCAGCCACCTACCCAAATGAACTCAGTCTTGGCCCTACAGTGTCCCTGCTGTCATCTCATCCACTTTGCATCATAAGAGGAAAAAAATGAAGTGACGATAGAAAAGAGGTGGAACAGGTTTACACTAGGCCAGGACCTATTTAATACTGAGAAAGAAATGGATGCGGGTGGCAGGAAGTGATTTAATGAGCCGTTGGTGGGGATGTAAATTGAAGACTTCCCTCCAAACTCTCAGGGTGTCTGAAATAGATCGTTGGGGGGTTGTATTATTATTATTTTTTGTGAGTCCAGAAACACCAGAAATGACTCATTGATTTTTTGAAAGTTGGCACAATCCTAACCTGGAGTTAGGCCGGCTCAGTTAGGCCAGCAAAATTTGGCCACACAAGGGACACCATAAAGTATGTTTGGACCACTCTCGGAGTCAGAGAGGCTGGCACGCAGATGTGCGCCATCCCCCCCTGACTCCCAGAGTGGTCCAAACGCGCTTTACAATGGCCCTTGTGCAGGCCAAACTTTGCTGGCCTAACTGTGTCAGACTAACTAAAGGTTAAGATTGCGCCCTCAGTGCCATTGAATGAACCCAGGAGGTAATTTGGAAATTCTACATCATGTATCTGGCAAACATATTGACATCTGGCAAAGCATTCTCGACATTTCTTGGACACGTGGAGCTCCAAGAGAGTGCCTGCCAACCAGGGCAGTTTGAGCAATTACACAGGGATTCTGCTACCCAGAGATTCTCAGACATGATGATCATTTGGCATACTGCAATTTGAGAAGCTTTTCTTGTGCCACTGAAGTTCCCTTTCTTATACCCATTGAGTTGACAAGCTCTATCGTGTCTTTATTATGTTTTCAGGATACTCAGTCTGGCTACCTCACTGGTTTCCTGGCCTTTGTGCAAATAGGATTCCATGTTTGTTGGTAAATCACTGTCTATCGGGTGTGTTTCAGGACACACAAGGCATTATTATAACGTGCATGCTTGTGGGAACAAAATATGCATGCAATTATATTTTACATTGGTTTGGGATGAATTGAATGGTAAGGTAAGGACAAGAGTGGTAAGGACAAGAGTGACAAAAACATAAGTGCCACTTACTGAGATAAAGGTAAAGGTTCCCCCACGACCAAATGGTCTAGTCGAGACCGACTGTAGTCTAGTCATGACAGTGCTCATCTCTGTTTCTAAGCCTGTGTTTCTAAGCTTCCGTGGTCATATGGCTGGCATGACTATACGCCGTAGCGCACGGAACATTGTTACCTTCCCACTGAAGTGGTACCTATTTATCTACTTGCATTTTAGGTGCTTTCAAACTGCTAGGTTGGCAGGAGCTGGGACAAGCAACGGGAGCTCACTCCTTTGCATGGTCTTGAACTCCCAACCTTCCGGTCAGAAAGCCCAGCAGCATCGGATTAACCCACTGCACCACCATGCCACATTTACTGAGATGAATATACAATTACAGATGGGGGGAATCAAGAATACAATGCAATACAGTCAAAATCTAAGCAAAATTCACTGCTAGCTAAAGAAGGGGAAACCCTTAAGAGTGAGGCAAGTGTAAGCATTCAAAATGGAGGCGGGGAGAGGAATAGGCTGTGAGTGGGCGGAGAAGTCAGCATCTACGGTAATGAAAGCAGTGAGCTTTGTGAAATACAATGTGCGGATTCTTCTGTGGCTCAGACTGAAATCTGAGCCACAGAGTAATTCCCAGCCTCCAACTCTGCCCCAACACCTGTATTAATCCTTCATTCCTGTCCTTTCAACAAAATTTACCCATCTCAGGCAGCAGAGCTCCAGCCACAGGGAGAAAGGAGACTTTGAGCCCAATCCTATGCATGTCTCCTTACAAGTCCCATTACTTCCAGGTAAGTGTGCATAGGATTGCAGTCCTCCTCTCTCTCACACCCACTCCTCCAGAGCATTGCACAGCAGCAAGAAAAGTCTTTCCAGATCTGGGTTGATGCAGTGGGAGGTAAGATTGGGGAAGATCCAGACCCTTGCGTGGAAAAATTAGGACCCCCTCCCACACACATTTAGTTCCCCTATTTTGTAGAGGGTGGTCACAAAGTCCCTATGCATGCGATTGTGCGCCTATTAATTATTTCTTCTTACTTTTTTTGTAGGGCTTGGAACCCTGGATTAATAGCCTTTTCGTAAGAACATAAGAAGAGCCCCACTGGATCAGGCCAAAGGCCCGTCTAGTCCAGCTTCCTGTATCTCACAGTGGCCCACCAGGTGCCTCAGAGAGCACATAAGACAATAGGCCGCCTGCATTCTGTTGCCACTCTCTTGCACCTGGCATTCTGAGGTAAATGAGGTAAAATTCTGAAGTAAATAATAACTTGTAACCCAATCTGGGCCTTAAGGACATAAGAAGAACCCTGCTGGATCAGTCCAGCTTCCTGCATCTCACAGTGACTCACTAGTTGCCTTAGGGAGCACACAAGACAACAGACTGCCTGAATTCTGTTACCACTCTCTTGTATCTGGTATTCTGAGGTAAATTCTGAGGTAAACTTCTGAGGTAAATATGAGATAAATAAAACATAATTTGCTATCATAAGGACATCAGAAGAGCCCCGCTGGACCAGGCCAAAGGCCCATCTAGTCCAGTTTCCTGCATCTCACAGTGGCCCACCAGAAGCCTCAGGGAGCACACAGGACAACCAGATACTTGTATCTCATTGCTGCACTCCTGCATCTACAGTTTTTATAGTGACTGAGCCACCTGCAAGACTCTTTCGGAGCAATTTCCCACCTTTCAAAATTAGCATGCACAGGGACTTTGTGGCCAGGAAGGAGGCCTGACCAGAAAAATGCTTTATATGTCAATAGGGAGCAGACAAGTGAACAACATGTGCTCCCCACAACCAAAACACTCATTTCTCTCATCACAGCATAGAATTGATGGATTAATTCATAGACTCATTTAAAAGGGGAAGGCAGGACATGGTCTTCATATCTTTCTGCCGCTTGGTTTAAAAATCAGCCCCCGACTATTTCCTACTTTTCTCATTAAAAAAAGCATATCCTATCTGGTGCGCTTAGTAGTGCCACTGGAGTTCTAATGCCTTAAGAAGACTAAAGGAGATCTCCATAATCATTCCCCAATAGGGCACAAGCGAACATACACATGCTCCCCCCACCCACCCCCGAATGTGCAACGTCAGCCTAGCTAAACGATCTTCCTCCAACTCTGCTTTAGACAGAAGAGACCGTGCAAAGCGGCTGGATGGCAGATGATGGAGCAAAGAGGAAGGGATCTTGGCTGGATCCACTGGAGAGTTTCAAGGGGGAACGTGGGATTGTCCTTACCTCTCCAGTCCTCAAGTGGCTTGGAAAGCACAGCAACGAGGCAGCTGAAATCTGATGGGGCTTCCCCCCTCCTCTTAGTTTTTGTGCTCTCTGCAAAGCTTCAACACCAGTAAGAGACTCTTTTGGGGGTTGACTGAGCTTCCTGTGTGATTGGGTTCCCTGGTTGTAAGATGTTGTCAAGAGCTGGATGGGGAAAGCAGCAATAAGAAAACACCTTAAAGGTAAGGATGGGGAGGAAAAAAAAAGCTTCCCTCTTTTGCATCAGTGCCCTTTTTGTTTCAAACTGTTGCGTTCATACTGTGTAGACCTGTGATTTGGAGGAATTGAGCATATCTCGTATATATTTGGGATAAATGCATGTTATTTCTGCAGTCTGGTGAACAAATGCATCGGCTTAGCACAATTACCCACAGGGGAAAGGTTAAGTGTGTTTAGTGTTTAGAAGGCTTACTCAGTGCTTTGTGCTTTTTTGTTCCTATCCTTTTCTGCAGCATCTTAGAAAGTGACTTTCTCTCCCCACCCCGGGGCACCGGGTGAATGAAATCTCATCGACAATGGGTAGAACAATGATCTCTACATTTTCTGCAAGGGAATCAAGAGGGAGCCAATTGCGAAGACTGATCAGGAAGTAATGAAAACAAATAGCCAGAGCTGCTTTCACCTCCGTTCCCAATGCAGGCAAGGTCCAAAGGGTCACTATTCAGGGCAAGCTGGGCTGAGGAGTTAAATCAGCCACCAGTTTTCCACCTGAACCAGGAGGCGGCTTCAAGTTCAAACAACTCCCCCCAGAGCCCGATGATTGTGTCGTACACTGAAGAGTTGCAGATTGCAGAGAAGCAGGACGTTACACCAACGATAACTTTTCTCTTACTTTTCTAGCCATGCTTTGCTGCGGCCACTTGACAAGCGTTGTGAACTAGGTGGGCATCTCTCCCCCTAAGTGATGTAAGATGCTTCAGAAGATCTCGATATCTACAGCCGGACTATCTGAAAGCAACCGGTTGCTCTGAAGCATCCTTCCAACATGGTCCGGTGGCTCACCTTGGTCAGCCCACCTACAATATAATCTGAAAAACACTTAGTCAAGAGAGGGAGAAGGTATGGCCAATGCCTCTCGGAGTGAAGACCTAAATGCCTCCTGCAATGGAACAAGCGACAACTTCTGTTTCAACAATGTCACCAACTTCACGTCCTATGAACAGTCCCCAGACTTCTACGTGGTCCTCCCTGTGATCTACTCTGTGATCTGCGCCGTGGGTCTGACTGGCAACACAGCGGTCATCTATGTGATCCTCAAAGCCCCCAAGATGAAGACGGTCACCAATATGTTCATTCTTAACTTGGCCATCGCGGACGACCTGTTCACTCTGGTCCTGCCCATTAACATAGCAGAGCATCTCCTCCGCTACTGGCCCTTTGGGGAGATCCTCTGCAAAATCATCCTGGCTATTGACTACTACAACATTTTCTCCAGCATCTATTTCCTCACTGTGATGAGCATTGACCGGTACCTGGTGGTCCTGGCCACGGTCCAGTCTAAGCGGATGCCCCATCGTACGTATCGGGCAGCTCGCATTGTCAGCTTTGGCGTTTGGTTCCTCGTCACCCTCATGGTTTCCCCCTTCTTCATCTTTGCCAACGTCTATAAAAATGCCCTGGATATCAAGAGCTGTGCCCTGAATTTCCCCAGGCCGGAGAGGGTTTGGTTCAAAGCTAGCCGGATCTACAGCCTCGTCCTGGGCTTTGCCATCCCTGTGTCAACCATCTGCATTCTGTACACCATGATGCTGTATAAACTGAGAAATATGCGCTTGAACTCCAATGCCAAAGCGCTAGACAAGGCCAAAAAGAAAGTCACCATCATGGTCTTCATTGTCCTGACTGTGTGCCTTTTCTGCTGGACTCCATATCATCTGGCCACCATTGTGGCGCTGACCACAGATGTGCCACAGACCTCTGTGGTCATTGGCATCTCGTACTTCATCACCAGTCTGAGCTATGCCAACTCCTGCTTGAACCCGTTCCTGTACGCCTTCCTCGATGACAGCTTTCAGAAAAGTTTCCGGAAGATGCTGGAATGCAGAGCTGCTTGAACTATCACCCAGACCTCCCAGGTCCATGTGAGGTCCTTTCCACGTGGCACAGCTTGCAAAGCGTCTGGAAAAAAAAATGCAGTGCTGTATTTCTAAGTTTCATTTTGTCTGGAGGCTGTTCTTTGTATGAGTCACCCTTTTGTGTTTTCATTGCTGTTAATTGCTTTCATTTGTTTTGCTTTTGTTAGCATCCTTAGTACATGTTGCCAGAAAAGGAGGGAGGGAACATTCTGAAATTGTGGAGATGTCCTTTCTGTGACCTGGTCTCTGTCTGCCCCCTGGTGTGTAGTAGCAGAAATTGTCAAGTGAATAAATGGCATGAAAATAGAGGTGTGCTGGCTGTTTGACAGGCTGGGCTGATGTCCCCCCTTAATTCTTTTGACAACTTCTATTTGATTAAAATCTAATTAGGATGTACGCTATTGTGCTCTATAGAAACCATCGAGAAAATCACGGGGAGTGAACAGGAAAGCGTGTTTTTTTTTTGTCTTAATGATGTATCACAAACATTGTAGAAACTGTAAGTGAAGAAAACATCATTAAAAAATGAGGGCTACATGTGTTAGCAGAAGCTGTTTTTACATGCTGCCTGCCTGGGCCACTGTTCAGCACTGCTGAAGTAAAGGGAAAGTCCTGTTGTCCTGGGGCGGGGAACACAACTTGTACGAATCTCAGAACAAGAGCATAAGACTTGTCATGTTCATCAGACTGACGCCAGCGTTCTGCAACAGGGGCCAACTAGGTGCTTCTGGCAGCTTACAAGCCCCACAGGGAGATGGTGGCCATCCCACGTTGGTTGCCCCCACCCCACCCCTCTGTCTGATCTCATAGATGTGCTCAAATACTTTGGCCACCTCATGAGAAGGGAGGTCTCTTTAGAAAAGACCCTCATGCTGGGAAAGATGGAAGGCCAAAGGAGAAGGGGGCGGCAGAGGAGGAGATGGTTAGATAGTGTCAACGAAGCGATGAACATGAAATTGGGTGAACTCAGGAAGCTAGTGGAGGACAGGGAGGCCTGGCGTGCTGTGATCCACGAGGTCGTGAAGAGTCGGACACGACTTGGCAACTGAACAACAACAAAAGACTCTATAGTTCGTCTTCATTGCTAGACACAAAGTTTGCCAGTGGTGTCAATCCAAATGATTTAGGAACAGGTACTCACTTTTGATTGGCACTTGCCGGGGTCCACCCACCAGAAGTGACATTATAAGCCGGAAGTTATGTCATGGCAGGAAGTGAGGTCATAGCCGGAAGTGATGTCATGACAGGAAGTGAGGTCATAGCCGGAAGTGAAGTCATGATTGTTGCCATGGATGGGATCATGTTTGTAATAACTTCAGCTTGTGGTTAGTGTTGATTTAACTTCTATTGCTTTGCTTTCTAGAGAGGTGTATAGACATATTTTGCTTCAACTGCTCCCTGGTTAAATAGCAGGCTAGACTGTACTAGACTGTGAGCCCTTTTGGGACAGGGAGCCATTTAACTTTAATGTTAAATGCAAGGAGCCGGCAAGGAGCAGGAGGGGGAACGGGCGACCAAAAAAAGACCGCGTGGGGGCTGGGGCTGGGGGGAGGCTGCAGGAGGAACCGGGACGCTGGATCTGCGCGGCTGGAGGGAGCGGGAGCCCCAGGCAGCCTACCTTCTCATGCTTGCTGCCTTATTCCTGGGTCTCCCTCGCTGCTGCTGCTGCTGCTTCTGCCGCCTCTGGTCCTCTCGCTCCGCTGCTGCTGCCGCCACCACCATGCTGCCTGCTTGCCTGCCTCCTTATAGAACGTGCAGGCAACGGCTGCAGGCATGCACTACGCATGCGCAGCTGCTGAGCCAACCAGCTGACGGGGCCAGCTTCGAGTGGGCAGGGCCAGCTCAACTTCTAGGAACCGGTACTCACGTAGTGGTGCGTAGCGGGTGCATGACATCACTGACACAAACCCTCCAGGAGCTTCTCACGCCCTTTTTAAAATCCACCTATGGCAATGTTAGATGGTTAGATAGTGTCACCAAAGCAATGAACATGAAATTGGGTGAACTCAGGAAGCTAGTGGAGGACAGGGAGGCCTGGCGTGCTGTGGTCCAGGGGGTCGCGAAGAGTCGGACACGACTTAGCGACTGAACAACAACAAATGGCAATGTTCATTAGCACATCATGTGGCTGTGTAGTGTAAGTGATGCAACAAGCATTTCTGTTCCAGGTGAAACTGTGATAATGCACGTACAGAGTTTCTTCCATAAAGAACCTCACATGAAAGGCTTTTTTTAAAAAATGGGGATGAAGGCCTATTTCTCCTGTGACTGAATTTGTACCCCGCCTTTCTACCCTATATTGGGGCACTCGAGGCGGCTCACATCAATAAAACAGAATAAAATAATGCAGAATGAAAGATTAAAACATAGACATAAAACAGTTAAAACAAAGAAACGCAATGGATTCCCCCCACCCCATATAAAATTACTGTCATTAAAAATGCAAGCCGGGCAGGTTAGCCGCTAAAGGCCTCCCTAAATAAAAATGTCTTAAGACACTGCTGAAAGATTGTGAGAGAGGGAGCTGCTCTTCGTGCTAAAGGGAGGAAATTCCACAACCGTGGAGCCACCACCACAAAGCCCCTATTTCTGGACTCCATTCTCTTCACTTTGCCTGGTGGCAGCACAGTCAAAAGGGCCCTCTCTGATGAACTGCGGTTATGGGCAATGGCGTTATTCACCCGGTACGCTGGGCGGGACTTACGTTTGAGCGGCAGTCCGCCCGTTGCGTCATGCCGTGTTCTGCCGTGTTCCTGCCCGCCCAGGTTATACCAGTGAATAACGCCACTGGTTATGGGTAGGATTATACGGAAGGAGGCAGTCCCTCAAATACCCTGGTCCCGAACTGTAAAAGTCCAAACTAGCACTTTGAATTGGGCCCAGTATTGAATGGAATATACGTTGTGTGTACTGGGGAGGGGGGATTGGGACACCCAACTATAAAGAAGCCAAATTCCTAAGGGCCTTGGCAGCCCCACATACATGCACGACAAAAGGTAGGATTACTGGATTTCTCTGGGTTTCTCTTCTGTCCTTATCTGCTCAGATTGGGAGAGTGCATCCATTTTTTTGAGCAAACGATATTTTTTTTTAGAACAGTGTTTGTTGCCCATTCTTTTTAAAATAGAATATCTTACTTTACGTCAGCAATTTTCAACCAGTGTGCTGTGGCACAATGGTGTGCCTTGCAAGGTTCACAGGTGTGCCGCCAGAGTTTGGAGCACAGCAGTTTTGGGGTCGTGTAATCAGACTTCGTCCTGCTTTAAGGCACCTTCCAAGAAGCCCCAAGGAGCTTCACCCACATGGTGTTCTCCAGGATCAAGGAAGATGTTGATCTCAAGAATTCACTGCTGGGTAAGTTGAGTACAAGTGGAGAAGGAGGTTACAAGTTCAGATCTGATCAATGATGGCCTCAGGTAGTTTGCCAAACGTGTAGCCAAAATGGGACTCCTCGTTTGAAATTATGTGCAGCTGAGAAACAGGGAGAGGGTGTGCCTCCTAGAAAATGATGTCTGATGTGACTGCTTCGTACTGCGATTGCCTGATAAATACCACATCTAGAGGGGCTCACCAACGCTGGTCTGAGGAGGGGCTGCTTCACACTCATACAATTGCTCCATATAGTCCAGGACTAGGCCTGAAATAATTACATGTTATATTAAACACCACTGAAAATTGGTCACCACTGAAAATTGCCCTTTCAATTCTCCCCATACCATCTACAACAGGGGGCAGCAGCCTTTTCAGGCAAAGGGGCTGGATGTTTGGCAATGATGTCATCATGTCGTCAGTGGGAGAGGGAGGGGCCACTTACACGACACATTGCAGTGCCTGCAGTACTAAGCACGCCACCTCCCCATAGCTTCGCCATGGCACGGGCAGCCCAATCCTAAGCAGCGCCGATATAGGAAGGCCGACATAGCAGGGCTGCTTCCTAAGGCCATTAGGAGGCGGCAGCAGCGCAAGGCAAGGGGAGGTTTTCCCCTGGCACCCAGGTAAGCCCCAGCCAGCCTTATGGGGTTGCTCGGATCTGCACCTGCTGTTTTGCAGCAGCCCAAATCGGGGTTGCTAAGGCTGGGGATGGGGTTTAGGATTTGGCACTATGGCTGTCGTGCATTGCCGCTCCCATTTCCACCCACTGCGCCACCCCCAGCACAATCTCTGGCATGCCCATGGCAAGGTCCTGCGCCGACCGAGCGCCACCAATGCTCAACCGGCACACGGCCAGCACTGGTGACGGACACAGCTGCTCCACCAGTCCAGCACCCGACTAGCAGATGCGCTTGACATCACATTTGCAACCATGCTGGCCTGCGCATGAGCATAGCGTCGGCACAATGCAGGTGTAAGGTTGTGCTCTCACTCATATACTTCCTGAATCCTCCCTTTCGTGGCCTAGTTGTTCCTTGCCTCTCAAGCAATTGGAGAGAGCCATTCCATTCCCCCCTTCAGTGAGGCTTCCGAAGATGCACAGACTCTTTAGCTCTTTCTTCCCTCAACTCTTTCTTCCTCGGCCTCTCTTTCCTTCAACCCTTTGCTTTCTCCACCAATCCTTCTTCATGCTGCCTGCAACCATTGTCTTGCCTTCTCAGCTTCCTGTCCTTGCAATACAAAAGTCTCAGTCTTCCTAATGTTTGGGGGGGTCCACTATTTCTACTGACAGCAGGGATAGAGCTGTGAGACTCAGACTGGAGCTGCAAAAATGTCAAAATGACCCAAAAAAATCTCCATGAGTAAAGTCGTGATGGCACATGCTACGACTTATGACTCAATGCAGGTTGTAGCTAACTCAAGACTTGACTTGCACATCCCTGACTGCAGCACATCCCTGACTCTCTAAATCAAACCCCAGCCTGAAGGCCAATCCTGCCCTCCAGAAGAATTTTATCCAACCCTTGGCAGGTGGTGGGGCCAGCCCATAGCAACCTGCTGAGCAGGTGATAAATACAGTGCAACCTCGGTATGGTTCTGTCCCAAAGCTCCCCAGGGACATCCAAGTCACCATTTAAATGCCCTTCATATGATGCGGCCCTCATGCCAAAATGTTTAGAGACCCCTGCTCTGAATCCACCTGGAAAGTTATCAGAGACTTTGCCTTTAGGTCCCCAAAACTGATTTTCTATCCCTTCCCGCCACCCCAGCAGCTGAAATGCAAAGACATTCCATGGGAAGCCAGAATGTTCATGACCTTTCCAAGACAAAAGGAAGGAAGGGAAGGAATCAGTGATGTCATGTAGCCAGGACGCTTCGGAATGCCGTTCCGGTTGTTCCGTGTAGGGCTGGCTCCGCCCACTGCAGTCGTCGCTGCCGTGCGCCCCTGCAATACGCGAATGGGGCTGGCCGCGCCTGCGCCCTGCACACCCGCAGCCGGAGATTTCAGCCATGCAGGCAGGCAGCGGACCGTGGGGGAAGCGAGGACGCATGGAGGAACTGCCAATCAACCGTGCGTCCCAGTAGCTACTTCCTGTGTTCCGGTTGTTAGCGCAGGTCGATTCCACCACTGGAAGGAATCCCTGACGCTGCAATCCTATACACACTTTCTTGGGGGTTAGCCCATTAGCCACAATGGGACTTACCTCTGAGTAGACATGACTAGGTTCGTGCTCTGAGATAGAGCAGTTTTAATCATTTTTTTTCCAGTTGGGAAATCAGAGCTTGTTCTGTCTTACATGCTTATGCTTCAAATGTCCTCTTTTATTTTCAACTCCTTGCTACGTTTTTTTGCAATAATGATATGATTCAGGTTTGAATCCGAGCATAAGAAAAGGCAGTTTTTAAATAAATAAATGAGGCAAAGATGGTTTTTCAATTGCCAGGCACGTATCTTACCTGTGGCCCCGGATGGCGCGAGCCATGGGGTGCCGGGCAGCAGCAGGGCGCCATTGCGCGCAGTCCGGGAGAGACCGCACAGTTTTTGGCCCTCCTGCCCGCCCACGCTTCCCTTACGCTTGGAAATGGAGCGTTTCCAGGGTAAGGGAGGCGTGTCTGAGCGACGTGCGGGGGCGGGGTGACGTGGGGGGCGCGGTTTCAGCACCAGCCATGGGGCGTGCTTGGGCCTCTGTGCATGCCTGTTAATTGCCCAACATGAGCGTGCCATGACATGCAGCTACAGGCATGCCCCCGTATCCCCTGGGATTCCGTTCCAGACCCCTCTGTGGATACCTGAAACCGTGGATACTGGGGGTGACTTTTTAAAGATGGGGGAACATCAGTGGTTTTGCTGCAACAAGGTGAAAAAAAGAGATTTGTTTACTGTTCCCCTCTCTTTTTAATAGGTGTCCCAGTATCCATGGTATCTGTGGATAACTGAAACCGCTGATACCGAATCAATGGATACCGGGGCATGCCTGTACTGTGCTTTAGTATTGGTTCTGAAAGCCAAAGGTGTCTGTTTCCCTTGATTTTTTTTTATGTGCTAAAAAGAATTCCTTGTGTGTTAAAATAAATTATGACAAAAAATGTGTTGGTCATTTCTGTTGAAAAGGACTCTTGGCGCACTCGGCGTACTTTGTCAGTGGCCACGTAACTGTCTAATAAATTTTATTTTCCACGCTGCATTACATCTGCTTTTTCCCTTTTACAAAAGATAAATGACAGCACTCGAGAGAAATTCCAGAAACAGCGCAACCAGGGGGTCTATGAAATTCCTTATTTCAGAGTTTGTCTTGCTGAGACATAGTTTGTCTCATCGTTTGTCTAGTTTGTCTTGCTGAATGAACCTTGAGTAGGAAGGTTCAGGAAGACCTTGACAAAATGGAATACTGGGCTGAAATGAATAAGATGAAGTTCAACAGGGAAAAATGCAGAGTTTTACAGTTAGGCAAAAATAACCCAAGATGCAGGTACAGAATGGGAGAAACCTGGCTTGGCAGCACAACATGTGAGAGGGATCTTGGAGTTGCAGTAGATCACAAGATGAACATGATTCAGCAGTGTGATACAGCTGCAAAGAAGGCTAATGCAATTTTAGCCTGCATTAATAGAACCGTAGCGTCCAAGTTGCAAGAAATTGTGGTTCTGCTTTTCTCCGCATTGGTGTGACCTCACCTGGAATACTGTGTTCAATTTTAGGCATCTCAGTTCAAGAAAGATGCAGCAGGTTCAAACTGGAGCAGGTTCAGAGAAGAGCAACGAGGAGGATCAGGGGGCTGGAAAACAAGTCCTGTGAGGAAAGGTGGAGGGAACTTGGTATGTTTAGCTGAAGGCTGAGAGGGGATATGATAGCACTCTTCAGATATCTGAAGGTCTGTCATAAGGAAGAAGAGACAAATCTGTTCTCATCTGCCTTTGACAGTAGAACTAGGTCCAATGGGTACAAACTGCAAGAGAGGACATTCCAGCTGGACATCAGGAAGAATTCCTTGACGATAAGGGTGGTTCGACAATGGAATAGTCTGCAAAGGGAGGTGGTGAACTTCGTGTTGAAACTTTGTGTTGAACTTCGTGTTGAAAAGTGGTATATAAGTACCTGTTGATTGATTGATTGATTGATTGATTGATTGATTGATTGATTGATTGATTG
>JAJKFI010000013.1:16802394-16823584 GCA_029204185.1 Lerista edwardsae
AAATAAATAAATAAATAAATAAATAAATAAATAAATAAATAAATAAATGTGCATGCATTACTTTTTATGCTTATCTGGGAATCTTTGCAATTGGTCTGTCTTCTCTCAATTCCCAAACCCACTTTAACCCATGAAGCACTTGGCAAAGTCTCTTGATTTCCAATCACTATGAAGCATAGCTCTGTGTTGTTGCCTTTGCTCATAGTTAGCTTTACGTTTCATAGAATCACAGAATCATAGTTGGAAGGGATCTACAAGGTCATCTAGTCCAACCCCCTGCCTGTGCCAGGAAATCCTCCTAGAGCATCTCCAGCAGGTGCCTGTCAAGCCTCTGCTTGAAGGTCTCTAGTGAGGGAGAATCCACCACCTCCCTTGGCAGACTATTCCATTGTCGAACCACCCTTATCGTCAAGGAATTCTCCCTGATGTCCAGCCGGAATCTCCTCTCTTGCAGTTTGTACCCATTGGACCTAGTTCTACTGTCAAAGGCAGATGAGAACAGATTTCTGCCTTCTTCCTTATGACAGCCCTGCAGATATTTGAAGAGTGCTATCATATCCCCTCTCAGCCTTCTCTTCTCCAAGCTCAACCTATCAAGTTCCCTCCACCTTTCCTCACAGGACTTGTTTTCCAGCCCCCTGAAAAGGAGATGTTTCCATCTCCTTTTCTCCACTGTCACTGCCATTTGCGAAATGCAGAGGGGAATGGGTAGGTATGCTGCTGAAAGAGGGTGCTACAACATATATGTGTTGCAGAACATCATAAGGAGCCTTGCTGGATCAGGCCATGAGTCCATCTAGTCCAGCTTCCTGCATTTCACAGTGGCCCACCAGATGCCTCAGGGAGCACAACTAGATACCTCCATCTTGTTGCCACTCCCTCGCACCTGGCATTCTGAGGTAAATTCTGAGGTAAACACACTGGTGGCCAGTCAAAATTCTCCACAGCATTTTTCTTTGTCAGCCACCAGAACCAGACGCTCCTCTTCAGACATGTACTCACAGGAACATAGGAACAGCCCCACTGGATCAGGCCAAAGGCCCATCCATTCCAGTTCCCTGTATCTCACAGTGGCCCGCCAAATGCCTCAGGGAGCACACAAGACAACAGGCTGCCTGCTTCCTCTGGCCACTCGTTGCACCTGGCATTCTGAGGTAAATTCTGAAGTGGCCAGTCAAGTATCTCCACAGCATTTCTCTTTGACAACCACCTGAACCAGATGTTCCTCTTCAGACATGAACTCATAGGTACAGCCCCACTGAATCAGGCCAAGGCACATCTAGTCCAGCTCCCTGCATCTCAAAGTGGCCCACCAGAAGCCTTAGGGAGCACACATGACAACAAGATCCTTGTATTTTGCTGACACTTCCCTGTATCTGGTGGGCTGGTAGTTCTTATGTATAGAGTCAGACACGGAACATCTGTAAAGAACTCCTTGTAAAGGCCTTGTAATGGGTTGGGCCACCTTTCCCTGGCAAGGTCCAGACTCTACAAGCTCTACAACTCTATTATTATTATTATTATTATTATTATTATTATTATTATTATTATTAGCCTGTAAACCACCTTGTGAACTTTGTGTTGAAAAGGGGTATATAAATACTGTCAATTGTTGATTGATTGACCACTTATTACTCCTTCTCTGATTGTCCCTATGGGGATGAACAAGTGAGAAAGAAATGACTGAAGTCACAAAACCAATGCAGGCGTGTCCCAGGATCCACTGATTTGGTATCCATGGTTTCAGTTATCCAGATACCATGGATGCTGGGACACCTACTAAAAAGAGAGGGGAACATTAAACAAATCGCTTTTTCATCTCGTTGCAGCAAAACCACTGATGTTTCCCTATCTTTGAAAAGGGGGCCCCCAGTATCCACGGTTTCAGGTATCCACAGGTGGGCCCAGAATGGAACCCCAGCGGATACCGGGGCGTGCCTGTGACCTGCTTGTGTTCTTGTATTCTGGTTCAAGTACCTGGAGCGGCAGCCCAATCCTATCTGGGGCTTGATGGGTGGATCTCGCAATCCGTCTCACAGAGTGACAGCGCAAAATTCGTTCCATGGTTCTGCAGGCCGTGACATCCAGGGCCAATGATGGGAGGCTGTGCATGGGCAACAGTGGCCTACTGAGCATCCTCCATCCTGCGCTGCCACGGGAAAGTCAGTGGGGAATGGAACGTGGGCAGTTTGGGGGGGACAGCGGGCTGGGTTGGGGCAGTTCAGAGCTGGGAAGGGGAAACATCTCAGTGGCAACAGTTGGCAATGCCAAGATCTCATTACCCCTTCCCGGCGTTAAAACCCAGCTGGGTTATGTCCAAGGAGACCCATTGGAGGCAAGGCAGTCTACAGGTTGTTGTGGTGTTCCTACTGTGCTATGAGCATGCATGTTTTTGGTGCACTGCTAAGAAAGGGAAGGGGAATGATGACGGGAAGGAAGGCTAGACGTGCTCTCCTCTTCAGACACTCCCCGTGGCTGCCGAGGAAGGATTGGCTAAGGGTAGGTGATAGGCAGGGACCCTATCACTGCACAAGTCTGCTGGCCAAGCCTCGGTGTGCAGTTCCATGCGGTACTTTGGGGACCCAAGAAGGAAGCAAAAGGAAGACTGGGGTCCCTGGCTATCTCTCAGGCACAGACTCCCCCCCCCAGTATTTTTTGGGGGTGGGATGGCTACATATTGATCAGGGCCCGGCAAGCTGGGGGATCCTCACCAGGTTTTTCTGGGATTGGGATTACTTTGGGATACGTGAAGGATGCCCTTCGTGTGCTCACTTTCCCAAACCCTTCAAGTCATCCATGTTTCCGATAACCGGTGGTCTGGCAGACCAGATGGCGGCCCAAATCCTAACAGGGCTCTCCCATACCTTGAAAAAATGATCAGGATTTGCACACTTTCTTTTCTGTCCCTTGCAGCTCACGAATTTCTCTGTGAGAACAAACTGCCTATTTCTGGCCATCAGGAGTGACAAAATGTAAAGCAGATGATTTTACAGATGCTATGAAAGCTGTTTGGACCACTACGGTGTCCTGAATGCTGCTTGGACCATTTTTTCCCCCAAGGTATGGGAGAGTCCAATGGTCACAAGGTTGCCCTTTCAGTAGCTCTACTTCTGTCACAGCGCCCCTTCCTCAGCTCAGCAGCTGAGGGGTGGTCTGCAAAGTGACAGCAAAAGGCCTCAGCAGAAATGGTGCTGTAGGGAGGGCGTAGTATTGGGCTCTCCCAGTGAAATGAGTTTGATAGCCCTGATCTAGGAAATGATGACAGGGCAATTTTGAGCACTTTAATTTTCTGAAAAACAAGAACAAGGAAGATACTTCATCTGTTTTTCAAACAAACACTGCACAAATATAAGGACTTTTAGGGCGCAATCCTAACCTGGAGTTGGGTCGGCACAGTTAGGCCAGCAAAGTTTGGCTGGCACAAGGGCCACCATAAAGTGCACTGGGACCACTCTTTGAGTCAGGGAGGATGGCTCACATTTGTGTGCTGGCCTCTCTGACTCTGAGAGTAGTCCAAAAATACTTTACAGTGTCCCTTGTGGCAGCCAAACTTTGCTGGCCTAACTGTGCCTGCCTAACTCCAGGCTAGGATTGCGCTCATAAAACATTAAGGCTAACAAATAATTCAAATTTTGTTGCCTGACTAAGCATAAAAACACTATCCATGCTTCTAAGATAAATTAAGTTTCATTTCTGTGTGTGTTCTCAGGTGGCTCATAAGATGACCACTTTGGCGGAAGCTCTTTCCACATTCCTGGCAATTAAAGGGTTTCTCCCCCGTGTGGGTTCTGTGATGGAGTATAAGTTGACCACTCTGAATGAAGCTCCTTCCACACTCCTGGCACTTAAAGGGCTTCTCCCCTGTGTGGGTTCTGTGATGACATCTTAACGCACTGCTGTTACTGAAGCTCTTTCCACACTCCTGGCAATTAAAGGGTTTCTCCCCTGTGTGGGTCCTGTGATGGAGTATAAGATGACCACTCTGAATGAAGCTCCTTCCACACTCCTGGCACTTAAAGGGCTTCTCCCCTGTGTGGGTTCTGTGATGACATCTTAATGCACTGCTGTTACTGAAGCTCTTTCCACACTCCTGGCACTTATAGGGCTTCTCCCCTGTGTGGGTCCTGTGATGGAGTATAAGATGACCACTCTGATTGAAGCTCTTTCCACACTCCTGGAACTTATAGGGTTTTTCCCCCGTGTGGGTTCTGTGATGGTCTATAAGTTGACCACTCCGACGGAAGCTCTTTCCACACTCCAGGCACTTATAGGGCTTCTCCCCTGTGTGGGATCTGTGATGCTTGATAAGAGTGCTGCTGTCAATGAAGCTCTTTCCACACTCCTGGCACTTATAGGGTCTCTCTCCTGTGCGGGCTCTTTGTTGTGAACACTGGGTCTGCGTCCTCTTTCTTCCAATCTGATTCCACACTGATGCTGTTGAAATAATATAAGAAAAGAAATGCAGCAAGAGACCAAAGGAAGAAACTGCAACTAGTTAAAGAAGTCAGAAGCCCTTTTGATCTGACCAGAACACGGTCCCAAAACTCCAGACCAACCTCTTCCTCAATATTATGTCTTGCTTCTTTAGAGGTGAGGGAATCTCAGAAATAAAAGCCAGAACGAAAGGAGGGATAAGAAATAGTAAAAGATAAAAAAAGAAAGAAGAATGCCTCTAGTTGAGAATGAATTTTCAAATTCGAGTTCCGACACTTTCCAGAAAGGGTGCAGGTGATGAACCACCCAAAAATGTATCCAGAATATGGATGACAACTGACTTCCTAGAGAAAACTGGGCCCCAAAGCATGCCCAGGTATGCCCTGGTTCCTTCTGAGGGAGGGCCATCCCAGCTACAAAAGGACATTTTTTTCTTCTTGCATCCTACCACTATCATCTCACTACTGACACAGACTGAACCCCTTGAACTGGGGGAAGGATATTGCTGCCTTGGCCAATTAAGGAAGCTCAGGGGGTCTTTCCGAATCTTGACTCCCCTCTTACTGTAAAACAGGGGTCTCCAAACCCTTTGGAGGATTGTATCTGGCCCTCAGCGTGCAGTGAGGAAACGTGACTGTTCCAGCCTATAGCAACCCACTAATGGGGGATAAATTCAGTACAACCTCAGTATCCACTGGGGTTGTTCCAGGTACTGGGGTCATCAATTAAAAGCCCTTAAAAAAGAAAAAAGTGTGTGGCCAAACAGTGCAGTTCCCCGGCCTCTCAAGGCTAAAAAATAGCTCAAAAGACGCACTTCTGGGTCTCCCAGCATGGATATATACTGCATTCAGCCACGAGAGGTGCCAAATGGAATGGAATTGTTCTACTACACTGCATTGCATTCAGCGCCTCTAGTGGCTCAATGTGGTATTGAGCCAATTATTAAGTGGCATTGAGCCAGTTGAGCCACCCGATTATTGTATTCAATCAAACTCTTCAGCACATCAGTTCTCCATGTATTATTTTTCCAGCCCTCAACACAGTGTCAGACATACTATTTGGCCCTTGTGCCAAAAGGTTTAGAGATGGCTGATCCAAAGGCAGAAATTTGGCCAAATCCTGCTACAGGGTTGCCACCTTTGCAGATTCCTGAGTCTCTAAGAGGATTTTCAGTAAAGGAGGAAAAAGTGAAGTTACGAAAATGAAGCAATTACCCCTTTTGGGAGTGGGTGTCCCCTATTATATGGCTCAAGTTTGAATCAGGGAACCAGTTGTCCAGCTAGGGTTTACAACGCCATGGGTTCGTTTATGGAGTGAGCTAATCAAGAAACCTAGTTTTGTAGCTTGATGGCCCTCAATGGCTCATCCATAGCCCTAAATGGGTGCTGGTATTGATTTGCATCTTACCAAGGGTGCGGTAGCTAATTCTGGAGGCCAGTTGCTTTATCAGTGTAGATTCAACACAGAGCGCCACCCTAAACTGGAGTTAGGCTGGCAGAAGCTAAGCCAGCAACGTTTGGCCAGCACAAGGGCCACCATGAAGCGTGTTTGGACCACGCTTGGAGTCCGGGAGGATGGCTCACATCTGTGTGCTGCTGGTCTCTCTGACTCAAGAGAATGGTCCAAACATACTTTACGGTGGCCCTTGTGCTGGCCAAACGTTGCTGGCTTAGCTTCTGCCAGCCTAACTCAGTTTAGGATTGCGCCCTTAATTTGGCCATTGATAGAGAGGGCAGGGGTTGGCAATTGACAATGAAAAGTGTGGCCTTCCTCTAGGCCTCTGGGATCTGAGGCCTCCTGCCATCAGTCGAGTTTCAAAGTCATTCTTACTGGCCTTGTTGTCAGACAACATTGGACCTGAAGAATCAGTCGTCATCTCTGGCATTTACTTCTCAGAGCCTTCCAGGAACTACAATTCCCAGGATGCTCTAAGGCGAGCCATCATAGTAGTACCCTGATATAAGTCTGAGACATTTTCCTCCTTCTCTGCTCTGTCCTCCAACCTCTCCCTCAAGGAAAGACATTTTTCGTTCTTACACATCCTACATGAAGTTCCAAATTACCCAGAGACATTTGCCCCCACTACTCTCCATCTGAGCTCTCAATTCCCTTCCCTAATTATGCAGGAATATTTATGCTGCTTTTCTCTTGGGGGAAGAGGAATCCTGTACACAGAAGAGAATCTAAACCCTGCCCTCCACACATGTCTACCTCCTTCAAAGGGCAGCCAAAGGATCTCCAGCTAATTTATGACACCAGGTCGGGGCTATTCTCCTCCTTAAGAGACCCAGATCTGGGCAGGACAGAAAAGGAACAGTAGCCATGCCCAGGTCATGCACCTGGCCTCCAACTCCCCTTGGCAACATCCAATGGAGCAGAGGTTCCTGTCTGGGGCATCTGTCAATCAAGGGTCAAAGGATCTCCCTTACCGACAAAGTTCACACTTTCATAATTCTCAATCATGACAGCCTCGTACAGCTGCCTTTGGCCTGGCGTTAGCAGAGCCCACTCTTCTCTGCTGAAGTAAACAGCTACGTCTCCAAACGAAATCGGGCTCTGAAAGAAAAAGGAGAAACGTCCTCTTAGCCAGTCAGCCGAGGCCATGCCTGCAATCCAAAGAGGGAAGCGCATTCCGGTTGCCATGAAAGTTCTAACTGGGAGCACACATTCTCTCACACACTCCCTTCCAACTTTGCAGGTCCACCTTTGTGGCTTCCAGCTCCAATAAAGACTCTAAGTTTCCCGAAAGGAGATGCAGAGGATTCTTTTCTTCCATTCCAGTCCCTAAACGGACACCACAATTCTATGCACTGATGTCCCAAAGCAAGCCCCTCTGCCTCCAGTGGGGTGTATTCCCTGGAAGACAGACCCAGAACTGAGAACTTGGAGCGCTGGGTAGCTGATTTCATGCATTTTAATCCCCACCACTTATCCCACTTTCAAGAAAGTTGTATCAGTTTCTGCTGCTCTGGCTGGGGTGGAGGTTTGTCCGGGTGGGGGGGTCTGTCCACTTGAGCCCTTGTACTACATGCTTTTGAAATATATGTGCAACATGTGCACACAAGGGGGAAAGCAATGGTATGCAGGGATCCTGTGCTCAAGGTAATTGCACATCTACATACTTCTGCCAGAATTAAGGTGCACCAATGTTTACTGAGAGTGCACAAGAACCAAAACAGGGTTTCAACACGGATTCTCTATTCTGACACACTCGCCCTTAAACTATACAGGGGGACTCCAGACACCAGCATGCGCACGCAATGGAGTCCAAAGGAAGGAGGAGAAAAGGAGGGGGGAGGAGAGAGGAACTCCTCAGAAGGCGAAACAGAGAGACGGAGGAAATGCAAGGGGAAAAGGCATGGAGGTAGATTATTGGGTTGAGAAGAAAAGGATGATTGTAGTGTAAAGGGAAAAATGTGTATGTGTGTGTGGGGGGGGGGAGGTTAATAGGATGGAAACGTGTGGTACAGATAGTCCAGGCTGAGGGGGAAAGGGTGTGGCTGGGAACATTACAGGAGCAGAAGCCCAAACTGTTCCCTGCAAATCTTGCTTACCCGGCCCGGATGAGTGGTGGCCATTTCTCTTCCACCACACGGCTGGGTTTGCGCTTGTCTACTATCTGCTAGGGAGAGAAAGGAGGAATGTTTCAGTTTTCCTTTTTTCACCTTGTATGCCTGCTTCATGGTCATGCTTGACCTTCCTCCCACTCTTTGGGGTAATGTCCAGTGGTGTCATTCAAATGATTTAGGAACAGGAACTCACTTTTGATTGGCACTTGTAGGGAACCCGGAACCAGCCACGGAGCCCGTTAGGATCCGGAACGCCCGTTCTGGTCCGTTCCCCCTGAATGACATCACTGGTAATGTCCCAAGAGGAGATTAGGCAGAGGAACATCATGGATATTAGTAGAGGTGTTTGTTTTTGTTAAAAACACAGAACACTGCATTTTATGTTGAAAATACCAGAATAAAAACCCAACCACAACAGTTTGGTGTTTAAGACATTGTCCAGAAATTAAAACAGGTTGCTTTTCTAGTTAGAAATAATACTGTGGCTGCCTCTGCTGACACTGTACCTAGCACAGTTTTGAAGCATCTAAAATTAATATAAATGCAAACTCGGAATAAAAACACATAACCGCTTTCTGATCTGCAATATTCTGCAAGATCTGCAATATTCTGCACACACACACAAAAACATTTTCAAGCACCTCTCCTGGTGGCTAGAAGCTCACGCTCTTTGGGTGGCCATCTTGGCCGGGAGGAGGGCTGGGAGAGCCGCTTTGCCCCTCTGCACTAACGCTAAAGTTCCAACCAGCGCCCTCAGGTGGATTAATAGGACAGGACAGGCCTGGGGGCATCAGATCCCCAAAGGGGAAGGCATCGGGGCCAGCCCCACACAGGCCGCCCTTCCCAGGCATAGGAGGAGAGTCCGGCAGGCCTCTCTTTCCTGGGTTCCACCCTAAGCACGGCTTCTGCAATCCCAGACCCACGGTCCTGACCCTCCCCCATCCCTCCCTCTGCCCCCCCAGAGCCTCCTCCCACCTGCACCCCTTGCTGGGCCTCCACACACCTGCTTCCTCCCTTGGCCTCAGGCCTCCTTCTGGCCTCCTCCTTTTTCCCGCCCTCCAGCAAGTCCTCCTCCCCAGCGGCATCATGCTACCGGTATGCTGGGTGGGAGGAATGGGTGAGCAGCAGCCCACCCGTTGCGTCACGCTCCGTTTCGCTGTCTTCCCTGCCCCCACGGAGCGTGAACGTGCCGTTACGCAACGGGCGGACCGCCACTCAATGGTAAGTCCCGCCCAGCGTACTGGCTGAATGCCACCACTGCCTAAAGTCAGTTGTTGCATAAGCATCAGGTGTTGGGTTGCTGACCGTACAGCACCAGCGCTGAGCTGCTGAGAGGTGCCCAAGCACGGCCCGGCCAGAAGTGGGCTGCCAGGGTGGGCTCTGGGGAGAAAGACAGCCTGTGAGGTGGGGAGGGGGAAGCCAGGCATACTGACCTGGAAAGCAAGGGGGAAGAAGTTGGAGGAAAGAAGAGCAAACCTGGAAGAGTTGAGGGAAATGGGCAGAGGGAGGAAGAGCCTCGGGGAGGAGAAGGAAGAACAGAGGACCCATCCTTTTGCGGCAGCAATTAAGAAAGCCAATTCCATGCTTGGGGTCATTAAAAAAGGGGTTGAGAATAAAACAGCCAATATTATCATGCCATTGTACAAATCGATGGTAAGGCCGCACCTGGAATATTGTGTGCAGTTCTGGTCGCCGCACCTCAAAAAGGACATGGTGGAGCTGGAAAAGGTGCAGAAGAGAGCGACGAAAATGATTCCGGGGCTGGGGCACCTCCCTTATGAAGAAAGACTGCAGCGTTTGGGGCTCTTCAGCCTAGAAAAAAGGCGCCTGAGAGGGGACATGACTAAGACATACAAAATAATGCACGGAAGGGATAGAGTCGATAGAGGGATGTTCTTTTCCCTCTCTCAAAACACCAGAACCAGGGGGCATCCGCTAAAACTGAGGGTTGGGAGAGTTAAATCCAGTGATGTCATGCAGGGGGTACGCGGGGGTACGCGAGTACTGGTTTCTAGGATTACAGCTGGCCCCGCCCATTTGCCCGCCCACTCGTCGACTCCGCCCCCTGCAACGTTTGAATTTCCTGCATGTTTGAGTTGCCTGCACGTTCTCAGAGCCAGGCAGGCAGCGAGCGGAGCCTTGCCTTGCCTTGCCACTGAAAAATGAGCTGCTCTGGGGTTTTGGAACTGTTGGGTCACTTTAACATGATGCCAGGTCTCCTTAACATGTTCTGGGGGTGCTGTGGAATACTGTTGCAACTGTTGGGTCAGTTTAAAATAGTCTGAGGCCTCAAAAAGGGCTTTTTTCATGTCACTTCCTGCCACGACATCACTTCCGGATTATGACATCACTTCCGGTGGGCGTGTCCCAACACGTGCCAATCAAAAGTGAGTACCTGTTCTTAAATCATTTAGATGACACCACTGTTTAAATCAGATAAAAGGAAGTACTTTTTTACCCAGCGGGTAGTTAATCTGTGAAACTCTTTGCCATAGGAGGTGGTGATGGCATCTGGTCTTGATGCCTTTAAGAGGGGATTGGACAGATTTCTGGAGGAAAGGTCCATCGTGGGCTATAGTCAATGATGGGTTGTGCAACCTCCTTACAAAGGTGGTGGGCTACTGGTATCGGGTGCAAGGGAGTGGCAACAGGATGCAAGCATCTTGTTGTCTCATGCCTCCCTGGGGCACCTGGTGGGCTGCTGTGAGATACAGGAAGCTGGACGAGATGGGCCTTTGGCCTGATCCAGCAGGGCTCTTCTTATGTTCTTATGTTCTTATCCTGTGCTGGGGGGACTGGAGAAAGACGGGAAATGGCTTCCCCATGGCTTCCCCATGGCTGAGGTTTCTTCCAGAGAGAGAAACCTCAGAGCCTTCGTTGGCCTGAGTCTGGGCTGATGCCTGCTTGCAGGAGCCTTAGGAGTGCTCCAGGCTTTCCTCTTCCTGTGGTGGGGGGGAGAGAAGCAGACTCAGGACCAGTGGGAATTCAGATACCCACAAAGATGCTCCCTCTGAATCCAAGCCAGAAGAACCTTGCAGTGGACCCACTGATCCTAGTGGCTGACTGGGGACCTTGGGCACCCCCCCCCCCGCCCGGCCAGGGGCTGGAGACTCTGGAAAGGCTTCCTTGTGTAGTGCCCTGTTCTGCCAGAGCCACGGCTCCTGCCAGGGGCTCCAGGTACTTTTGGGTAGAGGAAGGAATTACTGCTGTTCAAGGCCAGTTTGCACATAAATGACAAGACTTTGTTACAGGACAAATCAACTATAAGTATTAACAGACATTATCTACAAGCATCAACAAACATAAAACACAGGAGCACCTCTGAATCCCAGAGGTGTCTCCAGGCACCCATGCTTACAGGCAGGCATCCCACGCTAAGGAACACAGCCGTTGTTCTGGAGCATCTGGGGGAGCGTTCAGGTGACCCTCCAGACAACGCAGGCTGCTAGCTCTTCCAAGGTCTGGGGGCCAAGTAAAGGCCCCAACGCCAGGCTTTTCTCGGCCAAAGCACCAGCCGAATGGTCAGAAGTGAATTGGCTGGCCCATCCCACACAGACGCTTGTTAACCTACACGGTTGATGGTCCCTTGTACAGCACGATTACTAACAGCTGGGGCTCTTGGGTTGCGTCCAAATTCTCTTTGCCGAGCTCTTTCCAAGGACTCCTAGATGATATTTGGGGGGGGGGCTGGCACCTGCCATTCCATGCCCCCACCCCAGTGCACTTCTTTGGCCTGGCAACGTATTTCCACGAACGGAGCACGACGGAGCATGCCGTGTCGTGCCCCAGGCTACACAGCCCAGAGGGGCGAGGTGGGGGGCACACTTGGAATGCAGCAACCAGAGGCAGATCTAAGGGACGGCAAAGCTCCAAGTTTTGCAAGAAGCCTCACCTTGCAGTGGAAATCACTCCTCTCCTGCACCGTTCTAGCCAATCCTCACAGGGAACAGCAACATCTTGGCGTTGCTTACTGGCTACAGCAGCAAGGGAGAGGAGGGATTTACGTGACAGGGTAAGGCTTCTTGTAACACTTAGAGCTTTGCCCTCCCTTAGATCTGCCTCTGGCAGCAACTCCTTTCCACAGTGATCTGGTCTGTGAGTTCTGCAGGGCCCTAGCTAGTAGTGTCATCCAGCAACGAGCTGCCGGAATGCTAGGCGGGACTTACCGCTTGATTGACAGGCTGTCCGTGACACGTCACTGCCTGCCCGCCCGCTGCACGGGCTCCCTCCGGTTGGTGCGCCCCTCCGCTGCTTGCCTAGGCACCCAGCGCACCCTCCAGGCAAGCGGGCACCCCATCCTAAGCCAGGGGTGCCCACGTGGGAGGCGGGCAGGCGGCGATGCGTCATGGACGGGCAGCCAATCAGGCGGTAAGTCCCGCCTAGTGTTCCGGCAGCTCGTTGCCAGATAACACCGCTGGCCCTAGCAGCTTATAAATTCTCAGCTTGGGGACAGGACCACACCGAGGCTGCAGAAGCTCCAGGTGAGTGGGGGGGGGGGGTGGTAGTCTCGGAGGGGGGAGCGGTCTGTTGTCATGGCTGCAGGTGGCAGGTGGGCCAAGGACATGCCTGAGAGCACAATCCTAACCTGGAGCTAGGCTGGCACAGTTAGGCCAGCGAAGTTTGGCCAGCACAAGGGCCACCATAAAGCACGTCTGGACCACTCTCGGAGTTAGAGAGGATGGTGCACGTCTGTGTCCTGGTCTCTCTGACTCCCAGAGTGGTCCAAACATACGTTATGTGCCGGCCCAACTTTGCTGGCCTAACGGTGCCAGCCTAACTCCAGGTGAGGATTGCACCCTGAGTGGCTCAGCCCTGGTACAATTCCATCTGGAAAGAGAAATAAATTAGATGGGGCACTGGAGAATCAGCAGCACTGAGAGAAGTGTTGACTGAATGCCATGGATGTGAAAGAAATGTAAACCTTTTCTGCAGCTAATTAAAAAGCAAAACAATCAACGCACAATAAAATCCTTCTCCCACTAGATTTTCGTTGCTACCCAAGTTTTTTTGGAAATTAACTTGAGACCTCTTGAAAAGCAGGGAATTGTGGGACTTTTCTTGCCATCTCCCCATAAATATTCATGCAGTCATGATTAACATTAAGAACAGTTTCCCCTCCTGGTGTTCTCAGGGCCGTTTATAAAATATGGGCTGGATTCCAGAGTTCAAAGCCTGAAATACTGTCTGCCTAAAGGGACGTCCTCAGGAAATCTATGCATTAGCCATGAAATTTCCATCAGTATTTAATTATTTAGGCAGGCCAATGCAGATTTTGCGGTGATTTGTTGGATTAAGAGTCATAACGATGGTGGAGCACATGCTTTGTATGCGCTAGAGTAGATCCACTCCTTGAATTTCCAGTTTCAAGTAGCAGGGTCACAACAACCTTCCATTATGACCCATTCCTGAATGCCAAAGCAGCTGGCATCTCAAATCACACCCCCTGCATTTTTGTTTGCAAACTTAATTTGTTCATTTAAAAATGCAAAGAAAGATGGGATGTATAGTGGCTCTTCACCTCTGCAAGCCTGGGGGAACCGGCTCTGCTCTGCTTTTCCGGGAGAAGAAACCATATCCCAGATGTATCCCTTCATGTGTGGGCGGGAATTGCTGACGTTCATTGAGACAGACCCAAGGAGCTACAAGACGGCAGTTTAATTCAGTAATATTTAGCAGGGGGAGCCTAACAGTCTCTTTTCACTCTAGCACAGTGTCTTGTCTAGTGGCTGCTGCTGGTGTTCTGCATTTTTTTAGATTGTGAGCCCTTTTGGGACAGGGAGCCATTTAACTTTATTTTTTTGCCTGTAAACTGTTTTGTGAACTTTTTGTTGAAAAGTGGTATATAAATACTGTTTGCTTGCTTGCTTGCTAAAATGGCAGGGGAAGGGAGTATGCACCCTCGTTTCCAGTGCTGCAGCTTCCCTGGTCCAATTGACCCCCCTTTCCTTTGATTTCCCACACACCAAAAATCTGTGAGTATTCTGGTGTGTGTGTATGTATGTGTGTGTGTGTGTGTGTGCGTGCGTGCACACGCTCCTGTCAGGGGTGTGGCTAAAGAAGTGCAGGGGGTGCAATTGCACCAGGCAACAAGCTTTGAGAGGGGCAATAAGATGATCTTTACACTCGTGGCCAAAATTGTGAAAACCTTTGTATGTATGAATAATTGTTGTTGTGGTTCAGTCACTAAGTCGTGTCCGACTCTTCGCAACCCCATGGACCACAGCATGCCAGGCCTCCCTGTCCTCCACTAGCTTCCGGAGTTCGCCCAACTTCATCGCTTTGGTGACACTATCTAACCATCTCATCTTCTGCTGCCCCCTTTTCCTTTTGCCTTCGATCTTTCCCAGCATGAGGGTCTTTTCTAAAGAGTCCTCTCTTCTCATGAGGTGGCCAAAAGTATTTGAGCTTCAGCTTCAGGATTTGTCCTTCATGTTATATATCATTGGAAAGGTAACTTAATGCAGAATGCAATAAAACAAAACGGAGTGTAATATCTTTATCAAAAGTTATGGCCCAAAACACAGAAAACAAAAATACAACTGCCATGTAAAAATTGCAGTTTGTGATGTCACTTCCTGTTGGGACATCACTTCCAGGGCATCATTTGGCCCTCAGCACTGGGCTGCACTTGCATTACCTACACCACTGCCTCCTGTAAGTCCACCTACTTGGATCCTGGGTCCAACAGTATTGGCAGCAGCAGGAGGTCTCTGCCCCACATCCTTCCAGATCCCACATAGAGGGCTCATGGGCAGGTAGGAAGGAAAGGGGGCATTCTGGGAATAAAATGGCAGTCACCGAAACAGAGCTGCTGACATGAGCTTTGCTTTGGCAAACCCACCCACCCCCCCATTAGTAATGAATGGGTTCATGAATGAGGAAAGACTGCAGCGTTTGGGGCTCTTCAGTCTAGAAAAAAGGCACCTGAGGGGGGACATGATTGAGACGTACAAAATAATGCATGGAAGGGATAGAGTCAATAAAGGGATGTTCTTTTCCCTCTCTCAAAACACCAGAACCAGGGGGCATCCGCTAAAACTGAGGGTTGGGAGAGTTAAAACAGATAAAAGGAAGTACTTTTTTACCCAGCGGGTAGTTAATCTGTGGAACTCTTTGCCACAGGAGGTGGTGATGGCATCTGGTCTGGATGCCTTTAAGAGGGGATTGGATGGATTTCTGGAGGAAAGGTCCATTGTGGGCTATAGGCAATGATGGATTGTGCAACCTCCTTACAAAGGTGGTGGGCTACTGGTACCGGGTGCAAGGGAGCGGCAACAGGATGCAAGCATCTTGTTGTCTCATGCCTCCCTGGGGCACCTGGTGGGCCGCTGTGAGATACAGGAAGCTGGACTAGATGGGCCTTTGGCCTGATCCAGCAGGGCTCTTCTTATGTTCTTATGTTCTTATGAAAACGAACCAATTTGTTACCCATTTGGCACTCTCGGGTATTCATTTCAGAATGTATGGAAGCGGAACGGAATGGGTCCGTTCTGTTCATTCCTTCATTCCTTCACCCAAAATGAATGCACACTCCAGAGCTGAGCATAACTAGAGTGGAGATGGTGGTTTGCATCATTGTGATAAAGCTGCACTCATTTGTAGCATTTGAGTGCATTTGCCCAGCTTTGGTTGGTGCGCCAACTTCAACCATACTTGTGCTGTCCTGACCCGGTCATGGTGGTCCAGGCATTAATGATTTCAAGGCTGGACTACTGTAATGTGCTATATGTAGGGCTTCCCTCGAGAACAATTCGGAAGCTACATTAGTACAAAATGCAGCAGCCCGGGTGGTTACAGGGGCTAGACGGCTTGACTCAGTAAGTCCTCTCCTTCAGCAGCTGCAGTGGCTGCCCATTTGCTTCCGATCCCAACTTAAGCTGATGGCATTGACCTTCAAGGCCCTTCATGAATTAGGCCCAGCCTACCTAAAGTTCTCCCATATGTACCAGTTCACCCTCTTAGATCATCGAAAGAGGCTCTCCTTCAAGTGCCCCTCTGTCCCAAGTTAAAGGGATGGCAATTCGGAGACGAGCCTTCTCTGTAGCAGCTCCACAAATATGGAATTCCCTCCCAGAAGAACGAAGAACTACACACTCCCTCATGGCCTTTCAGAGAGGGCTCAAATCATACCTATTTCGTCTGGCCTTTGGATGACCGTGTGGCTGTCTGCCCTCTGTCCCTCTGGTATATTGTCATAGTCTGTTTCACTCCCCTGGTCAACTGTTTTTCCCACCCTCCAATACGTCCTGATATGGAGAATTAGGTCTACCTTTCATTCCTGTTCACTCTTGGTGTTCCCATTCATGTTTAATTGTTGTTGCTGTTGTTTGAATATGTTGTTTTAATGTGTTTTACTGGTTATGGTTACATTCAGTGATGTCATTCAGGGGGAACGGGCCAGAACGGGCGTTCCAGATCCTAACGGGCTCCGTGGCTGGTTCCGGGTTCCCGACAAATGCCAATCAAAAGTGAGTTCCTGTTCCTAAATCATTTGAATGACACCACTGGTTACATTGTATTTTGTTTTTGTCTTCTGTAAGCCGCTTTGGGCATTTTCATAGGAAAGGTGGGGTATACATTCTTCAAATAAATAAATACACCCTGGCACATGCACTTTGAAGACCTCGGATTAGCACAACTTGGTAGTCACCATTCAGCCTCAGCCTCCCAGCTGTGATGGGGAGAACAGTGATCGTTCTCACAGCAGTGCTCTGCGGATGAAGAACACGAAGGACTTTGCATGTGAAGAATGCTCCGACTGTGATGCATGGGTGTGACATAACACAATAAGTACAAAAATGCCATAATTACAATAATTACTGTCACAGTTTTCCAAGTGCAGAATTTTATTTTTCTTTACGCACAAATAGCTGCCTAGGAAAATTGGCCGTTTGCACAGCAATAAGTCAAAAAGCTCAACCATATCAACGTCACAAACATTTTAGTAAATAATTAAGACTGCAGTTCAACCAGCCAGCCAATCACGGCCCTTTTAATTCCATAGGCACCGAGCAATAAAGCTATACTGTATATATATATAATATTTCTTCTTCTCCTTGAAGCCGCGTCTCTAAACACAAACAAAAAACCGTCTTCAGAAATCAAAACTGTCTGCATTTTCTTGCAAATGCTGCATAATTGCTCCCAAGGCTGGCAGAATGAAATTCAAAAAAGGAGGCTATAAGTGCTGGGAATTATCGTTGACATCCCATATCTAATCCCAACCGCCTCCTGAATTTAAAGGAAATTGAGCATTTCAAAATATGAAATTGATTTTATTTGGTTCATCCAATTTGTTCTGTGCCCTTCTCAAAAAGGGCAGGGAAGGGTGTGGGGAGCTGTGTTATCCTCACTATGACTTTGCGATATAGGTAGAGAGACACTTCACCAAGAGATTGAACTTCATTAGTCCAAGACTCATTCACTGCAGTAGACAGCAGTCTCTGAGAGCTGAATCTGAAGTGTTTATTTCGATAATTCACTCTTAAGTGAAGACACTTCAGAATGTCTGACTTTTTTCATTTGCATTAAGGGGCCTTAGATGTGCTCAGCTTAGGCTGGGTCGTGCCTACTCACTGGGTATCCTGTCCCAGGGAATGTTGGTGAGGCTTACTAGAAGTCTAGGCAGGGGAACAGGACCACAGACAGCAAGGGATTGGATTTAAGGCAGGAACCCAAGACCGTCAAGTTGCAAGACTGCTTCAATCCAGAGTGCATGGAGGGTTTACGTATTTCTGCTGTCAGCTTGGTGTCTCTAGCTCTGCCATAACTGAAGACAAGAGTTCATGCTTAAAGGGACTCAGTTGTTCACTCCAATGGGAAGCTTCCTGTGTAGCATCTTCCTCCGTCTGAACTAGGCCATGGTCTTAACATTTTTATCAACAAGATCTGGTGCTTTAAAATGCTCAGCTCTTACAACTAAAATGTTGACAGTTTGGATGTGAAACAGATCACCGGGTCTTGGCTGTAGCCAGGGAAGCTTCTTCCCAGCTTCAGCAGGTGCAACCATACCTGAGCTGTTCAGAACTGACCAGTGGCCCATTGGTGATATCTCAGATTACTGTAATGCGCTTTCTGTGGGGCTGCCCTTGAAGACTGTCCAGAAACTGCAATTAGTGCAGAATGCAGTGGCTTCTGTGGTCATTGGGGCTTCGTGGTTCCACTCTATTGGGCTGCTTGCACCTGTGGCTACATGGGCTGCTAGACTGTTTCTGGGCACAATTCAGGGTGCTTTCAAGCCCTTTATGGCTTATGCCTGGGGTACCTCCAGGACAACCTCCTTCCGTACATACTGGCCCATCCCTTGAGATCTTCTGAGAGGGCCACCCTACGTGTATCATCTGACCTTGATCGAGGCTTGGTGGGCAGTTGTAAGAGGCAGGACTTTTTCTGTGGTGGCACCACAATTCCACTCCTTCCCCTGTGACTTAAGATTTGCCCTCTCCTTGGAAATTTTTCCGGCAGAGTTTGAAAATGATTTTATTGTGTTCACTGTTTTGTTCTATGTATGTGAACCCCCTCGGGCACTTGACTGTGGGTAGAAAAGGCAAGGAAAAAACCCAAATAAATTATACATGCCAAATTCTGCCAAACTTTTAAACTAATGAGACATTTTGGCCATGATCTGTTCAAGTTAAATACTGTCAGTTTCTGTCGATGACAGCAGGGGAGTTAAGCACTTCCTTCAGTGTCTCCCATCCAAGCCCTAAGATTTTGGTTTCATCATGACCAACATTTGTAAAGTGCTGGGTATACCAAAAGGACAATATTATTATGGAGTTGTTTAAGGTGCAATCCTAACCAACTTTCTAGCACTATGGCAAGGGAAGGGAAGCTCTGAGGTAGGGGAACAAACATTCCCTTACCTTGGGGAGGCCTCTGTGACTGCCCCCAACTGCAGGATGCAGCACGTGCCCCACTAGCTCAGCTATGGCAGTGCTGGAAAGCTGGTTAGGATTGTGGTCCAAATAATTCTTGAGAGTGTGAGGGTGATGATTCTCTAGCACAACAGGCTTCACTATTGTCACGGCCCAGTGTTCGAAGCACACTGAAAACATCCTTGATTCTGCTGGAGAGGTCAAGCCTCTCAGTGTGCCTTAACTTATAAGCACACTGACACAATCGCTTTAACATTGTTATTTCAGATACTTTTTAAAACACCTTTTAACAACCTGCTGTAATATTTCCAGTCGCTTAAACAAAACTTGCAAACTCTTTCAGTGCAGAGGGAAAGGGCCCCACGGCACACTGACAAGGCACTAAAATTGTCAAGGCACACCATCAAATTTTTGAGAATTGACAAGGTACACGGCATTGCTGGCGGGGGTGGGGGGGCGCTCACATCTCCCAATGGCCCTACTAATAAATGACCCTCCCCCAAATTCCTGTCACACACCTGCGGACAATTCGTGGCATGCAAGAAGTGTGCTGCTGTGGTTGAAAATTGCTGCTCTAAGCGGTCCCTAAGCCTCGACTTGTGATTCATTCAGCCTCAGCTTCTCATGCATCAACAGGAATGCTCACTGGAGCTGTGAACAAGGGCCTGCGTGTGTGTGTGTGTGTGTGTGTGTGTGTGTGTGTGTGTGTGTGTGTGCATGCGTGCTAGGCTGGTAGGCTGGTAGGTAAAGGAATCCTCTGCATAAAGAGTAGTTTCAGCAATAACCCACCCAGTAGGCTGGTGGGTGGATGATTTTGCAAGTGCTTTGCTTGGTCTGCCTGCAAGAATTAGCCATCTCTTACCATTGCAGAGAAAGTGTCATTCATGGAACAAAGCGCATACTCAGCTTCTGGTGCACGTTTTCAAACTCAATGGATCTCAAGAGTGTCCCGTGGTGGGGGCTGGAGGATCCCCTACAGTGGTTCCAATATGTCCTCCTCGTACAAATAAAAAAAGTCAGACATCCCTCTAAGCAGGGCTGAGGCTCTGAATCCACCTGCCTATTTTCAGGCAGCCTCAGGGTGTGTGTGTGTGTGTGTGTCTCGATGGATACATATTTCTCCCACCTTGCCATTTCTTTCTGAGACCCTCAAGGCAACTAACAGCAGCATAACGGAAGGACATTCATATCCTGAGATTTAAAAACAAAAGCAAAGCCAACCAAACAGCACGACGCCCACAGAGCAACAGCAGCTAGACTTAGGTGCCAGTCAAACCATAAACTTGCGAGAATAAAACTGTTTTGATTTGCAATCCAGAGGCCATGACGGAAGGAGCCCGGCACAAGGTGCCCACTGCCTGAATCAATGACCTGTCCTCATTGGAAAAATCTCATGAAGACAGTCAAGATGAGATTAATAATCGTAATACAGAAAAAAAAAAAGCCATCTTGGAAGCTGCAGGCATTCTTGCTATGTTCCCTTTGTGAGTGTTCACAATTTGAATTTTCAAGTGAGAGTTTTTTTTTTAAAAAAAAAATTGTGTTTAGTTCAGTGTTTTTACATAGTATTTTGTCCTAATCTTGCCTTCTTTCAGGGATGCTTCATGGTTGCAATTGTTGCAGTCCAGGAATGCCAGTTTGCATTCCAGCAGTGGCATTTTATTATCATGTTATTATGTCAAAGTGATGGCACTTCCTGCTTGAAGATGTCACTTCTGGCTATGACATCACTTCCAGGTTAATGATCTCACTTCCGGTGGATCCTGACATGAGTGCCATTCTAAAAAGTGCGTCCGGATCTAAAAAGTTTGAGAACCACTGGGATAGCTTATTATCTGCAAAGGGCAGAAGATTTAGCCGAGAGGGTTAATGCCTCCGTTTGCCCGAAGATAACACCTGAAGATCTCAAGGTCGTGAGCTCGGGACTGCAGGAAGTCTCTGAGAGCGGCAGACCTTGCAGCTGCGGCTGATTAGAAGCTGAGCTTCAGCTGCCTCGTGGGAGGAGGAGTGTGCTGAAGGTCAGCTGCATCTCTGGTGTGAGCAGGGAAGCATCAGCCAGCAGAAGACAGACGGGCGGCTAAAGAAAGAAGGCTAAATCCAGAAAGGAAGATCTGAATGTGTGTAGTTCTTGAAAGACAGAACATTTCTGTAAATTGTAAAAACCTTCGGGTTTATGAAAAGTCTGCCTATGTAAACCGCCTTGAGTTGTAATCACTAGAGAAATCTAGTGATCTTAAGAAAGGCGGTATATAAATACATGTTGTATTATTATTATTATTATTATTATTATTATTATTATTATTATTATTA
>JAJKFI010000013.1:16830526-16845717 GCA_029204185.1 Lerista edwardsae
TCTGCCACTTTCCCGCCCGCGGCAGAACGCGGCGTGACGCAACGGGCAGACTGCCGCTCAAAGGTAAGTCCCGCCCAGTGTACCGGGTGAATGACGCCACTGCCCCTCCCCCAACTCAGCCCAACCACCACCCCCTGGGTGCCCACAGCACAGCAACTGCTGCGTCACTGTTGGGCACACATTGCTGGGACACTCCCCTTAAGGAGGAATGGCCCAGTAAAGGGTCTCAATGGTGAGTCGCGGCCCACACTTTGGGAACCACTGAGTTAGACCACAGGGGCCCTGTCATGTGACAAGACGCAGAGCCTGGCCTCCAGGAGTGGAATCAACACAATAACACTTCAGACAGAAAAAAAAATATAACCTTCAAAGTCTCAAATTGAAAAGGGCCAGGAAAGGGGGGGGGGCTTTCTGGCACTTAAAACACATAAAAGCATCAGTACTTTCTTCCTGGAGGGCATTCTAGAACAAGCGGACCGCAACTAAAATGGCCGTCTCCCACCTGACTAACTTCTGAAGCGGGGTACAAAGAGAAGAGCGTCTGACGAGTCTCTTACAGCCTAATCCTATGCTTGTCTACTCAGAAGCAAGTCCTGCTCTATTCAACACTCCCAGGAAAGTGTATTCAGGATTACAGCCTATTAGTGCATTTAGCAAAAGGTGCCATTCTAAGCACACTGAGAGCATAATCCTATGCCTGATGACTCAGAAGTAAGTCCCACCAGGGCTAGCCTTAGGGCAATGTGGCCTACATCATCACACTGGATCCCATGCTGTTGGGGGGGGGGGCACACTAGGGCAGTTAATGGATTACCCACTGTTGCAGCCAGCTCCTGGCAACTGGGGAGGGCTTGGGGTTAACCTGGGAGGACCTGGGTGTGGGGAGTGGGGCGGCTGCTCTTGTGGGTCTGCCTGCCCTCCCCTGAGACTGTTTGGCCTGAAATAGACCTTCTGGAAGTACAGGTAGATGATCCCTTATCCAGATATCTGCAGTCCGGACATCTTTGTCCAAGACCTTTTTAGAAACCCTCTATAGAAAGATGGTCTTGTGCTCATTCCCACACGCAGGCTGCAAGTTCTACTCTCTGCTCTGCAGTGTGCGCCTACACAAATATTGCTGAAAAAATGTCAAAGAGGCCAGCAGACGCCCAAATGGGTCACGGTGAAAAGAGCAAGAGGAAGCATTTCTCATTTTTATGCAATTATTCAGGAAAATCCAAAATCCAGACACCTGGATTGCAAATTAAGAATGCAAATTAAAAATCTGCTGACATGAAACTATCCTGGGGTGCCAGCCTAAATTACACTGGTGCGGGCAGGCTGGCGAGGTGGTGCCATAACCAGCACCAGTTAGGCTGGCTGGAGCCTCCACCCTAGGAAGTCTTGTGCTCCTTCTCCCAGACAGGCTGCAAGTTCTACTCTATTCTCTGTGGTTTGGGCCATGGTTGCAAAATGTCAAAAAGGCCCAGAGACACCCAAATGGATCACAATGAAAAGAGCATTTCTCATTATATTTATGCAAAATCCAGAAAAATCCAAAATCCGGGCACCTTCCTGTCCCAAGCAGTCCGGATAAGGGACAATTAACTTGTAGTTTGCGATGATGTAATCACCTCACCACCAACTATTTTCCGGTGTTGCGCATCGTGTGCACTGATGTGCATCATGCACATCATGTGCACCACTGCCTTGCTGCAGCTGCCTGGTGAATAGTGACTGCAGGAAGAGTGGGGGCAGGGACCGCACATTGTGCCCCGCCGGTCCTGGGCCCTGAGTCCCACTGTCTTAAATGGGGGAAACTCTCAGGAGAGTGTGCCTAGGATTGCAGCCTCACTCAGTGGGACTTACTTCTGAGTAGACATGTATAGGATTGCATTGAAAGGCAGTTAAAGGTATTAAAAACAGGCACCCCAGTAAAGCACAACAAACAATGCAAGAAGATGAAATAGCAATTAAGCCCTATGCAGCAAAACTTTCCAAGCTGCAATCTGCATTGATTTTGCAGTAATATTTTGGCACTGACCATCGTTCTCGTTCTCAGTCGACCCCATCACCATCACTGGGATGCCGAAGACGGAAGCCAGAGCCCAGATGCAGATGTTGACCACTTTGGCCTTGTGGGGCGTGCGGATGTCCAGCGCCTTGATGGGGTGGCAGATGGCAATGTAGCGGTCCACGCTCATCATGGTGAGGGTGAAGGTGCTGGTGAACATGTTGTAGTAGTCGATGGAGATGGCGATCTTGCAGAGCGCGTTGCCGAAGGGCCAGGATCCCAGGAAGGTGTCAGTCCCTTGGAAAGGCAGGGTGATCAGGCACAGCGTGTCCGCCAGGGCAAGGTTGAAGATGTAAATGTTGGTGGCCGTCTTCATCTTGGTGAATCTAGGGGACAGCATGGATAGGAGGAGTCACTGAGACAATAATGTTTGGCACTCACACACATTGGATTTCCTGGAATCAGGAAATCCAATTCCTTGGTTTGGTTTCCTGGATTTCAGCCAGGTTCATTTTACGATGCTGACCTCAGAGGATTCTTAAAACACGGGCAGCCCAATCCTATGGTGCCTGCTGGCCTGTACCCAGCAGCGGCATTCAGCCGGTATGCTGGGCGGGAGGAACGGGTGAGTGGCAGCTCGCCCGTAGCTTTCCGCTCCGTTTCGCCATCTTCCCCAACGGCACGTTCCGCCGCTTTCCTGCCCGCCCCGGCAGGCGGGAAAGCGGCGGAACGTGCCGCTGGGGAAGATGGTGAAACGGAGCGGAAAGCCACGGGCGAGCTGCCGCTCACCCGTTCCTCCCGCCCAGCATACCGGCTGAATGCCGCCACTGCCTGTACCCAATGCAGGATAGGAGGCAGCTGGAGGTCACCTCAGAGTAAGGGGATATTTTCCCCTTACCCCAGGTAATGCCCCAGCCACCCCTATGGGGTTACACGGATCTGCACCAGCAACATTGCTGATGCAGATCCAAGCAGCCCACACAGGGCCAACCGGGCTGTGGACAGGGTTAGGATTCAGCCTAAGTGCCGTATCCTGGCTCCAGCCCCCCCCCCGGACCAGCATGCCCATAGGTTTGCACTCCCCACTCTCCCCCACCTCAATCCACCCACCCAAGCCCCCCCTCTGCCTTCCCCAACCCCTCGTGCCAACCAAACTCAACTGGCCTTACCTGGCACTAGGTCCTGGTGCAGGCCGGCGGGCGCATGTCTTCGCACCAACCTAGACATGCCTTATGGCACACTTGCAACACTCCTAGACTGGCACAGGGGTCATGCCAGTTTGCATTGTGTCCTCAAGCGCATTTTTTTTCACAAGGGCATATTTTCTAGGAAGAGGGAACTGGGCACAATATCGACCAGGTCTGCTTTTTCCAAGCTCTTTCAGAGAGAAAAAAACCCCTGACTGTTCTGTGAGTTCCCCTGAGGACTCTCCTAGAAAGCTCAGGAAAACCAGAAGTCTTCTGAAGCAAGCTGGAGGTGATCAGTCATTATTCAGTACTGTGGAAGGCAGGGGAGAAATGTGGGAGGCTGGAAGATTTTTGCCATCCCCAAGGAGTCTTGCTCTGGTTAAGGATCCCAGTCTGATGATTTATTTATTGAAGTTCGTGTGCATTTACTGCCTTGGGGCCAATTTTTTTTTCTAGGCTGGAAAAAGAAGCGACTTGAATCGAAAGAGGAGTTAACCATTTCATGGTAACATCGGAACCCAGAGAACAGGATGAGTCACCAAGCTTCAGAGCGCAGTCTCCGCAGACGATTTCTGCTGGGCTGGGGCGAGGACGAAGCTGGCGGATGTAACTGCGTGGTTTTAAGACTGCCATGCAGAGGCGGCAACCCTATGCTCAGCAGAGGCATATCTACAGGGAGGGCAAATCTCTAAGTGCTGCAAGAAGCCTTACCCTGTCATGTAAATCCCTCCTCTCCCTTGCTGCTGTAGCCAGTAAGCAACGCCAAGATGTTGCTTTTCCCTGTGAGGATTGGCTAAAATGGTGCAGGAGAGGAGTGATTTCCACTGCAAGGTAAGGCTTCTTGCAAAACTTAGAGATTTGCCCTCCCTTAGATCTGCCTCTGATGCACAGTTTCCAAGAAGGAAGCCCCAGGGATCCAGTAAACAGGATTTACTTCCGAGTAGCCACACATAGGCTTGTGCTACTAAACGGCCCAAAGAAATGGAAATTGACATACAAAAGGGAGAAACAACTTGACAGTTAGGATCAGTGGTCGTCCTGCTTGTATTTTAGGGGGGGGGCAGGCACCACACCAGTGGAGGGGACAGGGTGGTGCGGAGGCAGGAGGGGCTGCCAGCGGCAAGCAGTGTTCAGCCCTCCTGCTCAGCCCTGTGTCTGTATCGCTCCACAATGGAGCATTTGCAAATGCTAGGGGTCTGGTAGGGACAGTACAAGGGGCAGGGACGTGGTCATTTGTGCACCTGGCCCTAGGGCAGAGACTCAGCCAGGTCCGCAGCTGGTTCAGATGACTGGAATTGAGGAAATATGAACAGTATCTGTTACGTTGGGGGGAGGTATAACTGCCCTCCCCTTAGGTAGCTGCCGCTGCCATCAGCCCAGGCCTCACGCGACAAAAAGGAGCCCCTGGGCCAACCCCCTCTAAACAAGGAAACCAGAATAGAAGAAATAAAACCCAATTTTATTAACATACATTAAAAGTTTACAAATAAAATTACAGAGCCTCTATATCAGTGGCGTTATTCACCCGGTATGCTGGGCGGGACTTACCTTTGAGCAGTAGTCCACCCGTTGCGTCATGCGGGCGGGAAAGCGGCGGAACGCAGCGTCATGCAACAGGCGGACTGCCGCTCAAAGGTAAGTTCCTCCCAGTGTACCGGGTGAATAACGCCACTGCTCTATATTATAAAATCCAAATAGTAAAATACAAACTAGGAGGCTCTTGCCCACAAGACTCCTCCCTAAAACCCTCTAAAAGGCTCTAGTAAAACCCTCTGCTTATAAATTAGCTAAGAGGAAACTCAAAAGAACAAACGAAACACCTACAGAGTTTTACCTCTGACTAACTAACTATAACCAGCTGTCAGTGCTTTCCTTTTATTCACAGTGAGGTTAAACTTCCTTGCGAGCAGCAAAAGGGTTCTGTTCCCTGAGGCTTTTAACTTTATCCCAATGACACTAATCGCCCTCACCTGAGCCATTTCGCACCTGAGTAGTCCTCTTCCAACCACTAATACAAAGCAAGGTCTACATGAAACCAGTTTCATGACAGTATCGTTTGGGGTGTACCCAGTGATGGGATCAGCTAACGACTCGGGGGAACGCTGGGCAGGCAGCAGGAAGGCTGGGCGGGACTTCCGGGTGGTTGACAGCCCGCCCGTCCGGGTCCACCACCCGCCCGCCTGCCACATGGGTGCCCCCAGGTGGCGCGCCCCGCCACTGTGCGCCCTGGCACCTGCCCCCCCCGCCCCCCGGTGAGCGGGCACCCCCTCTGAGGCCAGGGCAGCCCATGCGGCGGGCGGGCAGGCAGCGGACCCAGACGGACGGGCTGTCAATCACCCGGAAGTCCCGCCCAGCCTTCCTGCTGCCCGCCCAGCGTTCCCCCAAGTCATTAGCTGATCCCATCACTGGGTGTACCTCTAATTTTAATCCAGGAGGGAAAAAACCTCTGTGCCCTAGGTATTGAAAGGGTTAAGGAAACACTGCTCCGGTATGCGTATGGTTGCCTCCAAATCCCACAGGCCCACAAGAGAGTAAATTCAACCTTATCCAGCAGCTGTCACGGGCACTCTTCCTTGTTCCTGTAATTGATATGCAAATTGTGTCCATTACATGTAACTAAGCTATGGCAATTAGCACCAGCTCACCTGCTTGCGATGTGCTTCAGACACAGTCTTCAGTGCTGAACATGTTGCGTGCACTTGATCTAAATAAATAAACAGGGCTTGTGCATGCGTCAGCCAGGATGCAGGAAGCTCATCTTGGAAGGCGTCGTTTATCACCAGCTGTCATCATGCCTCTAAAAGCTTTATGAGCTGGTCTGTCAAGCACCCAAGAGCTAAACGGCCTGACCAGATCCCAAAATTGCTCTCAGCTTTATTAGACTGGCTCTCTGCTAATTGCCTGGCAGATGAGAAGACAAGAGCTTCTCAGTGGAAAAGGTGGGCCTGTGCCTGGAGGGCAATAATGAGTAGTTGGCTCGTATTGTTGCCAACTTACCAAGTATGTTGCCAACTTACCAAAGTGCAGCCATCTTAAGTCTTGTGCTTAGTCACTTGTCTTAAGCTGCCAAAGTGTGTAACTATTTTCTATTTTTGCCTCCATTGTTCTCATCCAGGGCTGCTAGGCCTCACAACAGATAAGGTGCCGGTTCAAGCTAGCAGAACCTCCTCCCTTATCGAAATTGTCACGGCATTCTCAAAGCCCAATGAGCTCAGAGCATCTCATGCCCCAGCCTCTATGATGTGATTTCCAACCAAGCAGGAACTTGGGGGGGGGGAAGGAGGGGTCAGTATAAAAGTGCTTGTAATGTATATATTTTTTGCCTTTTCCTTGTGACTTGGTCCGCCTGCGCAGGTGTAAATAAACATGATCATCATACTCTCTCGTCTGGTTGTTTGCCTTTTTAAATGCAACCCCCACGATAGAAACTATTCTAGGCTGATTTTTGGTAACAGTATCTTTGAGACTGGAAGGTTTAGTGCAGTGATTTTCAACATTCTTCTTCTCACAGCACACTGACCTCTATAGTCTTCTCTATGGTCTTCACCTCCAGTGATGTCACTTCCGGCTTCTGGGAGATGGTTCTGAGGATCTGTTTCCAGGGCAACTGTCTGTAGCAACAAATTGTCTGTCCCTCTTCCTCTGCTGGTTCTGCTACTTTAACTTTTTATGCTGTTAAATTGTACTATTTTAGGCTGTTCTGCTCTTTTACTGTTGTCGTTTTTATTGTTAAATTGTTTAATGGTTTTAATGGTTTTTAACATGTTATTTTAATGGTTTTTTCATGTTTTATGTACACGGCTTTGAGTTTTAGAAAAGTGGTCTAAAAATCCAACAAACAAACGTGGGTGTTGCTACCTCTTCCTGTAAATCAATAAAATGTATTTTGACACAATATTCCTAACAGGGGGATAAAATCTGCTTTTAGCAGTGTGGTATATGGCCTTGATCAACCTATGAGCCCCCCCCCCTCTAGCCCTTCATTGGAACATGTGTGAATTGGCATCCAAACACCCAAGACAGCCCCAGTCCCGTCTGCGCCTCAATGTGCTATCTGGCACTACCCTTGTGAACTCACTGCTGGATGCCTCTGACCTGGGGACACACACACATGACTTCACACATCAAGGAGCCACATCAACAGTGACCAACTCATGAAAGGGGCACAAATAAGTATGGAGCCCCCCCCCCGGCCTTTCAAAGGTCCTGTGTGAGTGATCATCTTCTACAGAGTCTAGCACAGGGGTCTCCAAGCTTTTCAGTACAAGGGCCACATCAGTGGCGTCTCTACAGGGAGGGCAGAGCTCTAAGTTTTGCAAGGAGCCTTACCCTGTCGGGTAAATCCCTCCTCTCCCTTGCTGCTGTAGCTAGTAAGCAACGCCAAGATGTTGCTTTTCCCTGTGAGGATTGGCTAAAAAGGAGTGATTTCCACTGCAAGGTGAGGCTTCTTGCAAAACTTAGAGCTCTGCCCTCCCTGTAGAGATGCCACTGGGCCACATCATATATTTTACATATTTTTGCAGGCCAAAAAATATATATGAATGAATGAATGAATGAATGAATGAATGAATGAATGAGGGTGCAATCCTAATTTGGAATTAGGCTAGCACACTTAGGCCAGCAAAGTTTGGCTGGCAAAAGGGACACGGTAAAACGCGATTGGACCCCTCTCGGAGTCAGGGAGGATGGTGCACGTCTATGTGCTGGCTCAAGAGTGGTCCAAACATACTTTACAGGGTCCCTTGTGCCACCCAAACTTTGCCGGCCTAACCCCAGATTAGGATTGCACCCTGAATACATTTTACTTGGATCATTTTTGTAATCAGCATGATATGAACAAAAGTGAAATGTGACAATTAAAAAAACCAAACGCTGTGCTTACAACTGAGAAATGATACACAGTGAGTAAAAGTGTCAAACATTAGCAAATTCTCTGACAAGACAAAAAAAAGTTGCTGTAGGCTGGATAAAGTCTTGTGGTGGGCCAGATGTAGCCCCCTGGGCCGTAGCATGGAGACCCCCTGGTCTAGTACATGGTGAGGAGAGCCACGCATGACCAGTCCTGCACATGGTGTCCACACAATCAACACAGCTTGCAAATGAATGCTTGCTTGCGGCTATGCTCCAAGCACAAGTGCCTCGGGAGAGTTCTGTGCAACACTAGAGAATGTTGATGCGAATCCGAGGGTTTCTCCTCTAGAAATGAACCGAAGGAATATGGAGGGCGGCCAATAGAGTCGTGACTTTTCTCCTTGTGTTTTTCTGCATCTCCTTATAATCCTCCACTTGAATCCACCTTCAGATATTTGATACAGGAATCAATTGTTGCCTCCCTGAGCTGCAGCTGTTTGATTGCCATCTGTGTGATTATTCCAACCATTCTCATCATTAATGAGTGGCTTTTGATTACCCTGTATCAAGATGGCCATTCAATGTTAATTACATTTGTATCCAACTTGTTCCAAATGCCTCTTGTACTTGGGGCGGGGTGTGTGTGTGTGAGTGTGCCAAGGAAAATGGAAGACAGAGAAGTGCTTCAGAAGGTTTTAATGGTCTTCTCATATTCCCTGGATTGGCCTTGCATTAAACTCAAGTTTAATTTAATTTAATCCCCAATATGTGCATCTAGTGGAATCATTTGTTCCATTAGAGAGCCTCTTATTGAGCAGACAGATTATTGGGAGAATATTAACTTCATCTATCTATGTCTTTCGGCTGCCATCTTCCTCCTCAGAACTTAATTAATTACAAGGAAAGCAAAGTATTCCTGTTATAAATGAATAAGGCACAAGTCCTAATTCCCCCCAATCAGGAGCCCAGACCACATTAGTCACTATGCTAAGGAGTGGCAGGGAGTTCCCCTGGGCTGGTTGCTTGAGATTTCTCTGAAAATCTTGAAGAATCTCTCTCTCTCTCTCTCTCTCTCTCTCTCTCTCTCTCTCTCTCTCTGGGCACCAGGGGCTCAGAGGTGCTGCTATGCAACTTGGGGAAAGAGGGAAAAGGCACCTTGTTTCTCTACCAAAGAGCCCCAAATGCTGGGGGCTTTCCTCATAAGGGAGGTGCCCAGCCCAGTATTTATTTTGGTCACTCTCTTGTTTGCCTTTTCTAGTTCCACTATGTCCTTTTTGAGATGTGGCAACCACAACTGTCCAAAGTGCTCTAGATGTGGCCTTACCATCGATTTGGTACAATGGCATAATAATATTGGCCATATTATTCTCAGCTCCTGTTTTTAATTACCCCAAACATGGAATTGGCCTTCTTCACCGCCGCCACACACTGGTTCGACACCTTCATTGAGTTGTCCACCAGCACCCCAAGATCTCTCTCCTGAGCTGTCACAGACAGCTCAGAACCCATAAGCCTATAGGTGAAGTTTTGGTTTTTTGCCCCAATGTGCATCACTTTACACTTGTGTACGTTGAAACGCATCTGCCATTTGGCTGCCCATTCCCCCAACTTGGAAGGGACCCCCAAAATAAGGCTTTGCCATTCCCTGCCCTGGTCAGAAGTATCTTTTCAAGGATAGTGGCCAGGGAGGAGACAGAGATTTAAGTGTGGGGTAAAAATATTTGCAGCAAAGTTCAAATGCCTATTTTGCATACATTCAAAGCCAAGAAAGCAACACATTTTTAAAAATATGCTTTCAAAATTTGATCCATTCAAATTCTCTCCAGTTCCAGATCACCTGGACACATTTCCAAGGGAATCTTCATCCTGCTTTGTTTAATTTCCAAAATGTGTACCCAACATTGCACATGCACAGTTTGCCACAGCTTTCACTTCCTTCAATACATTTGCGTTTTCCCTTCCGCTATATTAGTGATGTGCACATGTGCATTTCAAAACAATGCAAAAAAAGCAACCTTGACGTGACAAAATAATTGGTGATCACAAAATCCATTGTGTGCCATATGCAGGAGCTGGAGCTGGAGCATGTATGCACAGCAGTAAAAAAAAAAATCACACTAAAACCACTCAGGGCACATTCCTAAACTGAGTTAGGCCGGCAAAAGCTAAGCCAGCAAAGTTTGGCCAACACAAGGGACACTATAAAGCAGTGGTTCTTAACCTGAGTTCGATCAAACCCCAGGGGTTCGGTGAGCCAGTCTCAGGGGTTTGGCGGAGGTGTGTGTCCATTCCGTTCACCAGGGTTGCCAGGTGCATTAATATACTTTTGGCATTCACACAATACGTTTATGGCATTTTCAATGTTTCACCATAAGAAACTGAAGGCTATTCTGAAGGCTAAACTGAACCGGCGTTTTCTTAACCTGGCCGCCACTCAGGTTAAAGTGCCCGAGTGGCAGCCAGGAGAAGCTGTGCACCTCCCCGGTTCACAGAGCCGTTCACCCCACTTGTATGATTCGGGACGTCACACTCAGCATGGCCATCATTGGCTGCTCGCTTGGCCTTGATATCTGTGCTGCAGGGAACTTGCTGCGCTCAGTAGTCGACTTGTGACTGTCGTGATTGAACGTCATTTGTGATTTCCTTTTTAATATTCCAATCCCTTCGTACCATGTCGAGCAAAATAAGAAAGTGGTCGGACGAATACATACAATATGGATTCACTTGTATAACGGAATGTGATGGAAGTCAGCGTCCTCAATGCATGATTTGCAGTGCCAAGTTGAGCAATTCTAGTCTAGCACCGGCAAAACTAAGGGAACGCTTCCTAAAGTTGCATGGACATTCATGTTTTGTTGGTTTTGTTCTTTGAACACAGTGATTTTATGTGCAACTGATGCATGGTTCATTTTGTGCACTGATAAAATATATATTTCTCTGTTTTGAATTTGAAAAAAAAAACATTTTATGTTTCCAACTATGAAGGGTTTGGTGAATGCACATATGAAACTTGTGGGGTTCAGTACCTCCAACAAGGTTAAGAACCACTGCTATAAAGTATGTTTGGAGCACTCTCGGAGTCAGAGAGGCAAGCACACAGATGTGAGCCATCCTCCCTGACTCCGAGAGTAGTCCAAACACACTTTATGGTTGCCCTTGTGCTGGCCAAACTTTGCTGGCTTAGCTTATGCCGGCCTAACTCCAGTTTAGGATTGCGTTCTCACTGTGATTACACATCAAGAGGAGAGGCTTTTACTCACTGGTGGAGCACATGGTTTGCATGCAAAAGGGCCCTGGTTAATCCAGGCACCTCCAGCAGGGGCAGAGGAGGATGCCTGTTTTGAGCCTGGAGAGCTACTGCCAGTCATGTTGACAATCCTGTGCCAGACAGACCAGGGGGTTGACTCAGAACAGACAGCTTCCTATCAGTGCTATTGCACTGCTGGTCTGCAGTGCGCTATCACTGTGCACAGACACGCTGTGGGGAGTGGGGCAGAATCAAATGAGCAAAAGGAACTGAATGCTGCCGTCTCCAGAATTAATTTTTTGGAAATTCTTCGAGTTCAAAAGAATGCATGAACCCACAGAACCACAGAGGAACGGAGGAGGGGGGATCTCTATTACATTTGCAGTGCATTTGATGTGTTTACTTCAGAATAGCTGGAAAGAAGGATGATCTTGAACAATAAACACATGTGGTTGGAGACACAGGGGGGAGGGAATGCCACATCTCACCACATCCCTAACTGACACTCTGGTGCTTTGGAATCTACTTAGGCATTTAAAAGATTTCTATCCTACTTTTCCTCCTCATATTAAGGGGTGGGCACTCAATGTGATTAATAACATACTGTAGGAACAAATCCTACGATCAAAAAAAACCAAATTGCATGAGCGATTCCGGATGGAGGGAGGCAGGAACTGGGTAGGGGATGGGCAGGCTGGTGGGCATGCCGGCCTGGGGAGGGGGCTGGGGTTTGGATATGGCTCTTCGGATCCGTCCTCAAGCCGCACGGCCCCAATTCAGGCCGCGCCACTTCCTCAGCTCTGCACCTGCTACACAGCTATACAGGAGGTGCAGATCTGTGGAACCCATTGGGGAGGTGTGAATGTGCCCTTGCCCTGGGGAGGCTCCCCAGTGCACCAAAGTTGCGCTGGATTCAGTGCACGCACGCCGGCCTCACTGTTCCAGCGCAGCTTAGGATTGCGCTCAGACAATCAGTTTTATCTGAGAATTCCTGGAGCGGTGCTGCCACTACCCAATAGAGCATCTTTCATAAAAGCAGGAGGTTAGAAACAGTGGGGACGATTTCTTCAGGAGAGGGCAGACTATCATGATTACATGGTGGTAAAGAGGCACCCCAGCCTTCCCCGAGAGATATTGGCAGTTCTCCCCACCCAATTTCATCAGCCAATAAGGGGGGTGGGGTCCAGCAGGCATGCGGACACTCTTACGAAACCAAGAATGCTGTTCTCACCCTCAGGATATACAATTTGGGGGGAAAAAACACTCCTAACAACAGGACAAGTAGACAACAAAGGATGCCTCAAGAGGCTCTGCTAATGCAGGGTTCAAGTCATAAATGGCACAAGTGATTTTATCGGCAAAGAAGCCAACGCATGGGTCACAGCAGGCCACTGAGTCATGCAGCACATCTTTGCACAGGTCCAGGTGTTTAAGACACCGCAGCATTCGGAAAAGCTCCACTCGATGGCTCTCTGCCAGCACGATGGCGGCAGAAAAGGGTCTTTGCTTTGTTGCTGTAATTGCCACTGCCAGGTGGTGAGAACCAAAAAGGGATTGTCAAGAGCTCCAGAAGGATCTCTCCAAACTGGCGGACTGGGCAGCAAAGTGGCAGGTTCGTTTCAATGTAGACAAGTGCAAAGTGACGCACATTGGGACAACAAAAAAAATCAAAACTTCATATATAGGTCAACGAGTTCTGAGCTGTCTGTGAAGTATCAGGAGATAAATCTTGGGGTGCTGGTAGACAGCTTAACTTGCACGCCTAGGGAACTCCATCACCATACCTAGGACACAATCCTAACCCAGAGTTAGGCTGGCACAGTTGGGCAAGCAAAGTTTGGCGGGCACAAGAGACACTATAAAGTGTTTGGTCCACTCTTGGGGTTAGGGAGGCCAGCGCATAAACATGCACCATCCTCCTTGACTCTGAGAGTGGACCAAACATGCTTTACGGTGGCCCTTGTGCTGGCCAAACTTTGCTGGCCTAACTCCAGGTTAGGACTGCACCCCTAAGCACCTCCACTTGCTCAGGCAGGGAGACTGTTGGATAGCTAGGTGGGTGGTACACCAAAGGAGTCCGAAACGTGTCTCACCATTCAGGGGCAACATTCAGGGCCAACATTCAAATGCCCTGGATTACCCTAGATTACCCTAACATGGAGTCTGCTCAGAAGAATGGAACCACAATACACCGTGAACCCTGTCCCCAATGCATTTGCAATCCCTGGGAAATGCCTGGTGAAGAGAGCTGCGAGAGACCTGCCCCTCCTGCTGCATCCAGTCCAGGTTCCATCACTCCAGGTCAGCAGCACCTTGATCCAGGATGCAACTGAGAGCGCAATCCTAAACTGGAGCTAGGCCAGCATAAGCTAAGCCAACAAAGTTTGGCCGGCACAAGGGACCCCGTAAAGCATGTTTGGACACCTCTCGGAGTCGGGGAGGATGGCGCACGTCTGCGTGCTGGCCTCTCTGACTCCAAGAGTGGTCCAAACATACAGAGGCGGATCTACAAGGAGGGCAAAGCTCTAAGTGTTGCAAGAAGCCTTACCCTGTCACGTAAATCCCTCCTCTCCCTTGCTGCTGTAGCCAGTAAGCAACGCCAAGATGTTGCTTTTCCCTGTGAGGATTGGCTAAAACGGTGCAGGAGAGGAGTGATTTCCACTGCAAGGTAAGGCTTCTTGCAAAACTTAGAGCTTTGCCCTCCCTTGGATCTGCCTCTGCAAACATACTTTGTGGTGGCCCTTGTGCTGGCCAAACTTATGCCAGCCTAACGCAGTTTAGGATTGAGCCCTAATTCTGGAAGAGAGCTGTCTTATTATTTGCTGGCCTGGCATGTAGAAGCTGCAGCCTCAGGGAAACCGTGCCGGTACTGAAGCCACCAGAGGCTGGGAAGTCCATAGGCTGGGAAAAGGATCAGAAAGAGGGATGGTCCTTCTCCTGTAACAGCCTTTCCCCTTCGGATGCCATATCTGCTTGTCACCAAGCAGCAGGGGCTGCCTATCCATTAGGTGAGTTAATACAGGTTCCATCAGCAGCAGATGGTGGTCGACAAGAGGGTGGTGGACTTGGGGTGCCCTTGTATTGAGGCTCTGCCGCTGCGACCACCTCCCTCCAGCTTGCTGCAGGTGCCAGCCACGTTGATCCACTTTCACCCACTAAACGTGAACAGATGGTTCAAACAAAGCAGATGGTCTGTCACCTTATCTTGTTCCTGGCATGAAAATGCAGGACTTCTGGTTGGATTTTGCAGAGAACGAACTGCCCCTGCCCAGTGGCCATAATGGTGGCGAGACATTTGACTATCTAGTTATCTCAGTAATGGCGTGGGAGGGCTGTTACTAACATGTTTTTTTCCAGCGGAAGGGCCACCTAATTAACAATCAATTCTATTAACTGCCTTTCCCCTTGCAAGGCACCCAAGGTGGAGCACAGTTAGTAACAGGCAAGAGCATCTAATAAAATAAACAAAGATAACAAGAAAAGCAATAATTGATAGAAGGGCAGCAGCAAGCATTATATTGATTTTTTAAAGCCTGGGAAAATAGAAGTCTTTTACGGTGCAATCCTAACCTGGAGTTCGGCTGGCACAGTTAGGCCAGCCAAGTCTGGCGGGCAAAGGGCCAGCTATAAAGCCAGCTCAGCAACATAGAAACAAGTTGTGCAGGGAAACAAAGCATGATAGCAAGGGTGGGCACATAAAAAGGTGGCAAGATGAAAACTGGTTCAGCCCCAGGTGGAACTCAATAGGACAGGCACTTCAAAAACAAGTTTCATCTGCCTGCCTCCTGGTTGAACTGGGAAAATTGTAACATTAATTTGTAACATTGATTGTAGAATTAACTAGGGCATGAGCCTTTTGCCACTGTTAATAATAATAATAATAATAATAATAATAATAATAATAATAATAATA
>JAJKFI010000013.1:16870038-16893931 GCA_029204185.1 Lerista edwardsae
AAAAAAAATGTTTTTAGTTCACCACTTTTACATCATATTTTGTCCAAATCCTGCTTTCTGTCAGGGATGTTTCATGGTTGAACAATTGCTGCAGTCCAAGAATGCTAATTTGTATTTCAAGAGTGTCATTTTTTTATGTTGCAATGACAGCACTTCTTGCTTGATGATGTCACTTCCTGCCATGACATCACTTCTAGGTTAATGACATCACCTCCGGTGGGTCCTAATATGAGTGTCATTCTAAAAAGTGGGTCCTGGTCTAAAACGTTTGAGAGCCACTGTTCTAGGGTAACTGTCTGTAGTAACAAATTTCCTGGCCCTCTTCCTTCACCAGCTCTGTCCCACAGGACAGTAAACAGGAGTGGGCCAGTTCTACAAGTACTATATTGCATGCTTAAAAAATAAATCTGCTCTAATATGGTTTGTTTTTTATAGCACTAGCAGAATGACATTGTGCTTCTTTTACAGCGTGTGCATTATATTAGAGCAAACCTCTAACTTCAGAAAACAAGAGCCACCAATTGTTGTTAAAGGAAAAGAAACCTTTAATGTTTTCTGTTTCACGGCCTATTTCAACAGCTTTTGTTAAAAGATTAATCCGAGCGAACACATCCTCCAGCAAAGGAACCTGCCCTTCATCCTTAAGGCCACCAATTACGACTTGCCCTCGCCAATTACGCTACTCATTAAACTGATCAAATCCCTGGTTGTTATTTTTGCTGCTTCTCCTTCCATCATTTTACTTTATTTTTTTTCCTAAGCTGCCTTGCTGTGTTCCAAGAACAGGCAGGGATAATGAAGTCACTCCGCAAAACTCATGAGTGTGTTATTTAATTTGGGGAGCCACTGGGCAGGGAGCTAATCTCTCCAAATTGTGGCAAATGCCCATCTCCGAAGACCATCCTTCAGAGTTGCTATCTATAGCAATAGCTGCTGCTTCTCAGCAAGGAACTCTTCCCGGACACTTAGGAAAGTGACAACACCTGAGTGGGGAACCTCATCGGTTATTATCTAACACACCAGAAATTTCACAGACAGCAAGTAAACAGGGATACTGTAGCAGAAGGAGAAGGGAACTGAGCAGTAAACTTGGAAGTCTGAATACCAGTTGCTGGGGCACAACTGCAGCCTGTTGTGTAACTGTAAGGCCTATTAGGATCACCTCCACTGTGGCAATAGCATAGCTATAAGGGAATGGCACGGTAAATATTGCAGGCGCCACAATGTGCTGGGGAAGGCCCACCGCTGCTCGCCCAGGCACCCAGCGCGCCCCCACCTATCCTCCACGGCGAGCAGGAGCCCCCCCCCCGAGGCCAGAGCAGCCACGGAATGCTGCGGACGGGCTGCCAATCATGTGTAAGTCCCGCCTAAGTCCCGCCCAGCGTTCCACTTCTCAATTTGCAGATCCCATCGCTGATTCTCCCTCAATTACAATGGAGACCTTCAAGCAGAGGCTTGACAGGCACCTGCTGGAGATGCTCTAGGAGAATTTCCTGCTGCAGGCAGGGGGTTGGACTAGATGACCTTGTAGGTCCCTTCCAATTCTATGAGTCTATGATTCTATGTCACTTCTAGCCCTCAGCAGGTGCCACAAATGCTATTCAGCTCTCCATATGAAACAGACTTGACACCTGAGTTAGGCTGTAATAACGGCTGGCGTCCAATTTAAAAAAAGCAGGGTGCCTGCATCGGCAAGCTGGGGGGGGGCAGCAGAAAAAGTTGCTTCCCTTCTGTTTGTTTGTTTTTTAAGGCTGTGAAAAAGCAGGGAGCCCAGCAATGGACCGGCTCTCGCTAAAGCACTGGGACAGCAGCTTTTAGGTTGCCTCAAGAGACAGGATGCTGAGGTCTCCCTAGCTCTGAGTGGGGGTGGGTGGGAGGAGGAGTTGTGATTTTCAAGGAAGGTTCTGCCTGCCCAGACCTGGCCTTCACTGCTATTAGTTTTTACTCACTCCTTGATTTCTAGGAGTCTTGCTGTTTTGGAACAATGCGACCAATCCCGGCAGCCAATGTTCTTTTCAATGCAATCTCCGATGACTTTCTCTCCTGTGGCGCTAAACTAATAATTCGATTTCTCCGTCCCCTGCTGGAAAGAGCGGCCTTTCTTTCTTCTGCTCGACTGTGTCACGATCTACTTGATAAGTGCCATTAACAAGGAAGGTCTCTTCAGTGCAATCTCCTGAGGCTCCTGGAGGGAAAGACACAATGGAAATGGTTTATATAAATTCACAATTAAATCTCAAAACAGGAACACCCCTTTAAGATCTGTTTTTCCTTTGCACCGTAATGCAAGGCATTTATTTATTTTATTTGAAGAATTTCTATCCCGTCTTTCCCATGTAATGTTGAATCAAATGCCCAAGGCAGCTTACAAGAGCAGGCTAGTCTAAACCACCATTTTAAGTGTGTGGCATTTTTTTTAAACAAATATACAGTGCTCTGTGATTCACCAAATCCTCAGTCCCAGATGTAGCCTTCACAGTGTGGTTCCCTCCTCTGGCTGCCTGCTGTCAAGCTCCAGCAACCATCTTAAGTCAAGCCTGGACAGGTCCTCAAGGTTTCACTCTGTTTTTTTGCCGGCTGGTCTTCTTACACACTCCCCTGCAACTCTCACTTGCCGTGACTAATCAGCTCATCAGTGCCTCCATCCTGCCACAATGGGCACAGCAGCTTGTCACACCCTGATATTCCGTCTCCCATCCAAGAACAAAACCACGGATTCTTCTGCTTAGCTCCAGGCAGTACCAGCAGCTCAACCATCAGTGCACACCTTCAGTGAAAATTCTTAGATATCATTTATGACATGTGGGTGTGGGGAAGCAGATGGGCCCCCAGACCAAGAAGCGTTTTCACCTCTGAGGATTCCTCAGAAGGACTCTGCAAAGTTGTGTGTGCAGAGGCGGAGTGTGGGTGAAGCCCAGGGTGGCATGAGCCATGGGCGCCGGCAGCGGCAGGGCGCCATTGCACGGAGTAGCCCATGCGCTAACCTGTGCTGTTTGGCCCTCCCTCCCTCCCGGGTGTCCGTTTTGCTCCAAAATGGAGCTATTCCAGGTGCAGGGAGGCGTGGTGGGGCAATGCACAGGGGCGGAGCAACGTGCTGGGGCGTGGCCCGTCGCCCTGCCATGGGTGCACTCGGCACTCGGTTCGTCTCCACGTGTGTGTGACTCCTCTTGGTCTCTGCTGCTGTTCTGAAAGCTACTATATTTAGGTTACCAGATATGAACTGGGACAGACTGCCGATACCTTTAACCATTGTACAGAAGAGGGAATTTGGGCAGGTGCAGCAACGCGAACGATATTCACTATGCACTATTCACTAAGTTGGGATCCCATCTGGTGTATATGTCTATTTGTCACTTATGCTCTCCAGAGCAGTGGTGTGCACAGCCACACTCCACGCCGGGGCTGGGTCAATGCTCAGTGCCCTCTCCTCCAGCTCCCTGCGGGGCCACCGCCCAGTGACACCCCCCCTCCGCCACGCCAGGGGCTATACAGGGCAGTGGTGTCATCCAAATGATTTAGAAACCGGTACTCACTTTTGATTGGCACTTGTCCAAATGCCAAACAAATAATGATTTAGGCCAGCTCAACTTCTAGAAACCGGTACTCGCGTAGTGGTGCGTAGTGGGTGCATGACATCACTGATACAGGGGCAAGAGAGAGCGGGAGGGCCAAATAGTGCTCGCCTCTCAGAGAGCTTAGCTGCTGCATTGCTACCCTCCTCCCGCTCAAGCCACGCACTGCTCAGGGCATTTACACCCCCTGCAAAATGGTGACTACTCCAGAGGAGCCCCGAGTATCTGAATAAGTAGTGACGTCTGTTGAGAAAAGCACTTGATACTCAGTCATCAGTTTCTGAATCGCCCAGTACAGTTCCGATGCACTGAAATGGGTCTGAGAACTGGGCAGGCTTCTTTCTCATAGTTAGCTGGGCAGAGTCCAGAATGAAACCTTGTGAAAAGAGTGTGTCCACCCTAGCCTTTTCAAACAGCCGTTGCTTAATCCCACATTAACTTCAAAGGTAAAGTACTTAATTCCTGTAATGCTCACACTACCAGTTCAGTGAGGATTAAAGCGCTGATGTTCTTTCAATGGCCACCCCGCAGAGAGGGAAAGTAATCGCTTTTCTCTGTCTGCAGACATTGGGTAAAGGTGAGTGTGTGTGAAACCAGTCCCTTTATTTCTGCAAATGGGCAGAGCCTGTCTCTTCAAGGTCAAGAGACTAGCTTTGCTTCCATCACAGTTCCATTCCCAGTCATTGTTTCCCTCTCCCGTGATTTTTTTTAAGGGAAAAGAAAGCTTCCATTAGTTTTCATGGGAAGTTTTTTTTCCCCCTCTAAGAGCGCAATCCTAAACTGAGTTAGGCCGTCATAAACTTAGCCAGCAAAGTTTGGCCAGCAAAAGGGCCACCATAAAGCATGTTTGGACCACTCTCGGAGTCAGGGGGGATGGCTCAAGGCCTCTCTGACTCCTAGAATGGTCCAAACAGACTTTACGGTGGCTCTCAGCTTTACGGTGGCCCACACCATCAGCTTTATGACAATTTATAGGGCACAAAATGCTGCCAATGGGGGGCTCGCATCTCCCATTGGCCCTAAATGACCTTCCTCCAAATAGGATCCGGGGGGGTAGAGGCCACCACTGGCTGCACCCCACTCTGCCCCTCCCCAAGCCCAATTCCATCCCCCCCACACCTTCCCTGCCTGCCCCCAAAAAGCTCACTGCTGGTGGTGGCGGGTTACTTAACACCCACCAGCTCCATGTTGGGTCTTCCTGGCTCTAGAGCCTGGCACTGGGCTGGTGCCAGTGGTAAGCCCTTACCACTGTGCCTTATGGCACTTTTGTGACACCAGCACCAGCAGTAAGGGCTTACTGCCAGCCTTGGGCCCCACAGGATTGGGCCCCAAATCAGCTTCATGGCCAACACTAGTGCCCTCTGAGTCATCTCCACTGGGTATTCTAGAGGACAGAAGAGTATCCCTGCTTCTCCTCATGGGAATGTTGGAGGGTATATGACTCAGAGCGCAATCCTAAACTGGAGTTAGGCTGGCATAAACTAAGCCAGCAAAGTTTGGCCAGCACAAGGGCCACCATAAAGCATGCCTGGACCACTCTCTTGGAATCAGGGAGGATGGCTCAAGTCTGTGCGCTGGCCTCTTTGACTCCGAGAGTGGTCCAAACATACTTTATGGTGTCCTTTGTGCTGGCTAAACTTTGCTGGCTTAGTTTATGCCAGCCTAACTCAGTTTAGGATTGCACCAGAGGCGTTTCTACAGGGATGGCAAAGCTCTAAGTTTTGCAAGGAGCCTTACCCTGTCATGTAAATCCTTCCTCTCCCTTGCTGCTGTAGCCAGTAAGCAACGCCAAGATGTTGCTCTTCCCTGTGAGGATTGGCTAAAACGGTGCAGGAGAGGAGTGCTTTCCACTGCAAGGTAAGGCTTCTTGCAAAACCTAGAGCTTTGCCATCCCTGTAGAAACACCTCTGGATTGCACCCTCAGAGAGCAATCCTAACCTGGAGTTAGGCCGGCACAGTTAGGCTAGCAAGGTTTGGCCAGCACAAGGGCCACAATAAAGTGCCTTTGGACCACTCTCGGAGTCAGGGAGGATGGCGCACGTCTGTATCCTGGCCTCTCAGACTACGAGAGTGCTCCAAACAGAGATTACGGTGGCCCTTGTTCCAGCTGAGCTTTGCTGGCCTAACTGTGCTGGCCTAACTCCAGGTTAGGATTGTGCCCTCAAGCAATTATGCTTCATCTTCCTGTTGAGTGTGTGGGAGTTACTCTGCCTGAAGTCTTACAAACTTGCAGTATCTGGTTTTGACACTTCCAGGAACGAAAAAATCAGCGGAGGTCACCACAACCTGGAAGACATCACCAATCTCCCCAGTCTGCAAACAGGCTAACACAGCTCCCCAGAGAGTTGACACTAATATTTTAGCTGCATTTAGAATTACAGTTGCTTGCCTGGGAGAATTTTATTGACTTTGCCAGAATTTTATCGTCTTGGCCAGCTGTTAATGTTGGAGCTCCTAAAGTTGGAAGCTGCTAAAGCTGGAAGATGCTGTGCCCAAAGAAGTAAATCCATTATAGTGGCTGTCACTGTTAGCACGCATGTGCCTGACATCATAGCACATAACTGGGCACAGAAGTGTCACACAACCCTTGCTCCCATTAGGAAGGGTGGAGAGAGATATGGAAGGGGAAATGTGGACTCATGGATGGGGGAACAACCAGCCCGGTTATGCAATTGTGCTCCAAGGGTTTTTTTTTAAAAAAAATATTATACATCAAATCAGTGGCATCATGCAGCCGGAACGCTGGGCGGGAGGAATGGGTGAGCGGCAGCCCGCCCGTTGCGTACCGCTCCGTTTCGCCATCTTCCCCGCCCCCCCGCGGAGCGGTACGCAACGGGCGGGCGGCCGCTCACCCGTTCTTCCCGCCCAGCATTCCGGCTGCATGACTCAGCTGCATCAAATGTGTAGCCCACTTTTCAGCCATTGTTCTTTTCAACAAGGCAGAGCATCTGGAGGTGGAACAGCTCATCTGCATACTCCTCCCAGCAGGCTTTGCAGAAGAAGGGGATACCCGAGTGAGGCGCTCACCGTGAGCTACAGGGACTCAAGAAAGCCCTCAACTTTTCAGCAGCGAGCCAAGAAAGCAGAAGGGGATAGCAGGGCTATTGTGACTGTAAAGAGCAAGAGAAGGCTACACCATGGTCTGACTCCATTTTCAGAATACCTCTGTTTTGTTAAGAAAAAAAAGAGCTAAAGCTGTTAAAGTACCAGCTGGTGATAATTAGCTCATTTCCTGAGGTAATTTCATCAGGAAGTATAATTTCCTATTTGCTTTGTTTTCTGCAGAAAGGTGTGAGGTCATAGCTAGGATTAGGAAGGAAGTACCTAATCAGGAAGGTTCCATCCAGCTAGTGCTGCAATTAAGAAGATTCTGCACAGCTGAGACCCATCAGAATTAGTGTTTTGTTTACATAACCTTTTCTGAACAGGATGTAACCTCCAAACATCCCATCAGGAAGAGGTCTGACCTTTATCCTGATTGGATAATTAATTATACTAGAGGGGGTATAAAAATACCCAGTCTTGGGGGGTATGGACACACTCTTTATCAGACCTTCAGATCAGCACACAGACCATCAAGACACCATCAGACCTTCAGATCTTCAGGATACCACCACCATCAGATCTTCAAGACCATCACACCATCAGAGACCTTCAGATCTTCAAACTCCACATCAGTCCAAGATGCCCCAGCCTGGACCTGCTGCCTGCTTGGACTTGAGAGCAAGGTGAACCAGCAAGGCTAACCACCTTGCAGGTATTAGGGCCTAGTCAGGGTTAGGAGCCTAGTTAAGTTAGGAGCCCGCGGGGGCGGGGAAGACAGCGAAACAGAGCGGTACGCAACGGGCGGGCTGCCGCTCACCCGTTCCTCCCGCCCAGCGTTCCGGCTTCATGACGCTGCTGGATATATCCCCACAGAGGAAATGAACACCTGGACAGCATAGATATGCAGATTAAGACATCGAGATTGACAGGGAACTTGTCAGGAACCACCTAGCAGGCCTAAATTAATTCATTTGGACCAGTTGAGCTGCATCCTAGAGTACTAAAGGAAATTGTGGATGTCCTTGCAGAGCCTCTGCCAATTATCTTTGGGAAATCCTGGGGGGGGGAGGTGCCGCTAGACTGGAAGCGGGCTAATGTGGTCCCAATCTTCAAAAAGGGGAAGAGAGAAGACCCAGGAAATTATAGGCCCGTCAGTCTGACTTCAATACTGGGGAAGATATTGGAACAAATGATTAAACTGCACACACCAAGAAGGTTTAATAGCAGGAGACGGCATGACATCATTTTCTTGAAGCCACATCCGGGCACTTGCGGCCATATTTGTTGACTCAGTCAGATCATTGCCGCCAAGGAGGATTGCCGCGAATTCACGAATGAAAATCTCCCTGCACATGTGTAAAAGTTAATATCAACCTCTTTAATCATGCCTGCGTGTTCACACTTTATTTTTCCGCCTTTCATTTTCTACTGTAATATTTATGAAATTCTGAACATTAACAGAATTTTTTTTTATGGGGCATGACCGTTTCATTTTTGCTTGTGTAGATTTCAATAAAGTCTGTCAAAATAGTGCAATCAGAGTTTAAACAGACAGCAAGTATGTTCAGTAATATTATTATTATGAGGAATTTAACCTTGTAATTGCATATAAATCATAATAAGGTTACCAATAATGTGTCTACATGATCACATGTTTTGATTTTTGTAAGTATTTATTTAAGGAATAAACTATTAAATCCTAAACAGTACGAGCAAAGCAATCTGAAATGCTTGGAATGAGGATTGTTTTGAGTTACCTAACACGGCGGCTAAGCCCGCCCACTGGCTTCACCTCACGAGCATTAGCGTGTTAAGGGATGCAGCCTCCTGCTATTAAACCTTCTTGGCACACACCAACTTCGTGATTAACAGAACTCAGTGTGGATTTGTCAAAAACAAATCTTGCCGGACAAATCTCATCTCCCTTTTTGATCGGGTGACTAGCTTACTGGATGGTGGGAATGCTGTGGATGTGATTTATCTTGACTTCAGTAAAGCATCTGACAAAGTTCCACACGACATCTTAATCAGCAAGTTGGTAAAATATGAGCTGAAGGAAAGTGTTTTATGGCACTTTTGTGACACTGCAGGGTCCTAAGGAGCTCTTGGGTTGTGCCCTCACTTCTTGAAGCCCGTTCCGAATTAGAATGGCTTACATTGCACTAGCGCTCAAGACAACTGTAATGGCGGGTGCCAGCCCCCCAAAATCATCTGAGTGTCTCCTGGCCTCTGGGAGTCCTAGTGGAGTTTTTCCCAGGGGAAACATCCAGGAGAGTTTGGACACAGACCCAGAGCCCCAGCTGGTGCTAATCTTGCTGCGTAAATTATCTTCAGCGGCGCAGTTCAACAAGCAAGTGTCTGTGTGGGAGTGGCCAGCTACTCAACTCCCGGCTGGTATTTTGGCCAAGAAAAGCCTGGCTTTGGAGCCTTCACTTTACCCCGGACCTTGTGAAGGCTACCAGGCTGAGTTGTCCGGAAGGTCGCCCAGATTCTGCTGGAGGCTGCGTTGCCTGGGGCGGGATGCCTAATTGTAAGTACGGGTGCCTGGGGATACCTCTGGGGTTCAGAGGTGCTCCTGCGTTCTATGTTTGTTGATGTTTGTGGTTGTTTTGTAATAAAGTCTTGTCATTTGTGTGCAAACTGGCCTTGAGCAGCCGTTATTCCTTCCTCTGACCCTAAAGAAAAGCCTGCAGCCCCTGGCAGGAGCCGTGGCTGTGGCAAAACAACAACGCAGCTGCTGTGGGGCAATTGCTGCCCCAGGCCTGAGGCTGAGATTCTGCAGGACATCTGGACAGATGAAGGGACATTCCTTTCACAAAAGAAAGGCACTTTGTGTTGGCCCTGTTTATAATCCAGTCCACCCAGAGCCGCTGACCCGATTGACTCCTCTGAAAATATTTGCTGCCCTCTAAGGAGAGAAATACTCTGTGCATGTTCAGAGGTGTTTTGTCCTAGGTGCCAAAAAGTTTGAAAACAAAAAGTGGTAGCCACATTTAAGATATGGTGAACATCAGAGAACTGTATTATGAATATCCCCCATTCTGTTTGGCTCTTTTGCTATTTGCCGTCTAGTGGCTCTTTTGCCACTTGCTGAATCATTGTGGGGTTAATTTTAATTTCTCATCCCTGCCCACACTTGCTGATGAGCTTTCAGTGAGGAGTGGTGGTGGTACTCAGCTGTATTGGAAAAGGCAGGAGATACCCCGAGGAGATAGGGGATGGTATCAGCAGTGGCCCAGATTACCCAGGAAGTACAGGGTTAATCCCAGAGCTTCTGCAAGCCTCAGGAGCTCAGCTGCAGTCTAGGTAGGCTGATGAGGGCCCTGGCTAGGAAGGGTGATTAGCACAGGTGCAGATGGGTGTGGCTGATGGTAGAGCCTGCCCAGCAACAGACATCGGTATTGGCCTGCCTCAGTATAAAGTTGGAGGCAGGAGGTGCAGTAACGGAGCACTGGGTAGGTGCTGGATGGATGGATTGTTAAAGGACTGGATAAAGGAAGGGTGACTGGGCAGGTGTAGGTAGGAAGGAAAGTGGCTGTGGATTGACTGACTGATGGGTTGCTGGATGGACTGACTGGATACTTGATTATTGGTGAGTGGGTTCCTGTGGTGTCTTGGTTGGAGAATTGTTGTATGGCTGTCACACCCCTGGAGCCACCTAGTGGAGGAGGCAGGTATGGCTTAGGTAGGCTGACTGCCTATTGTTTGGTGGTGGGGTTTGGTGGTGCCAAATTAGACTTATGGGATCTTGAGCTAAGCTGGTGATGAGGGCAGTCTGGAGGTGAATCCAAGCAAGGCTGCTGGAAGAGAGGCGGCCCAGTGGGTGACTGAACCCCCTCCCTCTTGCCTATCTCTGAGGCTGCTCTGGAGGGGAAACTAGTTAGCCTAGTGTGGGCCTTGGGGAGGCCCAGCAGGGAATTTGGCAGAACATCAGCTTCAAACCCAATAAAAATAGCTGGGATCTTTTATTTAGTTTGCTCTGCTCTGCTCTGCTCCACTGGCTCTGTAATTGCAAAGAGACTTCTTAATTTACTGACATGACAGGATATGAAATTAATATATTCTCCCTCCGAGTCGTCCCAGGTGCCATGAGATTTGCCAAGTAATGATGAGCGATACCTTGATAAGTTGTGCAGACAATAACCCACAGGCAATGACAGTCTAATCTACCCGAAATGCTTTGATTGACTTTATTAGAAAAGTTAAAGGGGTTTAATGGAGGGGATGTGGAGGCACGAAAGGTTCGGAAACCCCATAATCTCTTCCTTGAATCCAGTTGCTTTGCTCATCGCCAGGTAGAATTTAAGATACAGTTCTTTGCACACGTTCTGATCCGTGGAGAGAGGTGGCACTGAAATCTCTGAGTTTCAGGGCTGTGGCATCAAGGGACCAGGAGGTCTTCCTCACGTCCTTCCTGGACAGTCATGGAGCCCAAAGGAGGCATTCTAGAGGCATGGTAAGTACTGCAGGCACTGCCACATGCTGCGTAAGTGGTCCGTCCCTCTGACTTGCTGTCTGAGCCATTCTGGGCAGTGATGGCAATGCGCAGGTGAGCCCAGAATGGCTCCAAGAGCAAGTGGGAGGGGCTGCTCACACAGCACATTGCAGCACCTACAGTATGTACCGCCCTGCCCTCCTCTGGCTGCTCTACTGCTCTTGGCTATTTCAGGGGACCACTGATGTGTGGTGTGGGGGCAGCAGGTGAGGCAGAAGTGCCCTGTGGTTGCCCATGGAAAAGCACTGCAGCTGCTCTGCCTGCTTACACCCGCTGGGGTTCTTCTTACACCTGAGTGGAAACGTCCCACCAGGTGTAAGTGGGAGGAGCAACTGCAGTGCATTTCCATAGTCAACAGGTGATTCTGCCTCACCTGTCGCCCCCACACTGCACAGCCTTGCAGGGGCCCCCAATATCTAGAACATAAAAAGAGCCCTGCTGGATCAGGCCAAAGGCCCATCTAGTCCTGCTTTCTGTATCTCACAGCAGCCCCACCAGGTGCCCCAGGGAGGCATGAGACAACAAGATGCTTGCATCCTGTTGCCACTCCCTTGCACCCGGTACTCTGAAGTAGCCCACCACCAATGTGGTGGTTGCACAATCCATCATGGCCTATAGCCCACGATGGACTTTTCTTCCAGAAATCTGTCCAATCCCCTCTTAAAGGCATCTAGGCCAGATGCCATCACCACCTCCTGTGGCAAAGAGTTCCACAGATTAACTGCAGTTAATCTGCAGTTAAGCAAGAGGTTCTTGTTTGACTTGTGTGGACAACCATTTTGTCATGGGCTCCTTCTTAACCCCTGAAATCTTCAGGCCATGATTTCTCTTTGAACCAGGAGCACAACGATTCATCTCCTTCTGACTGTCTGCCTCCTAAAATCTAATTTCCTCTTTTGAAGGCAAAAGCATCAAACTAAATAAAACTACTGGGTTGTTTTGTTTTGTTTTAAATCAGTGAAATGGGTTCAAGGTTTTGATGGCCTTACAATGCTGAAAGTACAGCAGTGGTAACAAAAGAGAGAGCCTTTGCTCTCCTCGATTTGATGAACTGCTATCACGGAAAGAATGCTCTTCTTTCTGTGCCATCAAAGGCATGTTGCACTCAAGGCAAGGTCAGTCTGAAGTGAATATCTCACTGAATGTCTCAGGAATGCCACTGTTTTGGGATTATTCAAATCAGGCGAGGCCAAGCCAGAGGAGTAATGACAGAGGTATGAGACAGAAGAGGCTGGAGAACGGGGCAAGGCTCTTTTCCTAGGACTGCTGCATGCCCACCAAAATGTGCAACATCAAAATAAGAACCTTGATCATGGTGAGAGGAACAGGCCATGGCTTGGCTGGGAGAAGTATCAAGGCAATCTAACATTGACATAGCTAACATTGACATAGCAATAAGGCCGCAGTCCTGTGCACACTGATTTGAAAGTGCTGGCTGTCCCATTGGTCACAGTGAAACTTGCTTGCTTGTGTGCCTGCCCAGGAGCAAAACTGCATGGGACTGTGCAACAAGGCTGGTGCGTGTATTATAGGTACAACTTTAAAAAGTGAAGTACAACTTGTGAACAGGACACACTATGAGGTATGGAGCACACAAACTCCCAGGGGTTTTTGGCTACTGCACAAATACCTTTTTCTTTCAAAGCACAATCCTACAATGGAGTTAGGCCAGCACTGTTAGGCCAGCAAACTTTGGCCAGCCCAAGGGCCACTGTAAAGAACGTTTGGACCACTCTTGGAGTTAAGGAGGAGGGCGCACATCTGTATGCTGGCCTCTCTGACTCTGAGAGTGGTGCAAACGTACTTTACAGCATCCCTTGTGCTGGCCAAACATTGCTGGCCTAACTGTGCCGGTCTAACTCCAGGTTAGGATTGTGTTCTCAATTACCCTTTTTGGGTGAATTAACTTATGAAAACATGGGCTTAGATGGCTGGGGGCAGTGGTGTCATTCAAATGATTTAGGAACAGGAACTCACTTTTGATTGGCACTTGTCGGGAACCCAGAACCAGCCACGGAGCCCGTTAGGATCCGGAACGCCTGTTCTGGTCCGTTCCCCCTGAATGACATCACTGCCTTTGCCCCCCTAGGAATCCAGAGTCACTCCCTTTAACCCTCTGAGTGCCAGCCAACCAAGAAGAAAAGCTCTTTGCAGAGGAATTGGGAGGGGGGAGGAGGGAGAGTGAAGTGGGCAGAGTCAGCCCTAATTTTAACTAGTGGAACTGTGTTCCCCCGCGTTCCCCCTGCATGACATCACTGGCTGGGGGTTGTGTGTGATTAGAACTGAGCAAGTCCGTAGAGCTGTGATTAGAGTGGGGCTGCCTCTGAAGACGGTCCGGAAATGGCAACTAGTGCAGAACGTGGCTGCTCATGTGGTTGCTGGGGCTCATCGGTTCAACTCTGTCGGGCCCTTGCTTCAGCAGCTACATTGGCTGCCGGTTCCTTTCCAGGCCCGATTCAAAGTGCTAGTTTTGACTTTTAAAGCCCTTTACGCAGTGGTGTCATCTAAATGATTTAAGAACAGGAACTCACTTTTGATTGGCATGTGTCAGGACCCGCCCACCGGAAGTGACGTCTTAAGCCGGAGGCTGGCGGAGCGCAGGTCTACCCACAGCTGGTTCCTGGCCAGCAATGATGTCAGCGACGAGTGGGCGGAGCCAGTTGGTTCTGTACAGCGCCTGGCACCTACAGAACAGAAAGTGAAGAATTCCCCCCTCCCCAATTGCAGCTCCAATAGTGATGGGGCAGTCTCCCAAAGAAACCTCACACCCAGAGCGCCAGTGAAACGCTCTGGACTGGAGAGACAGCGGCGAAAGCCTTTCCTTGGTCTTTGCGGCTAGGCGAGGTGGAGTTATTCAAAATTGCCAGGGAAGTTGAAAATTGGCACAGGGGCAGCAGCCTCGAAGCCGAGGCTGGCTGAGCAGAATGAGGCAGGAACCTGAGGGGCGGCACCACTCCGGACGGCACCCTTGGGCGCTTCCCCACACCAAAGCCCGCTTATGCCGGGCACATCAGGAGGGCAGCTTCAAATAGTCCTGGCTCCCCTCCGTCCCCTCCAGGGCCCCCCTCAATTCGCCACCGCATCCCCAGGACGACCCTTCTCCCCAGTGGGCTGCAGACTCACCAGAGTGGCTGCTGACTCCACATGTGTGGCTGGAGGGAGCGAGGAAGGGGGCTGTGCAGGACGGGACTTCCCCACTGCAGCCCTTCCCCCTTCACCCCCCTAGGAATCCGGAGTCACTCCCTTTAACCCTCTGAGTGCCGGCCAACCAAGAAGAAAAGCTCTTTGCAGAGGAATCGGGAGGGGAGGAGGGGGAGTGAAATGGGTGGAGTCAGCCCTAATTTGGCTGCCCATGGGGCAGAAAGGCGGGATGAAAATTAAATTAATAATAATAATAACAATTTCAGTAAGCCAGTGATTTTTAGTCGCTGTGCCACAAAAGGTCTTCAGATGTGCCGTGGGAGTTTGGAGCACAGCAGCTGAAAATTGCTGAAAAATCCTTCCAGGTTCTGTGGCTCTTTCTCTGCTGCAGAGAATTGTGTTACCACAAACAGTTGCCCTAGAGACAGAGCTGCAGGACTGGGAAGAGTTTCCTGGCAGTGGCATCCCAAGAGGCAAAGGCCACAGAGGGTCAGTAGGAGGAAGAATGTTGAAAATCCTGGTTCTTAAGGCAGTGGTTCGCAACCCTTTTAGCACCGGGACCCACTTTTTAGAATGACCGTCTGTCCAGGACCCACCAGAAGTGATGTCATGGCCGGAAGTGCCATCATTGTGACGCCAGAGCCTGCTGCTTTCTGAGAGTGCAGCCATCAGTTGGGTTATTGCTCAGCCATTTTCCAATAGCAAAGTGAATTGGGAAGAAAAAAGCCCATTTACAAAACGGACACCAGCAAAATAACCACACAGCCTGCCCCCTTTCCAGCATCCCATATCCCTGTATTTTCAACTGGGCTGCTCTCTGTGCTTCGGGACCTACCTCACATTGGCTTGCAACCAGTGGTGTCATCTAAATGATTTAGGAACAGGAACTCACTTTTGATTGGCACGTGTCAGTGGGACTTCCCCACTGCAGCCCTTCCCCCTTCGCCCCCTTAGGAATCCGGAGTTGCTCCCTTTAACCCTCTGAGTGCCAGCCAACCAATAAGAAAAGTTCTTTCCAGAGGAATCGGGAGAGGGGAGGAGGGAGAGTGAAGTGGGCGGAGTCAGCCCTAATTTTAACTAGTGGAATTGAGTTCCCTCGCGTTCCCCCTGCATGACATCACTGCTTGCAACCCACCGGTGGGTCCCGGGCCACAGTTTAGTTAGGAGAAAGGGTGGCTTGAGAGCACATCCAAGATACAAAAGCCTAAATGTGCACATGCTGTAAAAAGGCCATCCACCACTGCTGACACCACAGTATAGACAGAGCTCTTTTATGACAGCCTAGGACTCACCTTGCTTCTTCTTCTGGTCCCAGAACTTCCGGGGGAAAGCCATGGCCCCTACAGCCTGGATCAGGCATCGGAAGATGGAACGGGATAACTCTTTTGTGATTTGTTCTATCACACTGGTTAGTTCAGTGCGTCTTGTGATTTGGGCTGTTCCATCTAGCTCAGAAGTGGGCTTTCTGGTCCAGTTTTCCAGAAAACCATTGATAGCCCAGAGCAGGTACAAGATGAACCTGGAATTTGAGTTGGGAGGGGAGGTTATGACTTGCTATACCAGTCCCAATTATTTCAGTGGGTCCCATGACTGTAGTCGCTCTGCCTGTCAGAAGTTGGAGATCCTTTTCCTGAAAAAGTGTTTTTTCACCTTCCATTAATTCTTTGGGATGTCTAGTTTATATTCTTTCTAAAAAGCTATAATCCTTTATTGGAAGCCATTTCTCTCAGGGCGCAATCCTAACCAACTTTCCAGCAACTGGGTCCAGGCAACGCAGCTCTGAGGTCAGGGAACAAACATTCCCTTCCCTTGAGGAGGCCTCCATGACTCCCCCCCCCGCCCCCCACTGCAGGATGCAGCACGTGCCCCACTGGCACAGCTATGTCAGTGCTGGGAAGTTGACCAGCATTGCGCCCTCAGTCTCTTCTGTAAGGAAAGGGGATTTCTGCAGAACGTTTCTCTTTGGGCAACATCACTGTTCTGCTTGACAGTATTTTACATTGTAACGTATTTGTGGGAAGAGGAGGCTTGCTGTGCCCAAATACCTTACATGAGGGTTTTTCAGATCTCGCCTGGCACCCGGGGGCGGCGCCAGGTTTTCGCTGACATGGGATAGGAGGACCCAGACGAAGGTCTGGGGGCAAACACACACCCAAGGCATTGGTTTCAAATTGCCTGACAGAGTGCAGGTTTCCCAAGTGGGGGTGTTATATGCGGTGCCAAGCTTGGTGATATTCCAATTGGTCCCAGTTTCCATTCTAAAAATTATGGGAAGTCTATGTGTATGGGGTGGGTGGGGAGAGTTCATTCTGTGGCTGCTGGCTTTGTTGGCTCTGATGAAAATGGGGGGGGGCGGTGCCTAGCATGTTTGGATAGGGGCGCAATTTCATTGCTTTCCATGGACACAGAAAAGGGGCAGGGAAGGCCAAAGGCTGATATTCTGCATATATTGGTGATTGCTGGGTGATGGGTCTGCTGAATGTGGGGACTCCGTTTCCCAGCAGGCTCTGCTGTGGCCTGGACTCTGGCCCTGGAAGGGGGAGGAGCCTTGCTGGAGGGCTACAAAAAGGAGGGGGCCAGAAGGAGGGGCCTGAGGCCCAGGGAGGGAGGGGGCCTCTCGGGAGCAGTTGTGGGGAGGCCCAGCAAAGGGTGCAGGTGGGAGGAGGCTCGGGGGGGGGCAGAGGGCCAGGGCTGTGGGCCTGGGATTGCAGAGGCTGTGCTTAGGGGGGGGCAGGGAAGAGGGGCCTGCTGGACTCTGCGCCCACGAAGGGAGGCCTTGTGAGGCTGGTGGAGGCCCCAGTGCAGCCCCATTTGGGGGTCTTGTTTCCCCCCAGGCCTTGGATCAGGTTGATCCACCTGAGGCAGAAATCAGGGCCGTGGCTGGCACACACACCCCCGGGTGAGTGCAGAGGGGCAGAGCTCCTCCCCCGACCCTCCCCCCAGCCCAGGCGGCCTCTGCATCCGGAGACGGGGAGATTCCGGCCACCAGGACCAAGAGCCATGAGGGTCCTCTGTGAATCTTCCCAGTCTCCTGAAAGAATGGAAGGGAATTCAGGCGCGTGCACGAAGCAGGCGTACAAAGTTTGAAAAAAGAACTTGTACCACTACACTGTCGTTTCTCTCCCCAACAGACAGTAGAGAGATTCAGACTCAGCCCGGTGGGGGAACGGAAATGGCTGCCACCCATCCAGACCAGGTAAGGGAGACTGGCAGGGAGCAGCCTGGGTCTCTCCTCCTCCGAGATTCCCAGCCACACCCGTTTCCCCTCAGTCTGCTCTCTGAAAAACTTTCTTCCCTTGCTATTAATCTCTCTCTCTCTCTCTCTCTCTCTCTCTCTCTCTCTCTCACACACACACACACACACACACACGTTTTCTCCTTCCCCTGTAGCCCAAAACCTTCCTTCTCCAGAGCTCCTCTGGAAAGCCCAGCTCCTCTCCCCCTGCATCTTCCCCTCTCCCTGCTCTCCTCTCCTCTCCTTTTCTCCTCCTCCTCCTCCTGGTGGCTTTCCTTAGGGTTCCGTTGTGTTGCGTATTGGTGGTCAGAGCCCCACTTTGTACTCCCAGGGTTGTTGTTGTTGTTGTTCAGTCGCTAAGTCCTGTCCGCAACCCCATGGACCACAGCACGCCAGGCCTCCCTGTCCTCCACTGGCTTCCAGAGTTCCCCCAATTTAACGTTCATTGCTTCGGTGACACTATCTAACCATCTCATCCTCTGCTGCCCCCTTCTCCTTTTGCCTTTAATCTTTCCCAGCATGAGGGTCTTTTTTAAAGAGTCCTCTCTTCTCATCAGGTGTCCATAGTATTGGAGCTTCAGCTTCCTGGAGTATTGACCGATTGGATCTCCTTGCAGTCCAGGGGACTCTCAAGAGTCTTCTCCAACACCATAATTCAAAAGCATCTATTCTTCGGCGCTCTGCCTTTCTTATGGTCCAGCTTTCACAGCCAAACATTGATACTGGGGAAAACCATAGCTTTGACTATGCAAACCTTTGTTGGCAGGGTGATGTCTCGGCTTTTTATTAAGTTGTCCAGGTTCACCATAGCTTTCCTCCCAAGAAGTAAACGTCTTTTAATTTCATGGCTGCAGTCACCATCTGCGGTGATCTTGGAGCCCAGGAAAATAAAGTCTGTCACTGCTTCCCCTTCTATTTGCCAGGAAGTGATGGGAGTGGTTTCCATGATCTTAGTTTTTTTTAATGTTGAGCTTCAAGCCAATTTTGGCACTTTCCTTTCACCCTCATCAGAAGGTTCTTTAGGTCTTCCTCACTTTCTGCCATTAGAGTGGTATCGTCTGCATATCTGAGGTGGTTGATATTTCTCCCAGCAATCTTGATTCCAGCTTGTGAATCACCCAGCCCTGCCTTCCTCATAATGTATTCTGCATATAAATTAAACAAGCAGGGTGACAGTATACAGCCTTGTCATACTCCTTTTCTAATTTGAAACCAGTCGGTTGTTCCATGTCCAGTTCTAACTGTTGCTTCCTGACCCGCATACAGGTTTCTCAGAAGGCAGATCAGGTGGTCTGGTACTCCCATCTCTTCAAGAACTTGCCACAGTTTGTTGTGATCCACACAATCAAAGGCTTTAGCATAATCAATGAAGCAGAGGCAGATGTTTTTCTGGAACTCTTGCTTTCTCCATGATCCAGCGAATGTTGGCAATTTGATCTCTAGTTCCTCTGCCTCTTCGGAAACCAGCTTGTATGTCTGGTAGTTCTCGATTCGCATACTGCTGAAGCCTAGCTTGTAGGATTTTGAGCATCACCTTGCTAGCATGTGAAATGAGTGCAATGGTGCGGTAGTTCGCGCAATCTTTGGCATTGGCCATCTTTGGGATTGGATTGTAAACTGATCTTTTCCAGTCTTATGGCCACTGTTGGGTTTTCCAGATTTGCTGGCATATGGAGTGCAGCACTTTGATAGCATCATCTTTTAAGATTTTAAGTAATTCCGCTGGAATGCTGTCACCTCCACTAGCTTTGTTGTTAGTGATGCTTTCTAAAGCCCACTTGACTTCACACTCCAGGATGTCAGGTTCGAGCTCAGTGACTGCACCATTGTGGTTATCAGGAACATTTAGATTGGCCTTATAGAGTTCCTCTGTGTATTCTTGCCACCTCTTCTTAATCTCATCTGCTTCTGTTAGGTCCTTGCCATTCTTGCCCTTTATTGTGCCTACCTTAGCACGAAATTGTCCTTTGACATCTCCAATTTTCTTGAAAAGATCTCTAGTCTTTCCCATTCTATTGTTTTCCTCTATTTCTTTGCATTGCTCATTTAGGAAGGCCTTCCTATCTCTCCTTACTGTTCTCTAGAAATCTGCATTCAGTTGGGTATATCTTTCCCTTTCTCCCTTGCTTTTGGCTTCCCTTCTTTCCTCAGCTATTTGTAAAACCTCGTCAGACAGCCACTTTGCCTTCTTGCATTTCTTTCTCTTTGGGATGGTTTTAGTTGCTGCCTCCTGTACAATGCTACAGACCTCCGTCCAAAGTTCTTCAGGCACTCTGTCTACCAAATCTAAGCCCCTAAATCTATTTGTCACCTCCACTGTATATTCGTATGGGATCTGATTTAGGTCATACGTGGAGGGCCTAGTGGTTTTCCCTACTTTAAGTTTAAGCCTAAATTTTGCAATAAGAAGCTCATGATCTGAGCCACAGTCAGCTCCAGGTCTTGTTTTGACTGCCTGTATAGAACTTCTCCATCTTTGGCTGCAAAGAATGTAATCAATCTGATTTTGATGTAGACCATCTGGTGAAGTCCATGTGTACTGTCGCCGTTTGTGTTGCTGGAAAAGGGTGTTTGCTATGACTAAAGTGTTCTCCTGACAAAACTCTATCAGTCTTTACCCTGCTTCATTCTGTACTCCAAGGCCAAACTTGCCTGTTACTCCTATTACCTCTTGACTGCCTACTTTAGCATTCCAATCCCCTATGATGAGAAGGACATCTTTTTTGGGTGTTAATTCTAGAAGCTGTTCTAGGTCTTCATAGAAACGGTCAACTTCTTCCTCTTCAGCATCAGTGCTTGGGGCGTAGACTTGGATTACTGTGATGTTGAAAGGTTTGCCTTGGATCCGAATGGAAATCATTCTATCATTTTTGAGGTTATACCCCAGTACTGCTGTTCTCACTCTCTTGTTCACTATGAAGGCTACTCCATTTCTTCTAAGGGATTCCCGCCCACAGTAGCAGATATAATGGGCATCTGAATTAAATTCTCCCATTCCTGTCCATTTTAGTTCACTAACTCCCATGATGTCGATGTTCAGCCTTGACATCTCACGTTTGACCACATCTAGCTTACCTTGATTCATAGAACTGATGTTCCAGGTTCCTATGCAGTACTGTTCTTTGCAGCATCGCACTTTCCTTTCATTTCCAGACACATCCACAGCTGAGCTTCATTTTGGTTTTGGCCCAGCTAATTCACTCTTTCTGGAGCTACTAGTACTCGTGTTCTGCTCTTCCCCAGTAGCATAATGGACACCTTCCGACCTGAGGTTCTCATCTTCCAGTGTCATATTATATTGTTTAGCCTTTTAGTTTTGTAATCCATGGGGTTTTCTTGGCAAGAGTACTGGAGTGGGTTGCCATTTCCTTCTCCAGCGGATCACGTTTAGTCAGAACTCTCTACTATGACCTGTCCATCTTGGGTAACCCTACATGGCATAGCTCACAGCTTCATTGAGCTACTCAAGCCCCTTCGCCACGACAAGGCAGTGATCCATGAAAGGGGATCCATGAAAGGGGAAAGTGATCCATGAAAGGGGAAAGTCCCAGGGTGCCTGTGTCCAAACAGATAGTCTGAGTTGAACCCCCTTTTGGTTCTTAGGCACTTTCAGTAGACTTTGGTGCACCTTCATTCTGGCAGAGCTTCGTAGGCTTGCCATTATCTACAACGTGGGATCCCTGCACACTATTGCTTTCTCCCTTGTGTGCGCATGTCACATGGATGCTTAAAAAGCACATAGTGGTGGGGGTTATAACACATGGCAGCAGCTACACAGTGCACCCCGTTCTCGGTCCTGGGTCTGCTTTCTGAGGAATACACCTCATTGGGCGCAGTGGGGCTTGCTTCTGGGCTTGTGTGCCTTGGATTGGGGTGTCGGTTTGGGGACTGGAATGGAAGGCAAGGAACCTCTGAGCCTCCTTTCAGGAAACTTGGGAATCCGCACAGGAGCTGGAAGCCCAAAAGGTGAACATGCAAAGTTGAGCAGGAAAGTGTGTGCTCAAGCTTAGAACTGTTTCCTCCTTTCATGGCAACTGGAATGCGCTTCCCTCTTTGGACTGCAGGCATGGCCTCGGCTGACTTGCTGATAGGTCATTTCTCCTTTTCCTTTCAGAGCCCGATTTCGTTCGCAGAGGTGGCTCTTTACTTCAGCAGAGAAGAGTGGGCTCTGCTAACGCCTGGCCAAAGGCAGCTGTACGAGGCCGTCATGATCGAGAATTATGAAAACGTGAGCTTTGTCGGTAAGGGAGATCCTTTGGCCCTTGATTGACAGATGCGCCAGACAGGAACCTCTGCCCCACTGGATGTTGCCAAGGGGAGTTGGAGGCCAGGCTGCATCTCCTGGGCATGGCTGCTGCTACGCCTGATGGCCCCACATCTTCCCCTTGTGGCCAGCCCAGATCTGGGTCTCTTGAGGAGGAGGTTAGCCCCAACTGGGGGACCTGGCACCATAAATTGGCTGGAGTTTCTATCACTCTCAAGGATGTCCCAGCTGCAGGGAGGTAGAAGGGATAGATCAGGTATCAATGCTGCTAAGCAACTGCCAACCAATCAGAGGTGTTTCTAGCTAAGGATCATGGGACCGGTGGAGATTTTGTCCTCCTTCCTGTGTTCTTTTGTGCCGGATGGTCGCAGGAAGATCTGCTGTGTGGGGAGTCAGAACAAGGCTACAATCCTCTCCCACAGCAACACCAGGCTCTTCACATGGAAAAACCCTTTACTTTCATGTTTTTCATGTGTGTGAGCGTGCATGTGTGCATTCGATCATAATTTTATTTTATATAGGCTGGAATAGTTTTCTATATCCAGATGATTTTTGAATACTTGTGTTCACCCATGGCAATGGGGTCTGCTCCCCCATGTATAGACATCGACAGTGGTATTCCTGTGGGGGGGGGGCAAAATGTTGGGTTTTGTAGGAGCCTGAGCTCCTGTGTGGCCTCTCCCCCTTGCCTTCAGAGCCATTTGCAGTTTGGAGAGCACGGCTTAGAGTTGGCTCAGAGGTTCCTAAAAAACATAGTGTTTTGCCCCTCCTGTTGGAACGCCACTGGGCATTCCAAGCCCCATGCCGGGACAACTAGACCATTGAGTGGTGTACTGCTGCCAAACCAGTCCACGGTGAGCTCTGTGCCTATAGGTGAGCCAGAAGTGGGTTCTGGGACTAGTCATGCCCATGGAGGTAGAATCACTGGAGTCCGCATGACATCATTTTCTTGAAGCTTCCGGGTCACACCATATGGCTGACTCAGAACTTTCCCGCCAAGGAAGAGTTGTGCCGCAAACTCATCCTGCACGTGTGTAAAAGTGAATCTCCACGTCTTCAAGCATGCCTACGTGTTCTGCATACGGGTGTGCTAATCGCTGTCGGAAAAATGGGATTACTTTCACAAGTAATTGAAATCATTGTGATTCATTGGTACTGGAAAATATAATATTATATTATGTAAGTATGCAACCCTCTTTAAATTACCATATTTTAGGAAAGAAAAACACTTGCACATTTCACAAATGAAAATCCAGAAAATACTTATTTTCCATGTTAACATGTTAACATGTTAAGATTTTAATGTAATTTTCCTACATATTTATCCACTTTTTGCCCTCCCTCCCCTTTTTTTCTTTCCTTACCGTTCACACTTTATTTTTGCTTGTGTAGATTTAAATAAAGTATGTCAAAACAGTGCAATCTGAGTTTAAATAGACAGCAAGTAGCATTTCGTCCAGTATGTTCAGCAATATAATTACGCGGAATTAAACCTTGTAATTGCATATTAACTCATAATAAGGTTACCAATGATGTTTCTACACAATCACACGTTTTTATTTTCGTAAGTTTTTCTTTCAGGAGTAAACTATTCAGTCCTAAACAGTACGTGCAAACCAATCTGAAATGCTTGGAATCAGCATTGTTTTGAGTTCCAAAACATGGCCGCTAAGCCCGCCCCCTGGCTTCACTTTGTTCCTATTAATCCGACAGAGATGCGGACTCCAGTGAATTCTATCTCCATGGTCATGCCTCCCCCAAGGCAGGATTCCTGGTTGCCGGGGTCACAGGGTCACTAGGGGGCGGGTTCTGTGCTGGAAAGGAGGCGTGGCCACACATGCCTGTAAGGCAGACCCTGGTCGAAGGGCTTCAGTCAGTGGCAGTAATGAGGTGGTAGAGGCAGGCTGTAAGGCTGTGGCTGATTCCCTTTATCTGATTTTGTATAATTATCCTCACAGTAAAAGATTTCATTCTGCCCCTTCACCTTCTCCTCCCTCCCCTCTTCCTTCTGAACCATTGAGCTCTGCCATTAGGGCAGTGATGGCGAACCTTTTGGGTTTGCCGTGCCAAAAAAGCCTAACTTGACTCTGCTGGCCACACACACACACACACACACACACACACACACACACACACACACA